>JAJAGP010000074.1:0-210000 GCA_025084515.1 Ancistrus triradiatus | reverse complement strand
TGTGTGTGTGTGTCTTGTGTGTGTGTGTGTGGTCCTGTTGTGTGTGTGAATGTGTGTGTGTGTGGTGTGTGTGTATTATATATATATATATATTCTATATATATATATATATATATATATATATATATATATATATATATTATATATATATATATATATATATATATATATGTATTTACTTTTCCATTTGTCTGTCAACCGAACATATCTCTGCTTAGCCTGTCTACTCATTGCCCACATATTAATGCATACCTAATGTATATGTATTCGTTTTTTTAGGGTTGTGTTTTGTATTCCCCCATGTCATTGTATTATAAAGATATCTGTCTTCATATGTCAAGGTTGTAATGGTGACTTTAAACAGAAGCCAGGATGCAGCACAGTGTGTAGCTGAGATTTGTTTTTAAAGGGCTCAATTAAATTATATATGGACCATGGGCAGCATGGCCCATCAAGCAGACTCTCTGAAGTGTTATGAAACACTATCTCTGCAAGGTATGCTAGTGCATTTTAATTGAACTAAAGGCTGTGGTCATACTTAGCATATCACATGTTTTGTTGATTTTATCTACATCAGATCGTAGCAGGTTCTGGTTGGATTGTGTTTTTGGGTTATTGCTTACTTGTACTAACACGGGGTTTTGTCTACTAGGAAGAATACAAAGCCCTTCTATAAGTCACTCTGGATAAGGGCATCTGCTAAATGCTGTTCATGTAAATGCTGTAGTAACATTTCAGGTTAGCGTTCTACTAGATCTTTATACACGTGTGTGTGTGTGTGTGTGTGTGTGTGTGTGTGTGTGTATTTACAACTTAAAAGAGATTCACATTTAAGAGGAGAACATGTACAAAGAGTTGTTTTGTAAAGTGGAAGAGAGAGGAGAGAAAATTCAGCTGTTCCTCAACCATCACTGGGTGACCCATTTAAGTGAAACCTTCCGGCTCTTCCATTTCTCTGTGTGGAGCAGATTTGATTCACCCATAGAATCTTATCCTCAAGCATTTTCGGTTATGCATGCTTGAACTTCAATCACCAGAACTGTTTTCACCATGAAATGGTTCTGTACGCTGTCAGCATCTTTGTGTTTTTAATTGTAGCTTTTAATAGCAGATCTTTCTCTGTACTGTGTTAACTCTAGTAGCTAGAAGTATGTACAGCTTGGGAGAAGAATGAGACCCCTCAAATTTCTTAAAATCAAAATACAGTATCTACATGTATGGCAGAAATTCCATTCCAGTATATGATGAATTTCAACAAATACACACCTCATTCTACTTCATGAGGTACTCATTAGGTGATCACCTGAACCAAATTTAATTTTTCGAGGAAAATGCAAGACACTTGAAAGCTTTGATTGAAATATTGATTTCTTAACTCCCATGTTAACACAGAAGTACTGATTTTTAAAAATAAATTGTATTATTATTTGTATTATTAATCAAGGTCTGAAAACATTGCATCTACATTATTTGAACCAGTTTTCATTTACAGCAAATTAATGCTCTTGTCATTGCTGCAAATAAATATATATATTTTTAATTTGTTAGTAATTTATAGAGTAAAACAAAATCTTCCATTTCACTGAAACACATTCAATTCCTGGAAATAGTAAAATAGCAAATAGTCTCTTAATTTTTTTTCCAGAGATATAGATATGAAATAACGTCAGTCATATCTCCAGGTGGTTTTCATACTCTATGCAGTACTGAAATGTTACCACCAGAAGACTTGATAGGTTCTGATTGTATTGTTTTTGGTACTAAAGAAACTAATGGTACTTCAACCTGGCAATATCAATATTATTTGTTGCAAGTTGTATAAAAGAATATAAGACCTCCTTTACACAGACTGTCCAAATATAACAGCTTTAATGATGTTTATCTGCTTACAGTTACTGTGTGGTCCTTATTGGCCCTCAGGGTTGTGAAGCATAACACTAGAATGGAACCTCATCTGTTTAACTCGGATCTTGTTTTTAACAACCGCCATTATTAAGTTGTGCGTGTAATGTGGGACTGTGGTAGCCTAGCGGGTAAAGTACTGGACTATGGACCAGAAGGTCCAGGGTTCAAATCTCACCTCTGCCAAGCTGCCACTGTTGGGTCCTTGAGCAAGGCCCTTAACCCATAATTGCTTGGATTGTAAGACTTATCAGTTGTAAGTCACTCTGGATAAGGGCGTCTGCTAAATGCTGTTAATGTAATGTAATGTTTGAATGGCGTAGAATATTTTCTTTTGGTGTATAAGACTTACCAATGCATTCTTGACAAGAGTCTTTACCACCATCAAAGCATTTCATAAATGACATGGTCACAAACTACATGACCTAAAGGATGTGTTCTTGTTCTAATTAGCAGTTTTGCCTATTTCATCCAAACCCACTGCCTATAGGTGCATAAAATCAAATGTACTGCCATCTCCATAGACAAATGATGTTTCTCCAAATCCATGCTAACCTTTCTGGGTGTTTCATACACTCAGTTGTGGTGTATCTATGGTAATTTTGTGTTGTTTTTTGTGATTGCTCTATCAACATTAAATAAGAAAAATAACATTTCACAGTTGAAGCTCTGTGGCACAATCATAATTGAAATTTTGAATAACAAAGTATACCAAATATTTACTTTACGTTAGTGAGGCACATTTGTTTGGTGGGTCTAGGGCATATTTTACGAATCCAAAATGTCCATATCCAAACCCTGATAGTGTAGGCTGAGGTAACAGTAAAGGATGGACCAACCAACTTAATATCTATAATTTAGGAATTAGATCTTGCACAGATCAGTGTGCACTTTTGGATTAGATGTTTGAATGTCCAAATACTTTTGTCCATTTACACCTCAATATAACCTAAACAATGGCTCCAGCACCCTTCAACTTGACAGCTTGTTAAGCATTTTGATTTCCCACGTTGTCTTCCCCCGACGTTTCATTTTTGTTGTGGTAAAGAACAGGATGAATTGGAAAATGCCAGTCTGTCATTCAGCGACGTATTGTCTCGCCAGTATATTATGGCCGAGTTTCCTCTGCTCTGTGGATTTCCTTGTGTGAAACTGAATAGGTTTTTGAGACATACAGTCTGGGGATTACACTGGTATGTTCCATGTCATTGTGCTACCTGAATCTTCTCTCAAGCAATATATAGTGCATCATATAAAATACCCAAAGGATTCATGCACAAACACACACAAATACTTTTTCTCCAATACCATACCTTTCTCCCAAGCACAAAATTGCTGTGTGGTAAGACAAAGTATGTGTGTATTGTAGGGGGAGGGAAGGCTGATGTTGTGAATACAGAAACAGCAGCGCTCGATGCATCTGCAAATGAGCCAATACCACTAATCTCCATGTGTTCCCTTTTCATTTGTTTCCTGATGATGGCTGTCTCACTGTCAGCTCAAGGTTAAACAGCTGGGTGTGCTGTTTGTGGTTTTGTTATGCTAATGTCCTTACACTCCATTTACAGAAAATCTGCGCTCTCTGGTCCATACATTATAGATGATCACTCCCCGATGGCCTATTCTTTAGCAACTTTAGCTCCCAAATATTGTCCTTCTTTATGTACCTTTCTTAAAGACATACTTTTTTTTTGTTTTGAGTCATGTTACACATTTTAAATATTAACTGGATTAAGACTCCAGTTCATAGTTGCAATTCCTTAGTGTCTTATTTTGACTGTATTTGTTTTTCCTTTGTTTCCCTCAGGTTGAAAACAGACCAAAATACTATGGTCGAGAGTGAGTATGAGCACTAGTTTTTTTTCAGAATATTTGTCTTAAATACTGTTCTAAGTAAATTATATACAACAAACTATGTAGTGTAATATCGTGCATGTTTTATCTCCTGCTTTTGTCAGGTACCATGGTATGATCTCCAGAGAAGAAGCGGATCAGCTGCTGAGTGTTGCAGAAGGAAGTTACCTTATAAGAGAGAGCCAGAGACAACCTGGCACCTATACATTAGCCTTACGGTTTGTCATTTCCACCTATAATATTGGGCTATTCTCCTGTCCAGTCATTTTTCCCCTGACATTACTCATCTCTTACATTTTTTGCTTTATTATTCATCCTTATCCATCCTGACAGGAAATGGAAGTGGGATTCAGCCATCTAATTCTGTAGTGACCTGGGTGGATATTTTACCCTTAGACTTTAGTAAACATTAAAATGAACAAAGGTCATGCTCAACTTGTGCAGAAGGCACTTGAACGTGGGACTCGAACGTGGGTCTCCATGTTGGTAGGCTGGCTCATTTTCTCCACCCGAGCACCCTTTTTAAAATCTCTGTAGTTATTAATGATCAGACATTTGGTTAATAATTTGAAAGCATATTTACTGTGGCATCATTAAAATAATTTTCTTTGCATTTAAATGTATTGTTTGATTGGTGAATCTTTTTGTACAGTAAATGCCCTATATATCATCCACACCTTACATTTACATTTACAGCATTTAGCAGACGCCCTTATCCAGAGCGACTTACAATTGATACAGTCTTACAATCCAAGCAATTGTGGGTTAAGGGCCTTGCTCAAGGAGCCACCAGTGGCAGTTTGGCAGAGGTGGGATTTGAACCCTGGACCTTCTGGTCCATAGTCCAATACCTTACCCGCTAGGCTACCAGGCGTGTTTTTTTTTCTTTTCACAATGTAGCATTGTCTCAAAGCCGCTTTACAATTTAAGATTATCTTTTAAATTATAAGGTCAATCCCCAATTGAGCAAGCCTAGGGCGACAGTGGCAAGGAAAAACTTCCTGAACATTATAAGGAAGAAACCTTGGGAGGACCAAGACTCAAAAAAGGACTCCTCCTCCTTGGCTGGCTTAGATGTTATATGTTATATGTAAGAATTAGCTAAGTTTTCTTATGAATAACTTCATAGTAATACTTTAAATAAACATAAACTTAATAAATATTAACAGAGAGAACATATTTAAACACATAATAATGAAAATAAAATAATGGGTAGACATTTTAGAGAAAATGAAATATTATGAAGAGTATAATAAAATAGAGAATATAAAAGCTATAGCATATAAGCCAACAATGAAGAGAAATATTGACTAGAATAAAGTAAAAATATGCGTATCAGCATATTTAGTCCAATACACAATAATAAACAGTACTGTGCAAAAGTCTTAAGCCACGATTAGATTTGTTGTTTCAGCAATGTCATGACATGCTGTCAATGGTTGGAGCCAAAAATTTCACACTTGGATTTGTCACTCCATAATACTCTTTTTCACTGATCTTTATTCCAGTCTTTGTGAGCTTAGCTTAGTCTTTTTACCCTGTTCCCCATCTGAAGATGTGGTCTCAGGGCTGCTTCCCTTCCAAAAACACCATTCCCGATCAAGCTATTCAGACTATAGAAGGGCTAACTTGGCATCCCAATGAAGCTGCCAGATGGTGCTGTTGCTCAAGTGTAAGGGGAGGTGACACTAAATAGTTGCCACTGTAGCCTACAGAAGCTGGTTTTAATACTACATATACAGTGGTGCTTCAAAGTTTGTGAACCCTTTAGAATTTTCTGTATTTCTGTATAAATATGACCTAAAACAACATCAGATTTTCACACACATCCTAAAAGTAGGTAGAGTTAAATAAATGAGACCAAAATATTATACTTGGTCATTTATTTATTGAGGAAAATGATCCATTATTACATATTAGTGAGTGCAAAGGTATGTGAACCTTTGCTTTCAGTATCTGGTGTGACCCCCCTGTGCAGCAATAACTGCAACTAAAAGTTTCCCTGTAACTGTGATCCAGTTCTGCACACCGGCTGAGGAATGTAGCCCATTCTCATACAGGACCAGGTTAACTATGGGATGTTGGTGGGTTTCCTCACATTACTGCTGCTTCAGGTCCCTTCCACAAACATATATTGGACTAAGTCAGGACTTGGGACTTGGCCATTCCAAATCATGAACTTTATTCTTCTTTAACCATTCTTTGGTAGAACGACTTGTGTGCTTAGGGTCGTTGTCTTGCTGCATGACCCACCTTCTCTCGAGATACAGTTCATGGACAGATGTCCTGACATTTTCCTTTAGAATTCTCTGATATCATTCAGAATTCATTGTTCCATCAATGATGGCCCAATGCAGCAAAACAGGCCCAAATCATGATACTACCATCGCCATGTTTTACAGATGGGATAAGATTCTTGTGCTGGAATGCAATGTTTTCCTTTCTCCAAACAAAACGCTTTTTTTTTTTTTTAACCAAAAAGTTCAATTTTGATCTCATCCGTCCACAAAACATTCTTCCAATAGCCTTCTGGCTTGTCCACGTGATCTTTAGCAAACATTAACATTAGCCTATGTGAAAGAGGCCTTCAGTTGGTTAGAAGTTACCCTGGAGTCTTTTGTGACATCGCCAATTATTACATGCCTTGCTTTTGGAGTGATCTTTGTTGGTCGAACACTCCTGGGGAGGGTAACAATGGTCTTGAATTTCCTCCATTTGTACACAATCTGTCTGACTGTGGATTGGTGGAGTCCAAACTCTTTAGAGATGGTTTTGTAACCTTTTCCAGCTTGATGAGCATCAATAACTCTTTTTCTGAGGTCCTCAGAAATCTCATTTGTTCGTGCCATGATACACTTCCACAAACGTGTGTTGAGAAGAGATCAGTGTTTTTTTGTTTTTTTTTAAATAAAACAGGGTGCCCACTCGCACCTGATTGTCATCCCATTGATTGAAAACACCTGACTCTAATTTCACCTTCAAATTAACTGTTAATCCTAGAGGTTCACATACTTTTGCCACTCACTAATATGTAATATTGGATCATTTTCCTCAAGAAATAAATGACCAAGTATAATATTTTTGTCTGATTTGTTTAACTGGGTTCTGTTTATCTACTTTTTGAAAGTCTGATGATGTTTTAGGTCATATTTATGAAGACATATAGACAATTCTAAAGAGTTCACAAACTTTCAAGCACCACTTTAAATGTCCTGCATTTTCTGGTTGTATTCTCATAAAGAGACTGATAAATAAGTATGTATAGTCAGTATACTGTATAAAACAATTGTATGTCTTTTCTTATGGTGGCCTTTGCACAGTACTGTACATATACTCTTGACTGGTGTTCTCAAATTATGTTCACCACCAAGTTCTTGTGAACAGGTCATTTAAAGCCACTAAAAGTGATATATGCATATAATAAAGCCTAATTTACTTAAATTTTTAATGCCCAATAAAAGAAAAATGGAACTATAATAGGAGTTCACGTCACTAACTGGTAATGAATCGTTTAGCTCAGAATGAAGAGTTAGTCTCCATTTGTGTCGTCATATTCAGGCATTTGTTTTATAATAGGAAGACCTTTGAAAATACATTTACAGTTGCTACATTTAGCAGAAGCTATTAACATAAATTATGTATGTCTTACTAGTGCATCGTCAGTGGGGTCGTTAGTATCCTGACACAGTAGGTTGCATGTGATCTGGGACACAGCCAATATCCAAAGTAACTGGTAGTAGCTAGTGAGATTTCATTTAAGATCATTACTGTCTCAGTGAATTGTAGCCAAATATAAAATTTCCTGCCATAACCATGACTTTATATAGATAATATTAGTATACTGTTTGAGTAACTGCTTAAAATAGAATTTGGAAGTTTCTAGAGATTTTGTCATGCTATAATAATTTGAAGATGGTGTATGATTGAATCAAAAGTGGGGAGATTAGAGTGACGTCACACTTAACCTGTAACACTGTGTGTCCTAAATGGAGAAATGGAACTTTTGTGGTGACTAATTTGACCCCAAATACAGATCTATAAACAGCAGCAGAGAGTTAACCTTTTGGAGATCATATTTTTAAGTTCAAAGAGACTTCATTGCTTAAAAAGCCTTTTTAATTTTTGTTATTTATTTATTTATTTTTGTTTTTTGCATGCCACCTAATCAATATGATCTGATTCTTATCACTTAGACATATTGTGTCAAAGCACTGGACCCTAATAGACAGTTTAAATAGTTAAACTAGTCAAATACTTCTGCTAGTCAAATAAATCTGCTAAATGACATAAATACTTGAAGACAAGCATCAAGATTCTTCTCCATTCTGGCACCAGGTGGTGGAATTAGCTCCCACTGAACTTCCGAATGGCTGAGTCTCTTGCTGACCCACCTCTTCAGTCAGCTCTTAAGTGAAGACTGAAACTACACTTCACAAAAAACCTTTTCCTCTTCATTATGATTGTTTGTGCCTTTACCTACAACCCCAAATCATAAATGGTTGAGATGGTATGGGAAATGCAAATAAAACACATTATGTTCCTTACATTTCCTTTGACTTTTATTTCATTGCAGACAGTGTGAACCTGAGATATTTCAGTTTAGTCTGATCAACTTCATTTCATTTCCTGCATTCATTCCTGCATTTCAGGCCTGCAACACATTCCAAAAAAAAGTTGGGACAGGGACAATTTACCTACATTATTAGTTAGTTTCTTTACCTTATTACTAGCCCTAGGTTATCAAAAATGAATTGAAGTTGACCAGAAAATACTGAAATATCTAGGATTGTCTGCAATGAAATAAAAGTCAAAGGAACTGTAAGGAACACTGCATATATTTTTTATTTGCATTTTCGGGTGGCACGGTGGCTCACACCACTGCATCACAGCAAGAAGGTCCAGGAATTAGGACCCAGGCAGCTCCCAGGGAGTCTGCATGTCCTCCCCGTGTCCGCATGGGCTTACTCCGGGTACCTATGTCCCTCCCATAGTCCACAGACGTGCGTGTTAGGTTAATTGAGTACACTAAATTGGCATTGACTTCAGTGTATATGTATGACTAGTCTTGATGTAACCTTGTGTGCGTCGCTGAAATGGTCACTGAAGCTGATAGCGACTTCAAATAAACAAACAAATAATTAGCATTTTCCATTTTTCCGTCCCAGTGTGTTTCTGATTTGGGGTTGTACATCAAATCCTTAAAGGATTTGTTCTCGAGCTGTTGCCTGTTTGTACTAACGTGAGGTAATGTCTACTAAGAAGAATACAAAGCACTTCTGTAAGTGGCTCTGGCTAAGGTCGTCTGCTAAATGCTGTAAATGTAAACAAGCAGATAGTTAAATAAAGCATAACATCAAACTATGTACTATAATTTAAAAGTTAATGCACCCCTATCTCGTCTGAATTCTGCTTATAGAGCTGAATCCACGTAATGTAATATTTGTTTAGACAAACAAAAAAAAGTTTTATTAAAGAATTAAATGTATTACAATTAATGCAGAGACTGTTCTGTCTCAGTTGACAATCGGAATAAACTGAGAAAGTTACCCATGACACTTCTAATGACGATATTTTTGTGACATTAGTATATATCTCGGTATTAGTTCCAGACGTATAGTTTTGTTATATTTTCTGCATAAAATTATGTTAAATAATGATCTCGGTGTTCAAATACTTGCATATTGTTACTTTAATGGTTAGCTTTGTGTGTGTGCTTGTTTAATTTGGTGTAATTAAATGAAATCAATTTTTAAAAGATATTTTTCAGTACATTTAATTAATCTGATTTCCATTTGGTTTGGCTGGAAGCATTTGCTTGGATGTAGAAATTTGCAAAATAGAGGATTTTATTTATTTCAACTGAAAATAAGATGAGAGTAACTTAATCGATTTGCAGCTTCTGGTTATGCATGATGCCTGCTTAATGAAAGGGCTACATTTGGCTTGATTCACATTAGCAGGATTAGCTGAAGGGCTGGCTTAGCTAAGACTTGAGCTCCCTAATGGGCAGCACATACACTAATGTCTGTTGTGGCTAGTGTGTGCTTTTGACAAAAGATGTTGCTGTGTAATGTGTATATGCTGGCTTTGTAGAGTGATTGATTGATGTGTTTGAGCTGAGTGTGTATAAGCAAACTGTCCACTACTGTATATTGTTGTCTTCCAATTTTGATAGAACAGATGTCAGTCAGTACCTCATAAAATACTAGTATTGGCCAATATGTGAATCATGATGGCTAAAAAGATTTGGGAAAGTTTATGTCTCAGAAAATCTACATATTTGATATGCTTAAGTTCAGTTATCAAATTGTTACTGCATGATTAATCAGCATAAGTTAAATGGCAGTGTCCTGACCTAGTTTATTTGCCTCTGATGCTGATACTATTTGATTATCATTTTTTTTTGTACATAATACAGCTGCACAGTGAACAGGTTGTTACTTCCTACAGTCCTATATTACTGTGTTCGTCAGACCCTTCTTTCTCTGGTAGTTTAACTGAAATGCCACAGGAAACACCCACATACTTAAACTCAGCCAGCTGCTTCAGCATTCCAGTATTGCATCTGGTATGCAATACTGGGACCATACCAAAACGTTAAACAGTGTATTAACTGAAGCTTTACCACCAGGTTCAGATTTGACTGTTTTAATGGTAAGTATGTTTTTAATCTCATTAATCTCTGATGAAGCATATCATGTATGCATGAAAACAGTGTAAGAAAATTGAAGAAAAGAAATATGTGCATTAACTAGAAGGTGCATGCATAAAGACAGAGTAGCAATTTGAGGAGTAAGCTCCCTGGACAAACAAATAGCGTCTCATTTACATTCACAACACGCAGAAAGCCATAGCCAGAGCGACTTGCAGTTGATACCATCATCCAAGGAGTTGTAGGTTGATTTGACTTCCTTAAGGACCCAACCATTGTCATCTTGGCAGTGCTTGTATTTTCAAATCTGGACTTTTTAGTTAATAAAAGCAATTAATTTACATTTACAGCATTTAGCCGACGCCCTTATCCAGAGCAACTTACAATTGATACAGTCTTACAATCCAAGCAATTGTGGGATAAGGGCCTTGCTCAAGGACCCAACAGTGGCAGCTTGGCAGAGGTGGGATTTGAACCCTGGACCTTCTGGTCCATAGTCCAGTACCTTAACTGCTAGTTCAATATCAATAGGTCCCACTACTGGACAAAGGCATCAGGTGAGGAGCAGATTATAAGGTGTGTGCCAAACATTGGCAGAGCAGTATCTATGTATATTTATGTATTTATGTAAAACGGGTTAGAAAATGGCTGCCACAGAGTGACTAAAAGATGTTCCAGCATTTTGTATGTCAGGTTCTATTTAAAACTGGAGATGTAGTTTAGATCTAGCATTAGATGAGCTATACCATTGTTTTAGCAGTGGTATAATGACCATATATAATTATTTCTCAGTGTTTTTATTGGAATCCAACCAGAGAATATCGAAAAATTGTACGCCATTTGGAAAAACTGAAAAGGAAACATCCGAAAAAACAGCTTGTATACTCTACAGTGGCAAGTATTAAGTGGGACCTCCCCTTACATCTGACAGCTTCATCGGGATGCCAGGTTGACCCTACAGTTTGAAGAAGCTCAATCGGGAAGCGTCTCTTGGAGGGGTAGCAGCCAAGAAACCATGTTTTCTGAAGGGGAACAGGGTGAAAATGCTGATATATGCCAAAGCTCACTTAGTTTGGAATGGAGATCAGTGGAAGAGTGTTGTGGAGTGATTAATTTAAATGGCCATTACACCATTGCTAAAACAACAAATCTAATGGTGGTCTAAGACCTTCGATCAGTACTGTATGTAGTACAATTACAATACAATCACGTCTGACTGGCTGGTTTTTCTTTACAATACAGTTAAAAACCCTGTGCTGAATAACAAAATTCAACTGCACGGCCATTTCTCTACATACACAATTGTATGTATAACTGCAGTTCGTTTTCATTGGCTAAGTAAAGTGCTTGCTTAGCATTCTGTTCTGCAGCTTTGAAAATAATTCTACACTAATGGCTATGTAAAATGTAATTATCCATGCAGAGGCAATTACCATACAATAGTTACTACCTGTGTGTAGCATGTGTGTGTGTGTGTGTGTGTGTGTGTGTGTGTGTGTGTGTGTGTGAGAGAGAGAGAGAGAGAGAGAGAGAGAGAGATGTGTGTTCATGCTCTGGTAATTTGAGGATGCTTGCATTCCCATCAGCCCTTCCAGATGTACAACTTCAGGGTCAATAGTCATATTTCTAGTGGTCAGTCACTATTCGAGTCATTTTCGTCTTTTTCACCTGCTCGTTTGCTCTGTTTTTCCTCAGTTCACTCAATTCCTTTTTCATTCTGTCTGTTCTCTCTTCAGCTTTGGGACTCAGACCCGCAATTTCCGCCTCTATTACGATGGAAAGCACTTTGTGGGAGAGAAACGTTTCGAGTCGATCCACGACTTGGTGACAGACGGCCTGATCACATTGTACATAGAGACCAAAGCAGCTGAGTACATCGCTAAAATGACCATCAACCCCATCTATGAGCATGTGGGCTACACCACACTGAACCGGGAGCCTGCACTGAAGAAACCTGCACCTGTTTGCACACATATGACTGATGGAAGAGACGCGTCTGTGGAGGAAACTGGCCTGGACGAAAGGGTAAGTAGCTTTATCTCTGACATATACACGGAGTGTGGTGACTTTGGCCCAGTCGGGCAGCATACAGACATGTAATTGGCTATCTGTGAGGGAGGTGAGGCCGCTCAGCAACCACAACCTCTTCCAAGGCCCGAGTGTTTACCTGTGCTCCTGAATACTGCAGTAGACATTCCAGGATAGAGTAGGGATAAAAGCAATCAGTATATACTGTGGTTTAATGTAGTACAATTTTATTACTCGAAACTGCACTTTTAAGTACAAATTTACTTAAAACTACTCATTACTTTCAAATGAAGTGTTAAACAAGTGACTAAGTCAGTCTGATCATTATCATTAGTATTACAGTTTATCTAACAATGCAGATTAAAGAACTTATCTCTTATTGCTCCTCTATTGTTATATGTTGTGACCAGAGTGTACAATTAATGTATAAAAACAAAGCACTGAACATGTAATGTCACAATTAAAGTCATTCATTTAACTGTTGTTTAGATTATGCTAATGCTAGGACTTATTTAAGATGTATAGACTGAATTTGGGAGATTGGTCAGTGGTCGCAGAACACATTTTAAAATCATTATGTCTAAGTGCTTATTAGCAAGTTTTAGGTTTCTGTGATCGTTTTATTCAAGGCTGTCAGAAAAATTCTAAATCAACAGCTCTTAGAAGGAATCTTTGTTAGTTAACTATTTATTGAGGCGGTAGCCCTCCAGTGTGAGCTGTCAATGGTGAAATATGGGACAATGTGTACAGCAGTATATGCGAAAAACAGCTACATTCTCTGTACAGTTGTGTGCTGTTTAACGACCATCTGATCGACATCTGTTTGCTTTAATGACCGAGGTATTAATTATAATAGATCATTAAATGAAACAAAAATCTGTCTTTTAACAACGGATGTCACGGCCATAAACAGCTGGTCACCTCAAGGCTATATGAGCAGTGGTGAGACTTAGAGTTTAAGAGTGGATGTCCATCGTGTGTGTGTAAAGGTGTCTTACCTTACCGGTTGTGTGCTCATTTGCACAGTAGTTCATGTTTGGTCTAGACTTTTCTAACTCAGTTGATGTGTTTAGCTACTTTTAGATACTTAAGTTACTCATTTCTGTGTATGACTTTCCGCTACTCATTAGTAACACGCTGTAATTGGGTTCGTAAGTGCATGTGTGGCGGACTGTAGGACTGTGGTAGCGTAGCGGGTAAGGTACTGGACTATGGACCAGAAGGTCCAGGGTTCAAATCCCACCTCTGCCAAGCTGCCACTGTTGGCTCCTTGAGCAAGGCCCTTAACCCACCTTTGCTTGGATTATAAAATTGTACCAATTGTAAGTCGCTCTGGATAAGGGCGTCTGCTAAATGCTGTAAATGTAAATGTGTCTGTCCTATTTTAAGTAGTACTCTGTTGTTTGTCCCCTCACTACCTGTATATTCTCTCGAACCTATACTGATATGAAAAGGGGTTCACATTTACTTGAGTCACTGTTTGATCTGGCTGATCTTCCATGTTGTTCTTAATACTGTCTATCATTGCATTTTTGTCTTCCGTCAAACAAAAGTATCAGGTCCATCATACTTCATCTTTTTAAGTGGTACATCTTTCCCCTACACAGTACATCTCTTTGTTTTCTACAATTATTGTGAATATCCTATATAGATGGTAGCGTTCCATGTGTGTTTTCAGCGGGGTCTCTGATGCATTTATGTGAAAATATCCTTTATGTTTACATTACAGTAGCATAAAAAGACTGTGACTATGGGAATGTCTGGTTAGTATCCATTTCCGTTAACATCCTGTTCACAGCACGTATTGCTCTTATTAAACAGTGCATACCTGACTTTTATTTATTTATTTATTTATGCTTAGGCTGGGCTGCACTGTACATTGTTGTTTAATGACTATTATCAGTATGTTGGATTTTTCAGTACTGCTGTTGCTGAAAGCAGCAATATTCTGATGAAGTGAGTCCTCAGCAGATCTCTAAATATTTTTTTTTTGTGCTGTTAGCATCGTGACCAATCTCAGCCCATTCCAGATTATTGTCTGTGTGGGTGTTTTGAGTCATAGCATTTGCATTATCCAACAAACATTTAAAAAAAGTTCCCTATGATCTGTGGGTGGTTATTTGTTCGAACATGTTGATGAAAACAGTTTGTTCAGATTGAATTGAAGATCCTGTTTATCCTCTCTGATACACTACACAATGTGTGTTCGGGACATTTACTTACGAACTAAAACATTCCCAAAGCAGCTAGTTTCATGATTAGGACAATACAGGTATGGCCATTTTCTACGTTCTGTGAAAGAGGACTAAAATGGTCATTGACTATACATAACCATAGTCTTATAATCTTTTTATGCTATTGTAATGTAAATATACACTTTCTGGCCCAAAAAAGCTCTCACACTCTAATATTCTGTTGGATCGCCTTTAGCTTTGATTACAAACTGTTGTCACATTTATTTTGTCTGAGTTGCATTAATTTTCCCCCAAGAGCTGTATTGATGATGGGAGATTTGGACCTCTTTGGTCTTCTCCAGCACATCCCAAAGATTCTCAGTGGGGTTCAGGTCTGGACTCTGTGGTGGCCAATCCATGTGTGAAAATGATCTCTGAACCACTCTTTCACAATTTGAGCCCGATGAATCCTGGTATTGTCATCTTCGAATATGCCTGTGCCATCAGAGAAGAAAAAATCCACTGATGGAATTACCTAGTCATTCAGTATATCCAGGTAGTCAGCTGACCTCATTTTTCAGGCACATAACGTTGCTGAACCTAGACCTGACCAACTGCAGTAACCCCAGATCATACCACTGCCCCCACAGGCTTGTACAATAGCCACTAGGCATAATGGGTGCATCACTTCAGCCACCTCTCTTCTTACCCTAATGCGTCTATCGCTCTGGGAACAGGGTAAATCTAGACTCACCAGACCACATGACTTTCTTCCATTACTCCAGAGTCCAATCTTTATGCTCCTTAGCAAATTGAAGCTGTTTTTGCCAGTTAGCCTCACTGACAAATGATTTTCTTGAGGCTACACAGCTGTTATGTCCCAATCCTTTGAGTTCTCTTCACATTGTGCATGTGGAAATGCCTTTAAATTCACTATTAAACCTATCCATGAGTTCTACTGTTGTTTTTCTACGATTTGATGTCACCAAACGTTTAAGTGATCGCCGATCACGATCATTCAAGATTTTTTTCCGACCACATTCCTTCCTTGAAGATGATGTTTCTGCACTGTCCTTCCGCTTTTTAATAATGTGCTGGACAGTTCTTCACCTGATTTTAGTAGTTTCAGCAATCTCCTTAGATATATTCTCTGCTTGATGCATGCTAATAATTTGACCCTTCTGAAACAGATTAGCATCTTTTCCATGACCACAGGATGTGTCTTTCCACATGGTTGTTTAACAAATGAGAAGCTACTCACTGCATCAGTTAGGGTTCAATAACTTGTTGCCAGCTGAAACATAATCACCAATGCAGGAATTATCCAATGGGAGGCTCTTACCTATTTGGTTAGTTACCGTATTTTTTGGACCATAAGGCGCACTTAAAATCCTTATACTTTCTCAAAAATCGACAGTGCGCCTTAAAATGCGGTGCGCCTAATGTATGAATTAATTCTGGTTGTGCTTTCTGACCTAGAACCGATTGTAGATGGTACAATGAGCTCATAAATCTGTCAAAATGTTTTAGCACGGCCTTGGTAAGTTACGAAGCTTACGGCCACCGTAGTGCGCAGCTTCACGGAGTAATACGGTATGTGCTTCAGCATTAGGGTACGTGCATTCATTCATTCATTCAGTTTCGAAGCGGATTTCAAACTCAACGCTATCAGTCACGCAGTACAACATGGACATAGAGCAGCTGCGAGAGAATTCAACATTAACGAATCAATGATACGGAAGTGGAGGAAGCAAGAAGACGCCCTGCGCCAGGTAAAGACCGAACTGAGTTTCCGAGGGAACTTAAGAGTTTCGTTTCGTTTCATTTCATGCGCCTTCTAACCCGGTGCGCTTTAACGTATGCAACAATAGATCGGTTATAAAGATCGACACTTTGATACATCGCGCCTGATATTTACCTGGAAAAATCCGGAAATCCGTTGTGACCTTTTTTGTTGTCAAATAGCTGTTTGTAAACAATGATCTTACATGCGTCAGAGATACCTAGAAAACACAAGTGGAACTCCTACCTCTGTCCAAAGTCTAACTGTTATACACATGCTAAACCTTATTAAATTTTAAGGAAATTTACAAGAATTATGAATGTGATACACCTACCACTTTGTGTTTGATGGAGGCCAAAAAAGCCTGATGACAGTATTACAAACAGACATGGAAGCTCAGCCGACTGAACTTAGACTCAAGAGGAATGAGACTGCTTATGTGTTATAATTCTAGAGGAAGATATCAACGTAGTAGGGGGGCAAAGAACAGAGTATACTTACATAGTCAGATCACACACGTTCGAATCCCATTTTACAGCGTGTTACAATTAGTCGTGGAAAATAGTAGCAATCGCAGTAACTTGCACAATACAACGTCATAAAAACACATCATTTGAGTTAGCACCATCTCTAGTCCGATCATGTCCTCACTGAAATAAACCAGACCACAGTGCTGGTAAGTCGTTAAACAACACACACACCGTGCACAAACACACACAAATGATTGGACTTAAGTCTCTTTGATTCCTGCCCTCTTGCGGAGTTGATTTGGATCTTGCAGCATTGATGGACTGTTGAGTTGGACCAGCTGTTTCTGATCACAAGTGTCTTGGAGTTTAAAAGACAGATCAGTATTTCCTAATTATTTAGGCAATTATATAAAATATGGAGAACTTTTGTTAAAGTGAACCAGACGTTGATCGGAGAGAGATATATATAGACTATATTATATATATTATAAATAATACTATATATATATATATATATAATATATATATATATATATATATATATCTATATATATAACAATATATATATAGTATAGAATATACATATGTATTTCTAAGTGAGCATTCATCCTCGTTTGGGAATGTGGTAATTAGCCTGTTAGTAAAGGTGGCACAGACCTGATGTGAAATGTAACTAGCTTCATAACCTTTCAAACATCAACACTAAGGTATCTATTCTACATAGCGGTCTATTGCTAACTATCAAAAACAATCTCAAAACAAACCAGGGGACTTTAATTTCATCTTATTTACATGACCAGTCTGTCTATCTGTATAACTTAGTTTGTGTGCATTATGTGACTGTATTTGCTAGGCAGAAATGAGGCTGAATTCTAGGGAATTCTAATTCATTACTTTTCCTTGATGTAGTTATGATGTACAGTATTTGTACTTCAATTAGGACATTTTATTGTGTTATAAGCTTGTATGTGAATTTTGTTCTGATTTTCATGTGATTGTTTTAAGATATACTAAAATTCTTGTGCACCACACTTCTTCTAAACGAAGTCGTAAACATTGTTATTACTGTGCCTGGAAAAGTAATTTTTTCCCATCAGTTTGAATTGCAGTTCTTTGCTAGTCATGTAGTATTTGTGTTCCTGGAATTCTGAAATGCTGACTCATTTTACCATACAAGCCTTGAGGAGCTACTGGATAAATATTTGCTTGGACGAGTCTGTGCTTCGTTATCATTTCCTCACTGTTACTCCTGTGTTCAGAGCGGACGTGGTGTGTTTACATTTGTCACATGCACGTGCGTGGCCTAAAAGCTGCTCGCTGTCTCAATTCCTGGTTGGATGATGACTGAGATTCCCACACTTGCCTGTGACGCATTAACCTTTGGCTCTGGAAATTTTCCTTTCATTAAAGATTCAAGCTTAGTGTTAGTTCTTGAATTTTTGTGTTTAAGGAGAATAGTTTGTGCTATGACATAGAAATGACTTGGCCTTACTGTTGGGATGTGTCTACTCTATTTTGAGAGTATGGTTTTGGACCTGGATGTCACTTCCTGAACTTGATCTCAGGTCCACGTGAAATAGTGGTCTTGGTGGTCAGATTTGCTATAGAATATCGGAGCACCTAAAGGAATCCCTACTCAATATACAGTGCAAATATGACATTAAAACACCAGGGACTACTAGTGATACCTGGTTATAAGGCGCATGAAATGAAACAAAACTCTTAAGTTCCGTCGGAAGCTCAGTTTGGTCTTTACCTGGCTCAGGGCATCTTCTTGCTTCCTCCACTTCTGTACCACTGATTCGTTAATGTTGAATTCTCTCGCAGCTGCTCTATGTCCATGTTGTACTGCGTGACTGATAGCGTTGTGTTTGAAATCCGCTTCGAAAATAAATGAATGAATGCATGTACCCCTAAATGCTGAAGCACATACCGTATTACTCCGCGATGCTGCGCACTACGGTGGCCGTAAGCTTCGTAACCTACCAAGGCCGTGCTAAAACATTTTGACAGATTTATGAGCGCCGTGTACCATCTACAATCGGTTCTAGGTCAGAAAGCACAACCAGAATTAATTCATACATTAGACGCACCGCATTTTAAGGCGCACTGTCGATTTTGGTGAAAGTTAAAGGATTTTAAGTGCGCCTTATGGTCCGAAAAATACGGTATCATTGAACCCTCATGTGAACAGTGATTACCGATCACTTGTTGGATGTCTATGGAGATCCGAGACTTTTGCTATTGATCTGCTGCTCAAAATATGCACGTCTGCTCTGACTGGCATAGAAGGTGCAGAGGAAGGAAAACTGAGTTTTTAATTACTTTTGATTATCATTATTGGAATCATTTTATGCATGTTTTTGCGCATGTTTTGCTTTCCATGCTTTCTGCTTCCATTTCCAGCCTTCCAGATTCCATTACCCCGACCCAGCCTTTCGGTGCTGGTGAGCCCAAGCTTTTATCCTTTCACCTGCTCTGCATTTCCTTAATCACATCTTCGGTTATTTACACCTCTTTTTCAAGTGGGCAGGGTGTAGTTTGTCTTGGCAACTATTTCAAGCCTTTTCTCCCTAAGCTCTGTTTGTTCACTGTCTGCGTTCATGAGAATTCTCTGGCCTTTATTCCTTTAAAATTAACCTTTTTTGGTTAAAAATAGTATGTTTTGTGTATTTCTAATTGCCAAGAACTCATAACAAAGAATACGTTTCTATATAAGCTAACAGCCTCCAATTAAGTCTAGTCAACACAAAGCCATCTTGATGTTAGAATTGCACAACTGATTCTTGTTTCTGAGGAACTTAATAACTGAGAAATTGTTAATGATGCTCTTCCCCAAAAGAGCCCAGAATAAATCCTGAGTACTTGAGGGTTCAGGACGAGCCTGAAAGTCTAGACGGAAATGAGAATCAACTTTCCTGTTTCTGTTAGTCTGTTTTTTATAGGCTTGTAATGCTAATATGCTAGTATTCATCATCATGCTATGTTACTCATACATTATTTTCTACCAAACTGCTTCCCATAATCCGATGCTTGTTTTTGTACGCCTCACGGAGAGTGATTGTGCAGCTGCCTTGCGCTAACACCACCCACAATCAGCTCAGCCACACAATTAATCAGTGAGCTAAAGAGCAAATCAACACTGCTTTAAACGTGCACTAATTACACACAGTCATCATCAGCATTCTTAGCCTGAATTATTAGCTAGGGAACAATAGTGAGTAAATACTGCATTCTTGACAGAAGCTGTGATTCTAATTGGTGTTTTGCCTTTTGGAACATTGTAATTTGTTTGGTTACATTTGGATGTGGTGTCAAATGGATTTAATGCTTATTTTGGTTTGATTTCATAACCAGAGCTGATATCAGCAGTCTCATGAAAACAGCACACAATTCTTCAGTTATTTATTTATTTTAAGATTCTTATGGTTTTCCTTCCTTAGTGCAAGAAATAAGAGTGGAATTGTCTGTATATTAGGCGATATGTCTGCTGCAATGGGAATTTAATAAGCTATTAAAGCTTGTGCTGATTTGGAGATGCCCTGTTCTGCTGTTTAAATTGCTTTGTGTCTGTATGTGTTTGTCTGGCCAGAGCGGTAAGGTGATGCACTTGCTCTTAAGCTAGTAATAACAGCTGGACCAACTGAATCTCTCTAGATAAAGCTTTGTCTAGATAAAGCCAGCCCCATGAGAAATGTATTATTTTGCAGTTATTGGAATGGTTTTTGGCAAACAAAGTATTGTGTCAGGTGTTTTATGGTGATACCAAGGGTTATATTTCGCCTTCACCCTATTCTGACACGTCTGGTTAAACTGAACATGTCTTTAAATGGATAATTCTGTTTGGATGAATGATGGTGGTAATGCATATTGGTTGTCACAGCACAAAAGTCTAATTTTTCCATTAAGCCATGGAGTGTAACATTAGACATCAGTTTAATGATAATGTCATTATAACAGCTGCTTTCTTTGGCAGTTAGTAATAGCAGTAGGTGATAGCAAAAATATATCACAGTTTTTAAAGGCTTCATCACGATCCACATTTTTTTTTTCTATTTAATACATTTTTGACCAGAACACAAGGCCATGTGATGTCTTGTAATTTCAGGTAAGGGAAACACGGATTTATTGATAACATCATTTAATATTAGGCAGTCTAAAGGTAATGGGTTTGCTAGTAACACTGTTGCTGGACAGAGTTTAGACTATTTGGTTTAGCCCATGTGTGCATGTATGTTTTTATGTTCAGTTGGCAGCTTGCGGTGAATAAAAACGCCTTCCAATGCAGCTACTGCTATTTTAAATATGGTAAAAGTATAAAGATGTCCCTCGACAATTTTACATGTATGTAATTTAGCGGATGCCCTTATCCAGTGTGAAAATTGATACAGTCTTACAATCCAAGCAATTGTGGGTTAAGGGCCTTGCTCAAAGACCCAACAGTGGCAGCTTGGCAGAGGTGGGATTTGAACCCTGGACCTTTTGGTCCATAGTCCAATACCTTAACCGCTAGGCTACCAAAATCAAGTCAAGTCAGATTTATTCATATAGCGCTTTTTACAATGGAGCATTGTCTCAAAGCAACTTTACAATTTTAGATTGTCTCCTAATATCTACGTCCAATCCTAAATTGAGCAAGCCTAGGGTGACAGTGGCAAGGAAAAACTCCCTAAGTGTTATGAGGAAGAAACCTTGGTAGGACTAAGACTCAAAAAGGAACCCAACCTCCTTGGGTGGCGTAGATGATAAATCTAAGAATGAAACTAATTTATCTAAAGAAATAAGTAATGGAGTCATAGTTCAATACACATCGGCATTAAGTACCGTATTTTTCAGACCATATGGCACACTTAAAATCCTTTAACTTTCTCAAAAATCGACAGTGCGCCTTAATATGCGGTGCGTCTAATGTATGAATTAATTCTGGTTGAGCCTTCTGACCTAGAACCGATTGTAGATGGTACACGGCGCTCATAAATATGTCAAAATGTTTTAGCACGGTCTTGGTAAGTTACGAAGCTTACGGCAACCGTAGTGCGCAGCATAGCGGAGTAATACGGTATGTGCTTCAGCATTAGGGTACGTGCATTCATTCATTTATTTTCGAAGTGGATTTCAAACTCAACGCTATCAGTCACGCAGTACAACATGGACATAGAGCAGCTGTGAGAGAATTCAACATTAACGAATCAATGGTACGGAAGTGGAGGAAGCAAGAAGACGCCCTGCGCCAGGTAAAGACCAAACTGAGCTTCCGAGGGAACTTAAGAGTTTTGTTTCATTTCATGCGCCTTATAATCCGGTGCGCTTTATGTATGAAAATATACCCGTTAGCAGCCGATCGTTGATATCGCGCCTTATAACCCGGTGCGCTTTATAGCCCGGAAAATACGGTAGTCCGATACACAGAGTCACTTTAGCTAAGCTGAAAAGAGTGTGGTTTTGACTTCCATAACAATGGATTTTACAGCCTAATAAACATAACTTACAGAGATATAATACACAAAAAATGTACAATAAGGACGATGTGTTACAATCTGTATTTAGAACGATCTAAAAAAGTTGGAAATGTAAAAAAAAAATCTAGTTTAAGTTAAATCCCAATATATTTTTAGTCATTTTCCTGACTACTTATAATACCAATTCCTTGTGTTTTTACTTTGACGCTATGAAGAAATGAGATGGCAAACGTATGCCTGTTATTTAAAGTTCCATAAAATAAGCAAATCAGCTGTTCGAAAATCATTCTACCACAGCCTTGAAGAACACTTACTTTTGAACTCATGAGTTTCAGACATTTTTATTGTAGGAATTTGGAGTAATGGGATGGCAAACTTATGTGAAGTGTACATTGTACGTCTATATACATCACTGTTTGGGGTTCCGGGGTTTAGCGAAGTGCAGATGGCTTGACCACAGTAAATGACGCATCTCCTCATCAGCAGTTGCATTGGCTGCTGGTTGTTGCCGCTGTCGCCATAGTGTTTATGTCATTAGGTGAATGTAATATGTTTGTTAGGAGGCCAATAGCCTCATTAATCTGCGTCTGAACTCTTGGTTGCATTTAACACAACCTATAAGGATTTCCACTTGTTAGGTAAATAACCATACATGGAGGGTCGGGGCATAATGGACTATAAGCGAATCAAAAACTCTTAATTAAAACGACAACTCTCTAGGCCAATCAGGCACACTCACTATCAAACTCTCTTACATTATCAAACTCTCACACATTCACTATCACACTCTCTTACATTCATTATCAAGAATGCCTAAGAGTTTGATAGTGTGTGGGAGAAGTTTGATGGTGAGTGTCAGAGATTATGAATGTGTGTGTGTGTGAGAGAGAGAGAGAGGTTTGATGGTGAGTGTGAGAAAGTATGACAGTGTGTGCGAGAGGTAAGTTTGAATAATGGCCTAAACGGCCTCTCGTACTACTGTGTCATCAGTTTTTAAAAAATCACCAGTCGTTTTGTTGTTGACGGAGCTGCAGTTCGAATTCTGTGCAAGGTTTCCCAGCTCATTTATTGTTAGTAGATGAGACTTTGGTTGTGTTTGTTTCAGTCAAATGACTTCAAAGAACACTGACCCAGACACTTTAACCTGAGCTATCTGTGCCACTGCTTAGCCTAAGGCACAGTCTGGAATGAAAGTAAAGATGCTTTCTGTTAAAGTAAATCATAGAAATCTGGTGATGCATTTTATTCTTTTTGTGCATGCAACACACTCCTCAATTTAGTGGCACACCTGGTAAAGATGAGTAAAAAGGGTAATGAGAAGAGCACCTTTTGGTGAATTAGCTTAATCTCATACTGGAAAAATGAAGAACAAATCCACCCATTAACAGAAGTAAGGCTAATCTAAGGAAAAGAATCAGGGATGCCAATAACTGTGGAGGGTTCTGTACTTTATATTTAAGATAATAGTTCCTAATAGGAACCTTGAGTTCAGAGAATGCTACAGTTGATACTTCAGACTAAATATTGTGCATGTGATTGTTTGAACCTCCAGCCATGTAGCTTTGCCTTGCCTTGCCTTGAACTTTGTTTTCTCTGATCTTTTATGTTTAGCAACACCACATGTCCCACAATTGCCACCCCTGCTTTTAATACTTTGTACAGCCTCCCATTGGCAATAAAACATAGTCCTCTTCTATAATATCATAAAACGTTGGAGAGGACAGAGCAAGGAATGGGAAGCTTTTCCATTCTGCTAGTGGGCTGACTTCTGAAAGATGAACTTGATTTAACCACAAAAATTACTTCTACAACTTTAATAGCCATCATGCTAAACAATTGTGATATTAGAAGTTGTAAAAAGTACATGCTATGTTGTAAGACTTTGTAAAATTCACATGGGACTCCTTCTCTCTGAGTTTGGATAAAAGTAGTATCATTTATTGGCAGACTTCTTTAAAGGATAATAGGTTGTCTAAATGTCATTTTCAGCCCAAGCCTAATGTGAACAGAACCTGATGATTACTGTGAGTAGTTAGCTGCTTTGGGATTCGAATCTTATTTTCAGGGAAAAAGGCTTATTTTATTTTGTTTGACAGTTGTTCCCTACAGTTTACAACACATTTCGCAACTGTTGCATTTTGTGGAACTGAGTAAGATAGGAATATTTATTTTAGAGAATTATATTTTTGGTGGGATTAGCAGATTTCCTGTGCTTCAGCTATAGAAAGGCCTTAATCGTCCATCTTAAATTGGTTTGGTACTATTTAAAGAATCATCTTGCACAATAGAGCATCTAAATAAGTGGCTAAAGTGTTTGGAGCAGTGGTATTCAAACTATGGAATGAGTCCTAGCAGGGCTGCCAGAGCAAAGTAATTTCAAAGCAGACTAAACCCAGTTTTACATATTTCTCTTAGATGCCTTTATGTATTGAATTGTGCCCCGTTCCCTGTTATTTCTATATCCAGTGGGTAGAATAATATTGGTGTAAATGTGTTACTGTCAGCAGTAAGGATTGTGACTGTGTGTTTGTATTTTGTATTGTATGGGTTGTGGGCATAGGGAAATTTTGCAGATCTATGAGAATATTGTATTGCCACAGAGTTAGTGGGGATTTGTGGTTGGTTACCTTTTCAGCTGCATCCAGCGAGCATTCCCATTTGGCAGAGTCAGAGACAATTAATTTAATTATTTATTTTAAAGCTCTGAAGCTATAAGGATAAATCTAACACAGTCTCAACAGAATCATTTTTGGTTCGCAGAATGTCTTTGTACTCCTGCTCAGAGACTTTAAATGTGCCTGTGAATGGGCTTGCATTCCTTAATGAGTCCTTAATGTGGTAATTCTCTGGACTACTATTCAGAAGACTGTGAGTTAAATCCAATTTCCTTAAACAAGACCCTTAACTGCTCAGCCTAATTGTAAGGCTCTTTGAACCAGTTTGTGTGCCAGATGCTTTCAATTCTGTTACACATTGGAATACTTTTTATTCCACTCCACTAACCGAATTCCTGCTGTAATTCATGGGGTATTTTAAACCCCTAAGCCGCCATCCGAAACTACCGATCCGTTATAATGAACAGAGAACTAGAGTAACACAGTCAAGAAGGATCATATAAGACATCTGCAACCTCCCCTGCAACCAACAAACCTGAGTAAACTCATGCGAGATGCAAAAGTAACCCAAGATACCAGATCACCACAAAACTCTCTGAAAGTGAACCCCCAGCTCTGTCTAAAACTATTGCCCCACACACATGATAAAACATGTTTGTTCCTGAGCCAAAGGACACAATGGGAGCAGGCAATCCAAAAATTACTTCAGACCCTAGCCCCTGCTACCAGAGCCATGTATCCTAGTCTAAAGATGCTACCTATGGAAATAAGTATGTTTTTAATCTAGAAAGATTGGGAGTATGTCTGAATCCCAAAAAAGGTGGGGAGGTTATTCCAAAGCTTGGGAAGCATGGAGGTTTGGAAGACTATACTGGTCCTTCTCAAAAAATTAGCAAATTGTGATAAAGTTAATTCTTTTCCGTAATGTAATGAGAAAAATTAAACTTTCATATATTTTAGATTCATTGCACACCAACTGAAATATTTCAAGTCTTTTATTGTTTTAATACTGATGATTTTGGCATACAGCTCATGAAACCCAAAATTCCCATCTCACAAAATTTAGCATATTTCATCCAACAATAAAAGAAAAACTGTTTTTTAATACAAAAAAAAAAAGTCAACCTTCAGATTATTTTGTTCATTTGATGCACTCAATACTTGGTCGGGAATCCTTTTGCAGAAAAATGACTGCTTCAATGCGGCGTGGGCATGGAGGCAATCAGCCTGTGGCACTGCTAAGGTTTTATGGAGGCCCAGGATGCTTCTCACAAAATTAGCATATCATGAAAAAGGTTCTCTAAACGAGCTATTAACCTAATCATCTGAATTAACGAATTAACTCTAAACACCTGCAAAGATTCCTGAGGCTTTTGAAAACTCCCAGCCTGGTTCATTACTCAAAACCGCAATCATTGGTAGACTGCCGACCTGACCTACTGCTGTCCAGAAGGCCATCATTGAACACCCTCAACAAGAGGGTAAGACACAGGAAGAAATTTCTGAACGAATAGACTGTTTGTTCCCAGAGTGCTGTATCAAGGAACCTCAGTGGGAAGTCTGTGGGAAGGAAAAAGTGTGGCAGAAAACGTTGCACAACGAGAAGAGGTGACCGGACCCTGAGGAGGATTGTGGAGAAGGGCCGATCCAGAGCCACTGTGCACAGGCGTGTGCAGGAAAATGGGCTACAGGTGCCGCATTCCCCCAGGTCAAACCACTTTTGAACCAGAAACGGTGGCAGAAGCGCCTGACCTGGGCTACAGAGAAGCAGCACTGGACTGTTGCTCAGTGGTCCAAAGTACTTTTTTCGGATGAAAGCAAATTTTGCATGTCATTCGGAAATCAAGGTGCCAGAGTCTGGAGGAAGACTGGGAGAAGGAAATGCCAAAATGTCTGAAGTCCCCAGTGTCAAGTACCACAGTCCAGTGATGGTCTGGGGTGCCATGTCAGCTGCTGGTGTTGGTCCACTGTGTTTTTAATCAAGGGCAGGGTCAATGCTTCTAGCTAATCAGGAGATTTTGGAGCACTTCATGCTTCCATTTGCTGAAGAGCTTTATGGAGATGAGTTCGTTTTTCAGCACGACCTGGCACCTGCTCACAGTGCCAAAACCACTGGTAAATGGTTTACTGACCATGGTATTACTGTGCTCAATCGGCCTGCCAACTCTCCTGACCTGAACCCGATAGAGAATCTGTGAGATATTGTGAAGAGAAGGTTGAGAGACGCAAGACCCAACACTCTGGATGAGCTTAAGGCCGCTATTGAAGCATCCTGGGCCTCCATAACACCTCAGCAGTGCCACAGGCTGATTGCCTCCATGCCAAGCCGCATTGAAGCAGTCATTTCTGCAAAAGGATTCCCGACCAAGTATTGAGTGCATAACTGAACATAATAATCTGAAGGTTGACTTTTGTTTGTATTAAAAACAGTTTTCTTTTATTGGTTGGATGAAATATGCTAATTTTGTGAGATTTTCATGAGCTGTATGCCAAAATCATCAGTATTAAAACAATAAAAGACTTGAAATATTTCAGTTGGTGTGCAATGAATCTAAAATATATGAAAGTTTAATTTTTATCATTACATTACGGAAAAGAATTAACTTTATCACAATTTGCTAATTTTTTGAGAAGGACCAGTACAAGTTCACTCAGTTAGGCAGGTTACAGGTAGCCTGTATACTAAGAGAGAGTACTCAGTGAGATCAAATAATTTTTGCAGGAAAACAACAAAATTATCTATAGCTATACCATACAGCAGCATTAAAGCATGGACCCACAGACTTAAGGATTCTTTGCCACCAAAGAATTAGATTCCTTAACGCTGCGATGTACAATAACCCGATAGTATTAAATTGTACATTACCACAGTGTGCATTAGCTATTTATGTATAGAATTGTTTTTTAACTGTATTTATTGTAACAGCATTACCTATCACCATGTAAATGGTTGTCATTTATTTTTAGAACTCACAAAAATTGTAACGCTCAGCCTGACCTCTGTTCACTAACAAATAACAACGTTTATGGTAATCTGCTCATGCAAAGCCCTGCCTAATCTGCAAATAACAGGAAGACCAATTGAAAATTGGGGCCAATTGAAAAGTTCCCAGATCCACTATGTTATGCTTACATAATTGATAGTAGGGGGATTTTGAATATAAAGGGATGAGGAAATAATGGATAATAGGCTCACGCTACCCACAAATTTGCTATTCAAACCATTGGTAATGGGGTTCGATTGTGAATGAATATTAGTTTTTATGGATATTAGATTCTATATTTTGGCATAAATATAGAATCTAAAAACCTAAAACATCAGATATTCACACAATTCCTAAACGTACATAAAGAGAACCCAGTTAAACAAATGAGAGAAAAATATTATACTTAGTCATTTATTTATTGAGGAAAATGATCCAATATTACATATTAGTGAGTGTCAAAAGTATGTGAACCTCTAGGATTAGCAGTTAATTTGAAGGTGAAATTAGTCAGGTGTTTTCAATCAATGGGATGACAATCAGGTGTGAGTGGGCACCCTGTTTTATTTAAAGAACAGGGATCTATCAAATCTTGCTCTTCACAACACGTTTGTGGAAGTGTATCATGGCACAAACAAAGGAGATTTCCGAGGACCTCAGAAAAAGAGTTGATGCTCATCAGGCTGGAAAGGGTTACAAAACCATCTCTAAAGAGTTTGGACTCCACCAATCTACAGTCAGACAGATTGTGTACAAATGGAGGAAATACAAGACCATTGTTACCCTCCCCAGGAGTGGTCGACCAACAAAGATCACTCCAAGAGCAAGTCGTGTAATAGTTGACGAGGTCACAAAGGAACCCTGGGTAACTTCTAAGCAACTGAAGGCCTCTATCACATTGGCTAATGTTCATGAGTCCACCGTCAGAAGAACACTGAACAACAATAGTGTGCATGACAGGGTTGCAAGGAGAAAGCCACTGCTCTCCAAAAAGAACATTGCTGCTCGTCTGCAGTTTGCTAAAGATCACGTGGACAAGCCAGAAGGCTATTGGAAGAATGTTTTGTGGCCGGATGAGACCAAAATATAACTTTTTGGTTTAAAAGAAAAATGTTATGTTTGAAGAAAGGAAACCACTGTATTCCAGCATAAGAACCTTATCCCATCTGTGAAACATGGTGGTTTTTCTGCATCTGGGCCAGGACGGGTTGCCATCACTGATGGAGCATCATTGATGTTTTCAGTATCACACCAGATACTGAAAGCAAAGGTTCACATACTTTTTCCACTCACTATTATTTAATATTGGATCATTTTCCTCAATAAGTAAATGACCAAGTATAATATTTTTGTCTTATTTGTTTAACTGGGTTCTCTTTATCTACTTTTAGGACTTGTGTGAAAATCTGATGATGTTTTAGGTCATATTTATGCAGAAATATAGAAAATTCTAAAGGGTTCACAAACCTTCAAGCACCACTGTAGTTAATACATTCTTACCAAGTTAATTTTGACAACCCTAATTGTTATATAACCTATCTTACACATTTTGCTTTCAAACCACCAGAACTACAGTTTAGCAAATGTTGCCTGGTGTCTGTAGTAGACTTTAGTATTGACCTTGAAACTTTATTAAATTGAATTGTGTAGATATGATGCAGATGTTTTTCCTCTTTCTCATCTAATGTAAACAAACATCAGCTTTTGCCTCATATATTATGCTATAAAGCATCTGGGGTAGGCGGTGTGAGTAGGAGGCTTTTTCTTCAAGAAAGAAGTGTTTGGATTAGGTTTCTGTGTGTGTGAAATCTGTGTGGGTCGGACACAAACAGGTTGAAGAACTGAAGCAACCGGAATGTTGCCTTTTGGAGAAACCAGGAGCCTGTTTGAGAAACAGCATAATCACTTGTTCTATCCACCGGAAACGCGCGTAAATGCTGTTCCCATGGAAACTAAGGTATTTCCATCAAATGCTGATAGGCCCACGCAAATTCAGCGTGCATACATACATAAATACATACATCCATACAAAAAATTTATTCTCGTTAATCACATGGAGCCATAAGCAGTGAGTCATTCTAAAGCTTTATTTGTTTGGGTTTTTGGCGCCTTTATCCGCCTTTGTATTATATCCATAAGTGAACACTACGCTGCTTTCGTAGCATGTTTTTACAATGTTGCAGCTTTGTGGTGTTACAGGACAGTGGTAGTCTGGTGGTTAAGATACTGGACTATGGACCAAAAGGTCCAGGGTTCAAATCCCACCTCTACCAAGCTGCCACTGTTGGGTCCTTGAGCAAGACCCTTAACCCACAATTTCTTGGATTGAAATTGTAAGTTGCTCTGGATAAGGGTGTCTGCTAAATGACATGAGTGTAAATGTAATATTCTAACAGTCTTCGGTCTCCACTGTTTCAAATATGAAGGTGTCACTATAGTGTGATGTAATATACAAAAGAAAATGGACTTTTTTTCTATGTAGCTGTGGCATGTTGTCACTCTTTAGTCATCCTAAGATCAAGTTAAAGCTTCTCTGTGATGATAGGGCAGTTATAAAACCAACTCCATAGCCTGTATCCTGTGAATGGGCTGTGTTTCAGACTTCAGTTTAAATCAAGCTAATGAGATTACAGCATTCCTATGTGTATAAAATTTACAATTTTGAAACTTTTTGTTTTGTGCAACCCTGACAACTTGTGTTTTAGTCAACCAGTCTCATAACTGCTTTGCTGTGTTCTTCTCTGAAGAGGTGTTTGGTCATATGGTAACAGCATATTCAAAAAGGTTGGCATAAGCAGTCAGTAGTCTGTATTAGACTGTATAAGTACTAGTTAGCCAACTAGACTAAATTAACTGCTTGGCAAGCCATACAGATTTGATTTTATGACATAATTTAGTGGAGCTGTACTCATTTAGGAAAACTGAATTGAAAATCAGTTCTCAGAGTGTGAACTGTACCAAAAATGCACCCAGTGAGTAAGTTTCTAGAGCGACTACAGCTTTTTTGCCATAGATTTTCTTTCTATATATGAATGGCTTGCTGTGATGGTGTACTTTTTCCTTCATGGGCTGTAAGAAACTTGTGTGCTTGTGTGTCCTTGCATGTCTTTGTCATGTGGTGAAGAGTAGAATGTGACTGGGTTGTATAACGAGGATCAGCAGTACATTGTGATAGACCGGTAGGGCGAAGGGTGCCTTTGGTTCTGCGGTGACTTAGATCAAGGACATATTCACTAACACTATATGTGTTCTAAGTAATTACTCCATATAAAGTGCAGCGGTTATAGGAATTTCAAACAATAGACATATGCAGTTGTAGATAGGCCTATGTTAATCCATCGTGATAGTCAACAGTTTAAAATGTTTAAAATGGGATTTCATAATGCACTGACCCAACCTATAGTTATGGTGTTGAGCTCTGCATCATAAATATAGCAACATTGTAAGGGTCCTGTTGTACAGAGTTACTTTTGAGGTGTTGGCTATGGAAATTCCACTCCTGTAATTGGCTCATAGATGTGTATACATTCATCGTAAGAAGACAGCTCAAAGGAGGATCCATGGTCTTTTAGTTACCTCATATGAAAGCAGTCACCATATAAAAGTACAAAGTGAACTACTAGAAGTTCATGCATTGTTATACAGTCGTGCTTGAAAGTTTGTGAGCCCTTTAGAATTTTCTATATTTCTGCATATATACGACCTAAAACATGAGATTTTCACACAAGTATTAAAAATAGATAAAGAGAACCCAGTTAAACAAATGAGACAAAAATGTTATACTTGGTTATTTATTTATTGAGGAAAATGATCCAATATTACATAATAGTGAGTGGCAAAAGTATGTGAACCTCTAGGATTAGCAGTTAATTTGAAGGTGAAATCAGTCAGGTGTTTTTAATCAATGGGATGACAATCAGGTGTGAGTGGGCACCCTGTTTTAAAGAACAGGGATCTGTCAAAGTCTGCTCTTCACAACAACTGTATGTTGAAGTGTATCATGGCACGAACAAAGGAGATTTCTGAGGAGCTCAGAAAAAGACTTGTTGATGCTCATCAGGCTGGAAAAAGTTACAAAACCATCTCTAAAGAGTTTGGACTCCACCAATCCACAGTCAGACAGATTGTGTTCAAATGGAGGAAATTCAAGACCATTGTTACCCTCCCCAGGAGTGGTTGATCAACAAAGATCACTCCAAGAGCGAGGCGTATAATAGTTGGAGAGGTCACAAAGGACCCCAGAGTAACTTCTAAGCAACTGAAGGCCTCTCTCACATTGGCTAATGTTAATGTTCATGAGTCCAACATCAGAAGAACACTGAACAACAATGGTGTGCATGGCAGGGTTGCAAGGAGAAAGCCACTGCTCTCCAAAAAGAACATTGCTGCTCGTCTGCAGTTTGCTAAAAATCACGTGGACAAGCCAGAAGGCTATTGGAAGAATGTTTTATGGACGGATGAGACCAAAATAGAACTATTGGTATAAAAGAAAAACGTTATGTTTAGAGAAAGGAAAACACTCCATTCCAGCATAAGAACCTTATCCCATCTGTGAAACATGGTGGTGGTAGTATTATGGTTTGGGCACGTTTTGCTGCAGGACTCTATTCCAGCACAACTTGCCATCATTGATGGAACAATGAATTCTGAATGATATCAGAGAATTCTAAAGGAAAATGTCAGGACATCTGTCCATGAACTGAATCTCAAGAGAAGGTGGGTCATGCAGCAAGACAACGACCCTAAGCACACAAGTCGTTCTACCAAAGAATGGTTAAAGAAGAATAAAGTTAATGTTTTGAATTGGCCAAGTCAAAGTCCTGATCTTAATCCAATCGAAATGTTGTGGAAGGACCTGAAGTGAGCAGCTAATGTGAGGAAACCCACCAACATCCCAGAGCTGAAGCTGTTCTGTACGGAGGAATGGGGTAAAATTTCTGCAAGCCGGTGAGCAGGACTGATCAACAGTTACAGGAAATGTTTAGTTACAGTTATTGCTGCACAGGGGGGGTCACACCAGATACTGAAAGCAAAGGTTCACATACTTTTGCTACTCACTCATATGTAATATTGGATCATTTTCCTCAATAAATAAATGACCAAGTATAATATTTTTGTCTCATTTGTTTAACTGGGTTCTCTTTATCTACTTTTAGGACTTGTGTGAAAATCTGATGATGTTTTAGGTTCTTTTTATGGAGAAATATATAAAATTCTAAAGGGTTCACAAACATTCAAGCACCACTGTATGCATTGAGTATAATCTCTTATGTAATCAGAGTAATAAGTAGAAAACTAAGCACAATTTGTAATATTTTGCATAATCTGGTAATTCTTTTAATGTCCTAATCAGGTTGTTTAGACTTCTATGCATGTTTTGTAACCAGTGCATTTATTTTACCTCATTTTAATTTTTAATAGTTAGTAGGCTTTTTCTATTGTTTTCTCTACTCCTTTGTGAGGTTCTTACATAACCCAAGTCCTTCAGGCTTTGTGCGGTGTATAATGAATAGCGTGTGCAGATCTGTCTTGAAGGATCACAGAAATTCAGTCAGGATTCTGCATTCAGCCACGACTTTGAGAAGGAGACGGAGGAGGAAAGATACGTATTGCTTGGCTCAGTGTGAAAGAGAGTGTATGGAACATCAAGTGCCAGTTCTTTCTGTCTAATGTGCCATGACTAAAAATCAGGGTTAGATGTTATGTAACGTTACATAACTACTAGCCCACATTGTTGTCTCCTGTGAAACGCAATAGTTTGTTCACATTCAGATTGCCAGTTCCCTGTATGCCAATTAGTAGAGAGCTAAAAAATGGTATTCTCATATCAGATGTTATCATCGTAGCAAACTGCATTTGTGTCTGAGAAATGTGATCTCTTGTAAGTAATGGAATTAAGAGAAAAGGAGAGGATGTCCAACAGGTCTAATGGTGCTTTTATGCTACAGACCAACACTGCATTAGCCATTTTACAGAAGGCCACTTTTTCCTACTAAGAAAGCTCTTGCTCTTGAAACCTCTTTCTCGCTCGCTCACTCACTCTCTCAGTTTCCATTCTGGTTAACTTAATATGAGCTCTAAAGGCACTAGGGTGGGGCAGCAGTTGAATACACTAGCCCATCACCATGAAGAGCCGAGGTTGAATTTCAGCTGTGCTTCCGGATGGACTGACCGCACAACAGGCATAATTGACCTGAGGTCTGAGGGAGGAAAAGTTGGACAGGTGGTGGAGCGGCCTGGGTCCTTTCTTTGTGGAGTCTGCATGTCCTCCCTGTGTCTGTTTGGGTTTACTCCGGGTACTCCGGTTTCCTCCCACAGTCCAAAGGCATGCATGTTAGGTTAATTGATTACTCTAAATTGGCATTGACTTGAGTGAATATATATGGCTAGTCTTCATGTAACTTTGTGTGTCGCTGAAATGGCCACTGATGCTGATAGTGACATTGAATAAAACCAAATAAACAAACAAATGAAGAACATGGTTAAGAAGAACATGGCCTGTTTTTTGTCATATTCCTTACTTTTAAAGTACTTTCTTAACTGCGTACTAAACTAGCAACAGCAAAAGTTTTTGCTGGACAAATCTTTAAGTAGCCCTGTGGTTAAGCTGAAATGGTTTTTTATTTGATATGTAGTGCACTATATAGTTTTGCTTTCAGTATCTGGTGTGGTCCCCCCATTCCTCTGTACAGAACAGCTTCAACTCTGGGATGTTGGTGGGTTTCCTCACATTAGCTGCTCGCTTCAGGTCCTTCCACAACATTTCGATTGGATTAAGGTTAGGACTTTGACTTGGTCATTCTAAAACATTAACTTTATTCATCTTTAACCATTCTTTGGTAGAACGACTTGTGTGCTTAGGGTCGTTGTCTTGCTGCATGACCCACCTTCTCTTGAGATTCAGTTCATGGACAGATGTCCTGCTATTTTCCTTTGGAATTCTCTGATATAATTCAGAATTCATTGTTCCATCAATGATGGCAAGCCAAAACAAACATAATGCTTTTCTTTTAACCCAAAAAGTTCTACACCAAAAAACTTCTACACAAGTACTAAAAGTAGATAAAGAGAATCCAGTTAAAGAAATGAGACAAAAATATTATACTTGGTCATTTATTTATTGAGGAAAATGCTCCAATATTACATATTAGTGAGTGGCAAAAGTATGTGAAACTTTGCTTTCATTATCTGGTGTGACACTGAAAACATCAATGATGCTCCATCAGTGATGGCAACCCGTCCTGGCCCAGATGCAGAAAAACAGGCCCAAACCATGATACTACCGCCATCATGTTTCACAGATGGGATAAGGTTCTTATGCTGGAATGCAGTGGAATCACACCTGATTGTCATCTCATTGATTGAAAACACCTGACTCTTAATTTCACCTTCAAATTAACTGCTAATTCTAGAGGTTCACATACTTTTACCACTCACTAATATGTAATATTGGATCATTTTCCTCATGTTTTAGGTCATACCTATGCTGAAATACAGAAAATTCTAAAGGTTTCACAAACTATCAAGAAACACTGTATATGGTGTTAATGCCATTAGTCCAAGCTGCATATAGTGCACAACATCGGGAGTAGAGAGTCATTTTAGATTCAGGTCTATTATGTTTGGTTTTGTTTTATGTGGAGCTGTCGGAGCTCAGCTTTCTGACACAAATTAAGTTCTGGTTAAGGGTTTTACTCAAGAATCCATCAATGGCGGTTTAGCAGTGCTGGTATCTGAGCCCTTCGTCTGATCAGAGAGACACCAATGACCCTCTTTGGTTTATCACTGGAACGAGGCTGTGTTCTGAAATATATCTTCCAAAAAGGAATTCATCAGTTTAGGATAACTTTAAGGTTTCATCATTGCAGAACTAAACATCAAAGCTGCAATCTTTTTTCTGGTGTAGCTAACAGCAGGTTAGGTTATGTGGCTCTCAAAGCATTTCCTGTTGTACCATTAGCTATTTAATGAGTGATTACATGGCCAGATGGACTTTCACTTTCTATCTGCCTTGGTAAAGCCTGAAAATGACATTAATAGCACTTTATGTACATCCATTTTACGAGTGCTTTTGGGTCCAGGCTCCGTTCAGGGAAACGTATCCATCAGTGTCAATTAGTGGAGCAGCTATAAGCGGCCCCTTCCTGAGAGCCAGACGTCAATAATGCACCGAGCAGCAGGCCGTGCTATTAAACTCCAAAGATCCGGAACGCAGCAGGCCCCAACCCACAGTAGTGCGAGGAAAGTTGAATATAAAAGGCTCAGGACTGTTGTCTAGAGCCACATGGAGCAGGTTTCTTCCACTGGGTGAGCATGTCCCTGGGAGTACAGCAGCAGAAGCACCTCCATTGGAATATTGCACTTGTAGTCTTTTATCTTGGCTCCAACAGTTTTAGCCAGTCGGCTTGCATTTCGCTCATTGATCTGGAAATCAGCGGGCGGGAAGCTCTCTGTCATCCTGGCCACCATTAGGGCTCTGAACTGAAAGAGGCTAGCTTTAGTGCACTCTCATGGTATTGATTAAAGGGCAACATACTGAGGCAGTGTCTGTGCACACGCGCTATAGCTGACTATTTCAGACCAAGGAGGATGTCAAGTTTGGGAAAATCCATAATGATACCAAGCTAAGAGAAAGGGTGATGATTAAAGATAGAAAATGAAAGTGCAGGTAGGGGTTATAATCTCTGTATGTGCACCCCAGAGTTGCTGATCTTGACTCTCAGTAAGACTCTCATAACCAGTCCCTCATAAAGAGATAAAAAAGAAATTTGTTTTTTAGTGGTGCTGTGTTACAAAGATGATAAAACAGATATATGATATATGCAGCTATAACGTTTACTGTTCACATCTGGTTGTTGCAGAACTGTGTGCAGTTGTTTGAGAAAGCAGTGGGTAATGACCTCACTTTTGAGGTTTTTCTTCTTGAGGCTGCAATCGCACTTTTCTTAACTCTCCAGTAAACTGTCATGTCAGAACATTCATAGTCCGAGCGAGAAACACATCTGGTGACGTCACCGACTAATCGACTATTAAATTAGTTTTAACTCCAGGTTTTAAGTCGATAAATACACAACGAATGGTATGTCTGTGCTTATATACGTTGCATTGTAATTAGCTAGCTGGCTAACTGAATCAAATATTGTTGATTTTTATCCTATCTGCTCTTGTCAAATAATCGTCTTGGTTGCGATGACCAATTTTGGCTATGAATACTTTCTTAGCTTGTTTAGTTTGGCTAATAGCACACTAAATCATCCTCATCTCCCAAAATAGTTTTTTGTTTTGTTTTTGCTGTTATGGCTTTTATTTTTTTTCAAATGTATTTTGCACTTCAGGGTTTCTGTACACAAGGGTTTCCGTGCCTATCCCCAGAGAACTCAGAGCACAGGCGTCACCAGTCCATCCATACTATGTAACAGATAGTGGCATTAAGCATCATATTCAAATCAAATCCTACATCACAGATTGAAGTCGTGTACCAATTTATACCTGAATTGCATACAGTTGTGCAGAAATACAAACAGAAAACAAAATAATACAAAGGAAACAGAAATTAGTTTTTTTTATCTTATTATAAAATACTCCATTTTATGTTTGTTTTATTTCTTTCCACCGTAGTGTGTAATCTTTCATGTCTGCTATCAGACCTGAGCCCACACACTGCACATGTGCACTACCGACAGTCTAAAATAATTCTATTCATACATGAATTCAGATCATACTTTTCTGAAATTTAAAATTCAACCTCAGGAAAATAGTAACTTAACCAACAAAGTCTAAAGTAGCAGAGTAAAACTACAATATTTTCTTATGAGTTTACTCAAGTAAAAGTATCCCAGATTAAATTTACTCTAAAATGCATTCATTTTTTTCCCCCACAAAGCTACTTAAGTAAATGTAACGGAGTAATGTTACTACCTCTGTCATGCAAGGTAATGGATCACTAACTGGTTAGATTTTCTGCTTTTGAAATTCATTCATTCTATCCATTTTAATTGAGTCCAACCCTTGGATACTCGGTAGACCTGTCATATACTGATTTCACAGTGATGGTTTTTAAGGAGTAAGTCACCAGGTCTTTCTCCAACCCATCATAGGGCATATTCGCACACTAAGGGCACTTTAGAAACACCAATTAACCTAACATGCATGTGTTTGGAATGTGGGAGGAAACCAGAGTACTCGGAATAAACCCATGCAGACTCCACACAGACAGAGCCCAGAGTCGGGATCGAACCGGGTCTTTTGAAATTACTGCCAAGAAAACACGTTGTTTCAAGTTCATCACACCTTTATCATTTTGTGTACCGTATTTTCCGGACCATAAAGCGCACCGGATTATAAGACACAATATCAACGATCGGCTGCTAACGGGTATATTTTCATACATAAAGCGCACCGGGTTATAAGGCGCATGAAATGAGACAAAACTCTTAAGTTCCGTTGGAAGCTCAGTTTGATCTTTACCTGGCGCAGGGCGTCTTCTTGCTTCCTCCACTTCCGTATCATTGATTCGTTAATGTTGAATTCTCTCACAGCTGCTCTATGTCCATGTTGTACTGCGTGACTGATAGCGTTGTGTTTGAAATCCGCTTCGAAAATAAATGAATGAATGCACGTACCCTAATGCTGAAGCACATACCGTATTACTCCGCTATGACTACCTCCGCTATGCTGCGCACTAACGGTTGCCGTAAGCTTCGTAACTTACCAAGGCCGTGCTAAAACATTGACAGATTTATGTGCGCCGTGTACCATCTACAATCGGCTCTTGGGCAGGAAGCACAATCAGAATTAATTCATACATTATGCATACCGCATTTTAAGGCGCACTGTCGATTTTGGGGAAAGTTAAAGGATTTTAAGTGCGCCTTATGGTCCGGAAAATACGGTAACTTGTCTTTTCTTGGTAGTTATTGGGAGGTAGTTAATACCTCAGATCTTTGATATTGTAGGACAGGGACTCCCCTATAGTGGATGCACAGAATAAATGAATGCATCGCAGTGTTGCTTCACTGGGTTTCTGGAGTTTTGTGTACAATAATTCCAGGGCTGTTGATTTGCTGCTGAAAAGCATCCACCCTACCTTTAGAGGAGTTTGATTTCTGCTTTGCTTGTCGATCAAAGCAACACTACCCAGTCTCAGCCTTCCTAGAAGTGGGCAGGTAACGATGTCCTCCACATTTGTTGAGGCTTCTAAGCATTGTCTGTTTCAGTCAAAGGCACTCATTAGCACAGCTGCCATTTGGTGTCTAGTGGTGGATGCCAGGACGCTGTGTGACAGGTGCTGCTTTGTGTGGATGCAGGTTAATTTCTTTGCTTTGGGGAATCTTTGTTAGCAACTGGCAAGATTCAGGAGGAAATTGGTTTGAGCTTAAATCAATATTGTCTTTTAGTCATTGCATATTGTATGATTGTGTGTACTGATTGTGCTTGATCATCTTTGTCATGCTGTCTGTGCTGTAGTTTCGATGCTAATGTAATTTAGAGTGGAAATGGCTGTGTGATGCTGTTATCACAGTGTGAGTGCTTAGCTCAGAGGTGATGGATGACTCACTGGTTGGCCTTTATGTGCCCACGCTTGTTCTCGAGCTCCTCCACAGTTCTGTGTTCGCTCCTGCGACTCTCTCCTCTCACCCACTCTCTTACGCACAACTCCGGAGGACGGGGGAAGACGGGGCCGGATGGAGTGAGCTCCTTGATAAAATCCAGGCCAGCCCTACTCTGATTGGCTGTTTCAAGCCGTGTAATCAGTGCGACTGTCGCAGGATCCCTCCCCCCAACTACTCTCCTCCGCTCGCCCCTCCTTCACAATCTCTGAGGCAGGGTTCTAGAGAGGATATCTGCTGCTCACAGAGGGGAGAGGATTAACTCAGCCACTCATCTCATCTGCATATAGATGCCCAGACAGAGACAGACAGGAGACGAAACGCACTTACACTCCACTGTTTCTCTTCTCGTCCATCCAGTTCAGGACTTCAGAGTGTTTTGTATTTCTTGTGTTGGAGTTGTGGCTTGTTTTGGTTCAGTCAAGCAATGCAGGACATTCTGAGTGTGATAAGGACTCTCTGAGCGTTAAGCTTTAATTCAGTTTTTTTTCAGACTTTGAGAGTCTCTCACACTACGTCTTTGTAAACGCGTTTAGCAAGTGTGTCAGCATGCCATCGCGGCAGTCCTACACTGTCAGTAAGGCAGAGAAGTCTCTGGTGCACAAGACCAAGCAGGAAGTGAAGGAGCAGGAGCTGTTTGCAGCAGCGCTGGCCATGAGGATGCATCCTCAGAAACCTCCTGCTACCCTCTGGCAGCCTCTAAAACTGTTTGCCTATTCACAGCTCAGCTCGCTGGTACGACGCGCCACGCTGAAGGACAACGAACGCGTACCCAGATATGAGAAAGTGCACAACTTTAAGGTAAGATCTGTTTGTGTTCTGTATTCTTTCTCACTGCTCATACAGTACTGTTCCATACTGTTCAAAGAAGTGCATTTCTCAGAAAAGACACTGTTTCCCTCTTAAATAGGAAAAGGATAATTTTGTCATTGTAGTAACATTGAAAAAGAACTGTGTGCATTGCATTTTGGTTTGACAGATTCAGTCAGAAAGAAACCAAGAGTAGCATGGTAGTATGGGACATTTACTAGTTGGTTAACATGTTTTTTCTACTACTTGTGTGTGATGCTACACCTTCAGGGTGACAGATGGAAAGATTAAGGATTGATAGGCAGCACAAGCAGTGTGTTGTTTTCCCAGTAGGCTTCAATCAACAGAAGTGGCTTTCCTCTCTGTTCCACTGTTTACTATTTATGGGTTTGTTTTCCTGATTCCCTATTTTTTGACTTGCTTCTTTGTGTTTTCATACTTTCACTATAGTATGAAAGCTGTTAAGTGTAAGACGGATGCCACGTGAGCTATCCCCAATCTCTCTCTCTCTCTCTTGCTCTCTCTCTCTCTCTCTCGTTTTCCTTTTTTTGTCCATGGGTCTTGTTTATTCCGTTTTTTCTCACCAGTCCTACATAACAATGCGTGTTGTGTGTAATTGGAGTATAGAGGCAGCGCCATTATATTAGGCATGGGATTGCTGACTCCACAAAGTGCCTCACTCTGCCCCAATTTCATTATATCTCCTGATCTCACAGCATTGTCCACCTGCTCAGTTTGCCGTATCGGTGTTTCTACCAAAGCAGGTTACCAACAGCGAGTAAGGCTTGGGTCATTTTACTAAATGATAATAACAGTGTTTTACATCATAAATCACTCCAGTCACCAACAAAATCATTTCCTTAGTTCACACTGAGATTTTCCAATGCAGAAGTCAGACACTTCATTCTTGAATTTTTTGTGAGCATGATGTTAATGTTGTGTTCAGTTTGCCTTTGCTAGTGAGTGCGAAGGAAGGAAAAGCTATTTGTGTAAGTAAGAATGAGGGGAAATAATATATTTCTCAATGCATCATGACTCTCTAAACATTTTACACAAATGCATCTGTTTTGATAGGACTCCTACATCGGCAGTGCAAAACGTTTTCGAATGTCTTAAATACTCAGTAAAGGATATTGTCAAGTTAGATGTAAAAAGTTATTTAAAAAGTATTTAAAATCCAGATTATAAGTACTTAGGCCATTTATTATGATCACACTTAAATAGCAGAGAACATACATTGGCTGTAGTGCTACAAAGTAATTTTCTATAGATTTGCATTAAGTAAGTGAAAGCACTACCTGGGCTATGAATAATTTGGCCAAAATTATGTCTATTTAAAAAACTAAAATCATATTTAATCTGTGGAATTAGTTTTTACATTGGAGCACTTATACAATACTTAATGTATAGCTCACCAAAATACCCTCTATTTCCTATATAAGGGAGATGTGTGTCTAATGGAGGGCCATTTAAATAATTTGTGAAAAACAGATTTAATACAGTCCTATAGTTCATGTTATTTAATAGCGAACTTCCAGTAAGTGTTGTGAAAGGTAGCATTGAAGAAATGTAGTAGTAGTGGTGGTGATGGTGGTGTATATACTGTATTTGACAGTTCATTTATTTATTTGGACGTAACTGTTTGGGAAAGATTGTTTAAAAGAGTCCAAATTGGCATGGAATCGATTATAATATTTCCATACTGGAACAAGATGCACTGTAGGTGCAGTTTTTTTTTTTTTTTTTAGAATAGGTACAGGTTCAGAAATACAATGAATAGTTTTAATAATTACAATCCAACACCTTGTAACGAAATCTAATTTATCCATTAAGTGCTTGGAGATTCCCACCATGACCGAGGCCATGATTGTTTTCAGAGGCTCTGTGTTCAATGAGGCAGCTCTCATAGTCCCTAGAGAGGATCCACAAGGGCTTGTGATTGGATGAGCTGTTACCTGGGGCAGGGGAGAAAATCAGTTGTGATCAGCATGCTTTCTGCCTGAGAGCCTTTAGCCATTCCTTCATAGTCCAACGGCACATTCACACAGCACATGGCCCTTTTTCTCTTCCTTTGTCTTTCTCTTTGTTCTTTTCTTATCCTCATTTACACTTTTCTCGGTCCCTATCTCTGCTGATTAATGGCCTGAGTGGATTTAACAAGCCATCAGATTTGGCACGGCTGTAGCACACAGGTGATTGTTGTTTCTGAACAATGTCAGCAATCTATTTCCACTCCCAGTGGTTTGACCATTTTTAACAGTGGTTTGATAAGTTCTGAGTTCAGATCTGACTCAGCTGCTACTGTTGGGCTGAACAAGACCTTTGACCTCAGGAGTTCAGCTCAGTAAATCTCTCAGAAGTTCTTGTAAACAAGAATGTCTGCTAAAGCTAATGTAACTGTATGTGTTTGAACTATACCGAATACCTCTCATGTGGACATGGCTTTCTAGTGGCTCTATTGATAATAGGAAAGGGAAACATTGTTGCTGCCAGATTGCAAATTCAGTGAATAGTCTGATTTGTGAACAGCCAGGGTACATGCTGCTTCATTTATGTACATATCACAGGCTACGTTAAGGCTACATGGGAAGCCTGGCTTCAATTCAACTTCCTTAAAATGTGGGCATTGTTTACCAAAGTGTTTATACTGTTACAACTCTAAATCAGAAAAAGGTTGACACAGTATGGAAAATGCAAATAAAAAAATCAGCATTTCTTATGTTTACTTTTGTATTTTATTTTATTGTGGACAGTATGAACACAATATTTTTGAAGTTTTGTCTGGTCAACTTTATTTCATTTCTTAATATACGTCCATTCCTGCATTTCAGGCCTGCAACACATTCCAAAAAACGTTAGGTGCGTTTACCACTTTGTAATGTGGCCATAACAACACTTAAAATTATGATTTTATCCCATTCTCTCTGCAAACACGTTTTGAAGTGTGCAACAGTACAGGGTTGTCATGTCACATTTTTTGCATCCAAATTCTCCACACACTGTCTATTGGGGACAGGTCAGGACTGCAAGGAGTCCACTCCAGTACCGGTACCCTATTCTTCTGCAGCCATGAGCGCAGCATGTGGTTTTGCATACTTTTGTTATCCGACGATGATACACATTTCCACTGTGTGATGGTCCATCCCAGATGCCTCTGAGCCCAAAGAAGTCGACGCCTCTTTTGCATATTTGCACAGTGACGTTTTAAGTGGCAATTGTGAATGTAACTCCATTTTGTAGTGCTTGAAAAAGGCTTGTCAAAGTAATTTTGATGTAGTTATATCAACTATTGATGAATTTCTGAGAAATCTGAGTTTAGGTTTCTTAGATTGTTTAATTATATTATGCATTGTAGAGGGAGAAATATGCAAATCGTTTCCAATATTTCTTTTAGGAACATCGTTTTTAAACATTTCAATAATTTTCTTTGGCATTTGTTGACAAACTGAACCACCATTATTTCAACTTTTTTAAATGTGTTGCAGGCCTGAAATGCAGAAATGAATGTATTTTATCAAATGAAATGAAGTTGACCAGACAAAACATGAAATATTTTTGTTCATACTGTCTGCAATGAAATAAAAGTAAAGCAAAGATAAAATAATATATTTTATTATGTAAAACGGCTTTGCATTAGGAAATGCAAGTTGCTGTAGTTCTAGTGGAGCGATATAAGAATCTCTATGCTATAGATAGCCTGTGTGAACATATGGTCTCCCCCTACTTTAAAAGCCACTAGCTGCACCACGAGCAACTCACTACTAATCCTCAATTCTTTGTTTTTGCTCTCTGTCCTGTAGGTGCACACGTTTCGAGGACCACACTGGTGTGAGTACTGTGCCAATTTTATGTGGGGACTCATCGCTCAGGGGGTCAAATGTGCAGGTGATCAAGAGTACACACACACACACACACACACACACACACACACACACACATATACATATATATATATATATATATATATATATATATATATATATATATATATATATATATATATATATATATATTATATATATATATATATATATATATATATATATATATGAGGCTTTGCTTTTTTCATTTCTCATCAGTCCAGTTCTAGTTCCAGTATCTTTGGATTTGAAAGTAAAAGGCCCTAAAGGACTTCAAATTGTGTGTTGAGACAAATGCCATGTTTTATTTCTTAACCTGAACCAGTGTTTTTATGTCTTGAAAACAAACCAGCACCGTGTTTTATAGGACATATTCAACAAGTAGAACAATTAATTTTACTTTGGCTGTGGACATTTCATGATCAGCTCCTCTATAAGCACTTCAGAATATTGTCATATTGGCCTCTGTTAACGTAAAGCACTCATGACTGTAAGTAATGTTGCATCTTGTTATTGGGTGTGCAGGGAGAAATGCAGCAGCTATAGCTAAAGTTAAATCCCATTGCAAAAGCTAATGAGATTTAAACTGCAGGGATTTTCTTCTTCATTGGGCTAGTTCAGTATTTCTAATGTCAGTAGAAGTGGCTGATGTCTGTAGTAACTATGGCTGTTTGACTGTCAGTCAGTGGGGTTTTATACGTGCTTTTTAGGGGCACCGAATCTGGTTGGTTGAGAATACTGCCATGTCCTGTTCTTAATTGGTGGAGTTTATTTCTAAACAGAAAGCTGACTGGATCAAGATTATATTTTCATTTGTTTTTCAGTCATTGAAATTTTATTTGGATTATTAAATGGAAGGTCGCTATTTTTGAGGAAGTTGCAGCTAATATTCTTAAAGTGTTAAGAATTTCAGGTGCTCCCTACAGTATTCCCTCTTAAGTTATGTCCCAAAGAATGCATCCTGATTGGAGGGTTTTGCCTGAAATGCTGATTGGTAGTCCATTCCAGTTGTGTTTACAATAGCCACAGAAAGTAGTTTATTAAAATTCAGTTGAAAGCTTTCTTGACACAAATTGACTGATCCCGCTTCTACAGTGTTACTTCTGAAAATTCCTTATCATTCTTATTTTTTGTTACTGCTGTGCTGCTCTCACCATCTCTTTTTATCTCATCCCTCTCACTGTTTTTTTCCTCTTTTATCACTTGCTTGCTCGCCCTCTCTCTCTCTCTCTCTCTCTCTCTTTCTCTCTCTCTCTTTCTCTCTCTCTCTCCCTCTTTCTTCCTCCCTCCCTCCCTCTGTCATGTTTGCCTCTCTACTCTCCCTCACTCTCTCACTGCCAATCGGAGCAAGTCTAGGTGCAGAAAAGCTATAAATAGACTAAAGACGGGGCTTATTGCATCTTCAGTTGAAAGAGTACAACTTGGTTTAATGTTTACCCAACCTCTTGCAGCATAATATATAATACTTACATACTACTTTAATGTAAGTGCTTACCAGAAGAATTATTGGATGATACATTTATCATTTATAAATAAATGTTTACTAATTGACAATCATTTAAAAAGTGCTCAGTTTTAAGTATAATACTCAGCTTTAGCTCTAATTATTATGTCTATTTCTATTTAATTAGGTATAAGACCCTTATTAAAACCTCGTTTGTTTGTTTTTTTGGTAGATGTGAAGCCAGTCTGTATATGGATTGTGTGGTTGTTTGTTTTTAGCTTCTGCTTTTCAATGGACTCCTTTCAGCATAAAATAATGAGGCCATTTGCCATTAGCTTGGTGTAACTACACAATCACAATAGGTTATATTGCTTTTTCTTTTTCACGTGTTGGCCAGTGAGTCGATATAAAACACTGATGTTTTCAATGTTTTATTTATAGGACAAAGTGAGCTGCAAATATGTTTTTGTGGGCTGGCGCTATGAATAATACATGATGGTTTTTGAAAGGAGCTTGTGTTCAAAGCCGTTATGCTGAGGTCCCTCTCTTGATGCAGTTTGTTTTCATCTCCTTCTTGCTCTCACGCTCTCTGTGTCTATCTTTGCCTGCATCATTCCTGCTCTCAGTGATGCTACTAAGAAGTAGGACAGTAAAGATCACATTAGATGTTGAAGGGAGCCAGCGTGCCAACCTTGTGTCTATGCATGTTGTGCCACATTGATTCATCAGGAGTACAACCCCCTCCTCTCAAAAGCACATGCCATCACGAAACAAAGCTGGCCTGCCTTTATAATGAAGCGAGTCTCTGAAGGGCTCAGAGAAACCCATAATGAAATCCTTCCATTGCCAGATAAGGATAACTGAGTGATATGTCCTTAATGTCCCTATTCCCTTTTTATGTAACTGTAACTGCCTGTGAGCCAAATAAATAGAGCTGCTATGTTTACCCAATATTAGTGATCCAGCATAGAAGTCCTGCTATTATAGACACAGTAGCGAATTATGCTAAAATATTGTCAAGAAAATGTGTGACTATGAACAGTAAATATTTATCCACCTCTCTCCAACACTGGGCCAAGTATAGTAAAAAGTCTTGTTTTGTGGTATCTGCGTGTTTTCATATATATGCAACCACAATTTTGCAACCATAATTTAGCTGTAACCACAAAAAGCCTCTAAATGAAACATTACATAGATTGAGAAATAACTGCTGAATTTGTATCTAATTATTTGATTTATGGTAATATGCCGTTCACTGTAGATGTGAAGTATGCCTTTAATGGCACCTTCCCGGACATCTCTTCCCCCATCTGAGAGCCGAAGGTCATCTCACACTAGTATTCTGAACACAGGATCAGCAGACCTTAGAGGATAGAGCGAATCTATTAGCCAGTGCCCTCTATTACTGCGCTTGTCTCCAGCTCTTAAGAGATCACTCGCTCTCTTTTCATGAAGTAATTACATTTCTCCATCAATGAATTTAAATGAAGGCACCGTTGCTCAGGGGAGCAATTTTTAATCGGTCTTCAAAAGTGGTGGCACTTTGCCATATTCTGTAGTTTGTTTTGAATAAATGTGTGAAATACTGTTAAATGTAATTACAGGTTATAATGGGGAAATGGCTTGCTCCCACTTTTGCTCCTTCAAAAAGGTGATGAGCAGGAGGGTTTAATTTAATAATGATTTTTACATTAACTTTGTGAATAGCAGGGAAAGGAGTAATCACGTTACAGCTGTCTGGTAGATTAATCGGCTGCACTCATAGCCAGGGCAAGCAGGTTTTCAGCACCATCTCACGTGACTTGTCAGTTGTTTTTGGGTGGGAAAAGGTGAGTGATGGCTGCCTTTGGGCTGGTAGGAAAATGTCAGCATTTCAGGCATTTTGGTTCCAGTTACTAAAATTTGTTTTACCACAGTATTGTTAAAAGCAGCAGAACATTACATTTTGTTTATGGGTCAAACAAAAAATAGTTCTAGTATTAACAATCATCCAAAGCGAAATACAAATTTGCAAACAGTACTGTGTGCTATTACTGTAAAGAGAATGAGTGTTGAGAGAATGTTAAACAAAGTGTAATTATTATTGATTAGAAACATAGCTTATTACATCGGGTGTTTTTGCTAGTGTAAACAGATGTCAGCTCAAGATTAGACTAGAATTAGCCCTGCACTTTTATTAATACATTGAAAATGCTAAATTGTTATAATACCTCAACTCAACCCTAGGAATAAATATATATATATATATATATATATATATATATATATATATATATATATGTGTGTGTAATTTATTATAAAAAATACATGCTATAATTAGACCTTGTAATTAATTCCCATTGGTCGATAAAATGACTCTGTAAAGCTCTTTGTGGACATTTTTATAAATAGCTTCATAACTAACAGTTTACTTTTACCACCTTTACCACAGTTTAGTTTGTGGTAGCCTAGTGGATAAGGTACTGGACTGTGGACCAGAAGGTCCAGGGTTCAAATCCCACCTCTGCCAAGCTGCCACTGTTGGGTCCTTGAGTAAGACCCTTAACACACAATTGCTTGGATTATAAGATTATATCAATTGTAAGTCGCTCTGGATAAGGGCGTCTGCTAAATGCTGTAAATCTAATCTAATCTAAATCTACTTTCTGGCCACCAAACTCACAGTACATACTGCAGGGAGACTAGCTATCTAATTAAAATGCTGTCTTAAAATTAGTGCACCATAAATGCCATCATTAGTAGTTTGAGATGTGGTTTATTATGTAGCATATATTTTGGGATGCAGCAGTCTGTTTATTCCCAGGACTTGCACAGTAGTTATTCATGGTTGTCAAAATCATTAACACTTGAATTATATGATTTTTAAAAAATTGTTTTATCGCTGCTTTAACATGATCAGGTTCTCTGTGTAACCAAGCCATCACTGAGGGCTTGGTAAGGGTAACTGTTGCAGCATTGGGGGATGCTCCCTCAGACACCTTGTTTCTGTGTGACACCCATGATATTGCTGAATGTCGCTAAAATGCGTCTCAGGCTGACCTTTTGTGGAGACGCTCTTGAAATGACCTAATATAATCAAAAGCCATATTGATTAAAGGAGCTGTTTTGGGTTAAAACTGCTCTTTAAATTACACTCAGACTGTAAGGGGTGAGGGAGAGATTGTGCCTCCATTTGAAACTGGAAATGAGGTCTAATGTACCCTGCAGCATCAAAGATATCTTCATGGCTGACTATTGTGAGAGTACAGATTTGGTTGACAATGCTTTAGAGTGGTCTCTCTCTCCATTTCCCTTGCACAGTTTTAATCTCTTTTCATATTGTTTGAAGTATATCCCTAATTCCTTAATTCCCTTGGAGCTTTGTACATTGGTTGTTCTGCCTTCGGCTATAAACATGCTGCCGCTCGATTCATTTGGCTTTTAATCATTTACTGCCTATTTTAACCTTATGCTCTCCCTCTCTTACCCTGTCTCTCTCACTGTCTCCACATGGTACCTGCTCTAGAGCAGCTGGCCTGTTTGGGGAGCCAGGCATTATATATTAATCAGCTAATTTGCCTATATTTGCATGTCTCTAAGCTCAGTGTCTGGGTTTTTCTAGTCATTCTGTGCTTCATGCCTGCAGCATTTAGTTTTTTTTGTCTGTTTTGTTGAAGTTCTCTTTTTTCATAAGCAAATTTGTTTGTTTGTGTAGGATTCGTTTTATAAGCCCAAAAATATGCAGTATGAGAATAATGTCAGTCTTCTGTCATCACAAAATAATATCCACTTTTAAAACCACTGAATAGTCAAGATTTTTAAAGCTATTAATTATTAACCATGCTGCCTGGAAGACTGTATTTGGACCATTTATCACAATAATTCGCCATGTTCTTCTGGTCCAAATAGCTCATTAATCTTTATTGTTAAGCATTGGTATTAACAATCCATTCATTTCTGTCTTTTTCTGCTACCACTGATGCTCCACTCTGGCACCTACTATGGCTTTTGTGATTTTATAGCCCAGAGATGGTTGAATGGCTCATGCATATTTTATCAGGTGGTGTCTGTAGTCCTGGCTTGGCCCTCCAAGGTGACACCAGCACCACATCTTTCAACTAATCAGAAAGTAATGACATCAAAGCTTGCTGTTCATTGGCAGTTTGGACAGTTATTGATTTAGGAGGATGAAACCTCAGCATACTGGCTGAAAAATGAACCCAATCAGCACTGGACAGAGGATATGGCAAATCAATAGCAGTGTTAACTTCAAACTGCTGTGCTCCACAAACTGCACACCTCTCTGAACTCAGGAATGTTTTGTTTGCACATATTAAGCATGCTGAGGTGTTGTTTACAAGTGCAGTTGGAGTTTTCCTCAAGGTGATAGATCAGGCTGCTTATTTTATTTCTCCAAGATTTACAGTGAGAGATGGTATTTAAAGTAGTATTCTAGTAAAGTGTGTAGTCTACTTAAAGCATCATTTGTTCTTTTTAGATCATCTAGCAAAGGCAGATAAACATGTAAATGCATTTAAAATGACTTGCACTTATTATAAACACAGTTAACTAGTTAAAGTACCATTTAATTGTCCAAATGTAAGTCATTCCGGAAACTGGGAATATTTGGGTATCGGCAGCTCCATTTACATAATTTTTTAATGGCAAAATTCCTGTCTTGTCCCAGCATATTCTTTTACCCTATTCTTGTTTACCACCCTCATGTATCTACTACCCTTTAGTGCCTCTTACTGTGACAGATAAACTTCCCTTTGCTGTCTTCAGATATGAAGTAAAGTATACAGTGGTTGCATGATAATTATAATTCACTGCTGAACAAAATAAACTCACTCCCTCAGTGGAGATGTAGGTAGAGGCAAGATGCCATGCAAAATCTACTTTCTCCACGCTATTCTGATACACCTTGAATTTTCACACTCAGCCTTAACGTATAACTTGTTGCTCCTTGTTACAGACTGTGGCTTGAATGTTCACAAGCAGTGTTCCAAGATGGTGCCTAATGACTGCAAGCCTGACCTCAAACATGTGAAGAAAGTCTACAGCTGTGATCTGACCACTCTGGTAAAAGCCCATAATTCCAAAAGGCCCATGGTGGTGGACATGTGCATACGGGAGATCGAATCACGAGGTGAGGGCACTACCTGTAAAATCAGCTGTGCTTTTAATTAACAGACCACCAGTGTTGAAATGTTCAGCGATCATTTGAGGGGAGATTTTGTGTTCGTCTTATCTGAGCAAACAAATGAAACCAATAATTTCACTCACAGCGTTTATGAAGGAATGTCTAATCATACGTGTTTTTGTATTGCATTAAATTGCTTTCTATCCACAGGGAGCTGAGCTGCATACTGTGCTCATAAGTATCATTTAACAGATGGTTAATTGTTTAAGTGTTTTTGATTCACACTTCCCAAGAATTGCTCAATTAGTGGCTCCATATGTTGAGTAATGTACAGCTTTATAGCAGTGCAGTAAATCGCTCATTAATTTCTGGATAAACACATCCTAAATTCGACTGTTGACCTGATTCTGTTTAAGGTCTGAAGTCTGAAGGTCTGTACAGAGTGTCTGGCTTCAGTGAGTTAATTGAAGACGTCAAGCTGACCTTTGATAGAGGTACGTTTCTCTGTGTGGACGTGATGGATGTCATAATAAGGACAAAATGCTATAGCTGATTAGTGTGTCTTTTAGGATACAAAATGCTTGAATATGCTGAAATGTCCTGTATGCATTCACACTGAGTAGGAGCGTTAAACACCCACGTGTACCCAGTGCAGCTTTTTAGGTCAGCCTTTGTTTAATAGCGGGAATGCCATGTGTTGTGCTGTTGTAAGCCTGGCTTGAGCTGCTTTAATGTAAAAGTGGCACATTTGTGCATGTATTATGCTCCATCTGCACAGAGGCAACATGTCCCCAGGAGGCCCCAGCTCTGGCTTTAGATACACATACACACTCAGGACAATGTCAGGGAAAGCTTAGGCACCAGAGAGAGAGAGAGAGAGAGAGAGCACAAGCTGAGTTCATGTGAAAAGACTAAACAAGTGGAGAAAAATCAGCTTTTAGGAAGCTTTCCAAGTGGGGAAGACCCTGGGGCTCTGCTGTTAGAAGATGCAAGGGAGAACCTTAAAGAGGGGGAAAATGGGAATGTAGTGTGAGAAACAGGAATGGACATGTGTGAAGAAGTAGTCAGTGAGGGAAAGAGACCCAAGGAATTGGGTTAGTGGGATGTGAAAGTCTGTAGGCTATAACCCATGAGCTTGGTTATGAGAAGCCAGAAGTGACAGAACCCCTGAAAACAGTCATGCAGGGAGTATGCATGACACAAAAGCCTTCTATCCTTCACAGTGCTTGGCTTCCTCTTATCACAGCAGCCATATTTGTGCAAAAGCATTCAATGAGCCCTTGGTGATTCATGCTTTACCAGTCTCTTTCTTGCCTTCTGTGCAGATGGGGAGAAGGCAGACATCTCAGTGAACGCGTATGAAGATATCAACATCATCACGGGTGCTCTTAAACTCTACTTCAGGGAATTGCCCATTCCTCTTATCACTTACGACGCGTACCCACGCTTCATCGAGGCTGCCAGTGAGTCACTGTCTGTTTGGCACGTACTCATGAATATACATGTGCATAAACACTTATTTGCACTTACAGAAAACACTGATAATTCCAGTCATACCAAAGACGTATGCTGTAGATATTTCTGTGTATCTAGCTGAGTTTCTTAATGTCCCATAACTGTTATTATTATTATTATTATTATTATTATTATTATTGTTATTATGAATATCATGGCTCTGTGCTTGAGTTACTGAACTACTAACCTAAAGATCTGAGTTTTGTTACCAGAATCATGGGTATTGGCCCAAGTACTAGTCCGATATCATTGTTCTTTTTTTGTTTTGTGTTGTTTTGTTTTTAATTCTTTCTACCGGGGTGACACTGTGGCTCAGTGGGTAGCACTGTTGCGTCATGGCGTGAAGGTTCTGGGTTTGATCCCGTCTAGGGTTGTTCCTGCCTTGCGCCCAGTGCTGCCGGCTAGGCACTAGCTCTCCAGTGACCCTGAACAGGATTAAGCGGATAAGAAATTGAATGAATGAATTATTTCTACCTCAGTGTGTCGAACATTAGGCTGTAACTAGAACAAGAGCGCAATCAAAATGAAAATATGAGAAAGAGAAATGATTGAAGTATTACAAAAAACTTTATTATTAATATGCTTCGAAATAATGCAACAGCAAAATAAACAATAGTTAGAATTATTATAACTGTGGGGAAAGTTGTCAAGGTATCTACTGTATAGAATGACAATGGGATGTCTGGTATTATTTAGGAACTACAGTGGTGCTTAAGTTTGTGAACCCTTTAGAATTTTTTATATTTCTGCATAAATATGACCTAAAACATCATTAGATTTTCACACAAGTCCTAAAAGTAGATAAAGAGAACCCAGTTAAACAAATGAGACAAAAATATTATACTTGGTCATTTATTTATTGAGGGAAATGATCCAATATTACATATTAGTGAGTGGCAAAAGTATGTGAGCCTCTAGGATTAGCAGTTCATTTGAAGGGTCAGGTGTTTTCAATCAATGGGATGACAATCAGGTGTGAGTGGGCACCCTGTTTTATTTAAAGAACAGGGATCTATCAAAGTCTGCTCTTCACAACAGGTTTGTGGAAGTGGCACGAACAAAGGAGATTTCTGAGGATCTCAGAAAAAGAGTTACTGATGCTCATCAGGCTGGAAAAGGTTACAAAACCATCTCTAAAGAACACAGTCAGACAGATTGTGTACAAATGGAGGAAATTCAAGACCGTTGTTACCCTCCCCAGGAGTGATCGACCAACAAAGATCACTCCCAAGAGCAAGGCGTGTAAGAGTTGTCAAGGCCACCATGGACCCAATGGGTCAAATGATGTCAAAGGAGGAATGGGCTAAAATTCCTCCAAGCCGGTGTGCAGGACTGATCAACAGTTACAGGAAACGTGTAGTTGCAGTTATTGCTGCACAGTGGGGTCACACCAGATACTGAAAGCAAAGGTTCACATACTTTTGCCACTCACTAATATGTAATATTGGATCATTTTCCTTAATAAATAAATGACCAGGTATAATGTTTCTGTCTCATTTATTTAACTGGGTTCACAAACTTTCAAGCACCACTATACATAGGTTTGTAACCTTAATATTTTTTACAAATGCACAAAGATGGCAGTAATTGGCAAAATTCTTGCTATTCGTAGCCTAGTTTGTTTCCTTCAAGAGAGGCAAAAACTTTAGTCAGCATTTGTCCATATTTGTTATTTGTAGTATCAATAGGTGAAAGGGACTATATACATTGTTCATTTGTTTGTGGTTTTAGAGCTGACGGATCCCGATGAACGTCTTGAGTCACTTCATGAAGCCCTGAAGCTGCTGCCTCCTGCTCACTGTGAAACACTGCGCTATCTGATGGCTCACTTAAAGAGGTCAAGAGCACACTTCTATACTTCAGGGTTTGCCCTTTGTACCCAAATAAATCCTCTTGCTGCAGTAGTTCTATAGCAGGCAAGCTGGTTAGCTGCTAATAAACTGTTAGCTCATACTGATATTGGGTTGCATAATCATATTTGAAGCCATTTTTTACACTAACCATACATGTCTATTTGTGTTTATTATTTTGGACAGATTCTGTTATATACAGAGATAAAAGGTATTAATTTACCACAACATCCATTTCAAAAAGCTTGTTATTTTAAACAAGGTACTGGACTATGGCCCAGACGTCCAGGGCTCAAATCGGCTTCGATGGGCTTCTTCATCCTTAAGTAACTTCAAATCAGCTGTGGCTATGGCACTATTACAGTGCAGCAGTCTAATATGCTTGCCCTCCATCACAGGGCTCAGAGTCCCACAGAATCCCAGAGGTGTCTTCTGGCCAGGTTGAAGCACTACTACAGCCTTAATTGACTGTGTCTGAGAGCTGGTAGGGGGGACACCTCCTGGTGTTGCAACAGTCTCCCTTGCTGACATTGTGATCAACTGGAGTTCCATAATGCTCGCACCCTGTGCTGTCTGGGATCGGCTCCAGACCTCCAGCAGCCCAGATGAGGAAAAGTGGCTTCAAATGTGGGGAAACATTATTGGCTCAAATTTCTGGAGCTTTTTATGTTACTCATAAGCTGATTCATTACATTCCCTGAATTATATCAGTAATGGCTCATTGGTTTAAGCTCTGGATTACTAACCAGAAGTCCCTGCTTTGCCAAGCTGCCAATGCAGGGTTCATTGAGCAAGGCCCTTAACGCTCAGCTGCAAGTGTCTAAGTGCTGTAAATGAACTGCTGTAAATTTAATTGGTGTCTTTTTTCTGGAATACACAAAGTCTATATTTTAACTGACTATGTGTGGATTTTCTAACCAAAACCACTCTGTATATTCAGAATAATCTAATCAATTATTGTTTTTTTCAGTCCAACAATAAAAAAAAAATACTTTGAGTTTTTGTAGGTATTTATGTATGTAATTGTAGGTGTGTACAATTGTAGGTATGTAATTGTAAAATGGGAAGTGGCAGCAACAGTCTGAGAGCACTAGTGAAAATGGTTCTGTTTGGCATTTTTCTCTAATGAATTGCAATGTTTTTATTACAAGTCATATAATCAGCCGAACGGCTGATCTGCATAGAATCAGCAAAATCTGATGATCCACGTTACCCCAGCCTGATTTCACAATATTCCAAAGAGCAATTCATGAATGCTTGTCTCATTGAGTGCCCCCATTAATGCTCAGTGGGGTTACATCAGGTGACTGAGGAGGAGAATCCATGGCAGTCGTGTTTAGCACTGCTCGATCATCTTTGCACTTGTTGAACTTCAAGTAGCTTTTTGCAAAGTTTTGAGGTGTGTTTGGGTCATTATCTTGCTGCAGTTTGAATCCTTCTCCACAAAGATCCAAACAAGCTTTTTCACTAGTGGTCTCAGATTTTTGCTCCCCATTGTATGCAAGACCAGGCCCAACCATAAACCAGGGGAAATGATGCTGTTTTTCACCAACTGAAACAATGAGTCTGTTTACATGTAGTTAATAATCCAATAATTGTGATGCAGAAAATCAGATGTTGTCAGTAATCTGATCAACGAGTGTACATGCACTTGGGTAATCAGATAATGGGAAAGCTCTGGGTTTACACTTTACATGATTCAGGCAAAAATCTGATTTCTACTTTGCTACCAGACAGTAATCTAACAGAAAGATGTGACCTACACGTCCAGCTTTAATAACTCTTAATTTCTTTGAGTTTATACTACCTTTCTCCTCGCGGATTCTCCATTTAATCACAGGGTTGCCAGATCCGCAATAGAAACAAGTTCCAGTTCTATTGAAACAAGCCCAAAAGAAGCAAAGTCTGTGGACCTGGCAGCCACATTTGATTTTGCTAGCCGCTTCCGGGCTATGTTTAATGCATGTGCAGACTGAGAAAATCCATTGAAATCAGAGTAAGGGCATACATGCACCGAGAAACCCGGTTACTGTAATAAAATACAGCTCTCTCCATCGGATTTATTAATCTGATTTCTAGACCGTAATCCAGTCTGGGAAATCATGACCACTTTAATAGTCTGATAATGGCAGAAAAATAATTGTAGTCCCTTTTATCCCACTGTCTGTTTTGTCCCAATGGCCCATTAAGTAAGAATGTTTAACAGATGTCTGTGTTCGCAAGGCAAAAATGGCCGTCTTAGTGTTTGTCTGAGTTCACACTGTTGGTGCCAGTCTTGATGATGTAGCAAAACCATACGACTTAAACCTTTGGTACTGAGCCTGTTTCCAAAGAATGGCATTACGGCTTCAGCTTTGTACTGTTGAAACTGGACACTGGGTTTATTGGTCATTTTAATTCATAATTAAGAGGCACTTTGAAGATACAGTGGTGGCTTAGAAGTTAAGGCTCTGGATTACTAATCATAAGATTGTGATCAAAGCCCTTCTCAGCTCCGCTGTATATTAGTTTGGATAACGTGCTAAATGCTGTACATGTAATTCTGACATGTCTTTGTTGTGTGTTTGTGTTTGTAGGGTGACCCAGAATGAGAAGGATAACCTGATGAATGCAGAGAACCTGGGCATTGTGTTTGGTCCCACACTGATGCGAGCACCAGACCTCGACGCCATGACGGCCCTGAATGACATCCGCTACCAGCGGCAGGTGGTCGAGTCGCTGATAAAGAACGAGGATATCCTCTTCTAGCCTCTTCACTGTTTTACCTCCTGGATGAGGAGACTATTTTTTATTCAGGACTGCAGCCTGTGTTTTGTATTATTGTTTCTTTTTGTGGAGAGACTTGAAACTGAAGGACCCTTTGTATAATAGTACTTTTTTCCCCACGTTCAGTGGAGCAGTATTGTCGACTTAACATTCTCCACTGTTTATGGACATGGATTACGTACCTTAAATTTGCATGTCTTCCTCCCCATTTTTGTCGGGGTCCATTGGGATTGAATGGTGCAGAGTGAGTGTAGCTTATGTTTTTGGATGTGTTGGAGTTATTGTGGCTTCAACTGTAGCCTGGGGCTCCTCCTGCAGCATGTGATGAAGCTTGTGAGACCTGACGCATTGTGGCTGTCCTTTTTTTTTGGTCTGTGTAAAATACTTCCTACTTTCCAAACAGGTTTTGTAAGTCATTGTAAATGTGATGCATTCTGGTGATTTTCGGTGTCACTTTGCTTGAAAGGCCTGAAGAATAAGCTGTAGGAGCTTGGGTTAATGTTTATTTTCATTTGTCATGAGTTTATGGTGCTTGCGTAGTCCAACACTGCATTGACCTGGGTTGGAATGCCGGCGGGGTCTTCCAGCTGGGTTGAACGTCTTATGTAGGGACGCTTGGCTGTGTCTGAGAGAGAGTGGTCAATTGAGGAATCCCCTGGGGCTGCAACAGCGACCCTAACCAAGATGACCTTATTACATTTACATTTATGTCATTTGGCAGACGCCCTTATCCAGAGCGACTTACAACTGATACAGTCTTACAATCCGAGCAATTGTGGGTTAAGGGCCTTGCTCAAGGACCCAACAGTGGCAACCGTGGATCATCTCATCCACAGTAAAGTACCTTAACATCTAAGCTTCCACAGGCCCACTTATTAAGTGTTTATGTTAAGTAAAATTCTCACTGGCAGACATTCTTTATTATTCCAGACATTCTTTCTGGGGGTTCGGTTTGGTTTGTTTTGGGGGATAAGGGTTAGGGTGTGTTCCCTCCTTTTATACCTATTTGGCGCGTCCAGTTCCCCAGTGATTTCAGCAGCTTCCACTGAACGAGGGCCGTAGGCCAATGAGGAACATGTCCATCTGTCACCTTTCTGAGCATCTCGATTGGCCAGTGGAGCCGCTGTTGCAGTTGGGGGAAGGGGGAGTGCTGAGTCAGACCTTCCAGACCTCAGACACGGCCAGTTGTGTCTGTGCAGCACCCACCCAGGCCAGACACGACACACTGCTGAGACTTAAACACAGGTCTCCATGGTAGTGGGGTAGCATATTTGAATGCTAGGCAAATGTCTTACGCCACAATTAGCTTTGTTGTTTTAGCAATAGTATAATGACCATACACGTTGACGATTAGACCAAAAAATTTCAAACTTGGGTCCATCACTCCATACTCCACATTCCTTTTCTACTGATCTCCATTCCAATCTCTGTGAGATTTCACATATCTTAACCTTTTCACTCTGTGCCCCTTCCAAAAAAGTGGTTTCTTGGCTGCTACCCTTATAAAACTATTCCTGATCAAGCTTCTTCGGACTGTAGAAGGGTCGAATTGGCATCCCGGTGTGTAAGGGGAGGTCACACTGAATACTTGCCACTGTAGCCTAGAGAAGCTGTTTTTTTGTTGTTGTTTTTCAGTTCTTTAAATATTGCAAACAAATGTACTGTATTTTCTGGTTGTATTCTAGTAAGACACATAAATAATTATATATGGTCATTATACCATTGCTACAACAATGGCATATCTAAGCTAATGGTGCTCTAAGGGTTTTGTGCACTACTTTGCTGACGGATGCAGTGTAGGTTATTTAAATAGTTTTCATCTTACGGCGGTATATTTGCAATCTACACAGCTCTTCGAGTAAAGTGTCGCCAGTATTTTTTTTAACTGTGATTTTTTTTTGGCTTACAATCTGTCTTGTACATGCAGTACCTCTTCAGGTGACTCTCCAGAGCCTCTTCAACTCCACTAATGAAGGATCTGTTTTCTTCTGTGCGTGTTTGTTCTAGTAATTTGGCCTTTACAAAAATCTCTTGCACTCTCAATAATACTGGCTGGTGTTTTTTTGGTTGTGATGGTTTTGTATTTGGTTGGATCATGGAAAAATTAATTTATTAAATGTCAGTTTTAGAAATGTGGTCCTTTTTTTGTTGCATTTCATCTGCTTTGATTTTACAAGCCTTCCTCAGGAAAATGGCAACAGGACATTTGCAAGCACTTTTTTTTTTTTTACATCTGTCATAAATCTACTGATGTGCATTGCTGGTTTGTTGTAAGAAAATTTATGAAGAGAATCATTTGTTCTGCAGCTCAAACTTTATACTTAAGAGTTTGAATGGCAAAACCGCCAATTACACTGTGGGAATTTATTACATACTTAGTTTGGTAGTATCTGGAATTGAGCCAGAAATTTCGGAAAATTTAATGGATTAATGCTTAAATGGGTTCTGCAGTTCTGGACCACTCCTCTGTCTCACTCAACGTCTACCTGAAAGACTGAACTACCCCCTCCACAAAACTCTCCCAGATTGGTTGATGCATGGTAATTACTCTTTTCTTAATGGATGACAAACTATCATTTTGTGCTTCCCAAAGTGTTTATGCATATGGTCCATTTATGCAGCGGCCTCATTTGATAAATTACCAGCTGATTGATTAAATCCAAAATGCCATTGTATTTGCACCATTACACTGCAATCAGCTGGGGCTCAGTGGGTAGGGTTCTGTACAACTAATGATTGTGAGTTCAAATTCTGGCTCTGCTACACTACCACTCTTGGGGACCCTTAAACCTCAGCTCAACGGTAATCACTCTAGATAACTCTAGATCATCTGCTACCTGCTGTAATTGGATTGGATAGAAGGAGGACCAATTGTAATCAGACTGCAACCAGTAATTACCTGTCTACAAAGTGCTTCTGTATGTTGGGACAGGATTGGCCCAGTGGGTAAAGTTCTAAACTAAGGTTGCAGCCATGAACTGAACGTTGAGGGGGGACCAAATATACTGGGACGAGTTGCTAGACATTCAAAATCCAGGTACTCCCCGATATATGATGGGCATACGTTCCGACAAATCCATCACAAGTTGAATATATCGTGAACAGATGAGTTTAATGAGTGTCTGGTAGAGCGGTCTATACTGTTTCATAGCGGAGCCTATGATAAGTAATAATTAACCTACATTAACCTACAGTTGGTCAAAATCTTAAGCAGAAAGCTTATTTAATGATAAAATGTTGAATAATCTCATGTAATTGACTGAGTCATGGATTGAACGTGAAAAGTAAAGCAAAACACTTACTCTATTGGTGCTAGCATAGCTGCTAATGCTAACGGCAGCCTGTGTTCTGGAGGATTTAGGTCCTGTTACCCTTTCGTTGACATTAATAACCTTTTTAGGACCCATTGAGATTTATTTGCACTAAGAATACAGTACTGTAGATGGAAAAAATAAAGAAATTTGTCTCAACCGAAACAAATTTTTAAAATCAACATGCGTCACGAACCGAAGTACCACTGTATCTATATTTTTTACATCAGTATACTAGGGGAACATTTTGAGCATATATGAATATTGGAAGGAACGTGTCCTCCAAATATATCAAGTCAAGTCAAGTCAGATTTATTTATATAGCGCTTTTTACAATAGAGCATTGTCTCAAAGCAACTTTACAAGTTTAGATTATCTCCTAATAACTACGTCCAATCCCAAATTAAGCAAGCCTAGGGCGACAGTGGCAAGGAAAATATATATAATATATATTGTGATTGAGCCTTGCTCTAAACTACTAATTTATGTCAAAAACATTTAGCGGACATCCTTAACTAGAATGACTTGCAGCTAGTACAATCCAAGCAAGTGAGGGTTAAGGCCGTGTTTAAGGGACCAACAGTGGAAATCTGGCAGTTCTGACACGTGAAGCTTCAACCTTTTCAGATAATAGTCTAGTACCATTACCACTGGCCCACCACTGCTAATGGTTCAAGTCCCGGCCCCACCAAGCTGCCAGTGCTGGGCTCTTACCCTCAAGTGGTTAATTCAATAATAAGTGGCAAACGTTAGGTAAGGCAAATGCAAACGTTTGAACAAAAGATGTTGACTCCATGTCGAACCTGATCCCATGCTGACCTTGTTAAACATCCTTATACATGTGTTTAAATTGCACATGTTTACAGCGTCACTTCAGCAGCATCTGGTGACCTTCCTGCTTTGATCCAGAAAGCCCTCCAGTCCTGCGTCAATCACGCTGATATGTTTCGAGATTAGCAGAGAACCTACAAGACCTCGAGCAGCGTCCATCCCTCAAACCAGCCCGAGGTTTCATTGCTCTCTGAATATGAAAGCCACGTGAGGGAGGATTCACGTTTTGGGTTTAATTACTGCTGATGGATTTACCTCCTGCAGCATTAAAAAACCTGCCATGACTTATCAGCCTCAGCGTGTTACTCTTTATTCGTCACTGCTATTATAACGCGTGATGCACCGTCTGGATGTTCTCCTTTCCTTATCAGCGTTCCCTGGTTTGTAACCTGATTGAAATGATTGTGAGTGGGGGAAGGCTTTCGGATGGCCATGTCCATCTTGGCAGCTGTTAAGTCTTAATTTGCTGTGAAATCCCATTAAATTATCCTCCATTGTTGCCAGTTAACCATAAAACCACCAGTCTACATTCCATTATTAAAAGCCGTGAAGCGTTACAAGGCTTGACCTTTTCCCGTTCCACTGTCTTTGCGTCCTTTATTTTTGTCCACACCGCTCCGCAGGCTGAACTGAGTCATGTGACTGCTGCTTTAATAGGCCATGCTTGCCGAGGCTGTACAGTGTTTTCTCAGCAGAACTAAGGCTGTTTTATACATCTGAGAAGTTTCTAAAATGTCACAGCTACACGTCTGACTGCACAAAATCAGATATTCTCCAGTGTCGATGTAGCAGTAATGCAGTTTATGCATTTAAGCAGTACTGCAGACTGAAATTAAGTGCTATGAACTAAACAAATAACATTGGCTAATGCTGTAATTAAATAGCTGACATATTTTCCAGCAGCCCATGATTATTGTTTTGGATTTTACAGTTTCCCCCGGATTCTAAGCGGGGTTCTTTTCTCCCCAGGAGATTTCTGCTGCACTTCCACTGCAGGCTATTACGGGAAAAAAATCACAGCCATCTCATTTTTTGGAGAATGATTTATTGTTATTGTGCATCAGTAATCCATCTATATTAATCCTGCAGGACAGCAGAGCCAGGAAGCCATTTCATCCAGACTGCCACACTCTGTTAATGCCACGGTGCCTGAACTCTGAGCCACACACATCACGAAACACCCAAATTAATTATGGGTCTTCAGTGCCTTTTCACACTAATGAATTGAGAAGCCCCTCTGTGACGTGTGAGAGAAATGACCTTTCTGGGTCAAGTGAATACAAAATTTGCATGTGCTGAGAACATCCCTATGTAGTTATATACTAATTTGGACTGAAAGGTTGAGTTTAGCCAAACAACCAAAAGACGCGCACAGAAAAGCTTCATCATTTCAAATGTGTATTACTATTATTAGTATTATTATTATTGTTACTGTTGTTGTTGTTATTACCCAGCAAGGCTGAGTACCTATGTACTGGTTTTACTACAAGATGTGTTTGATTGAATCCTTGCACATTTTATTCCAATTTTGAGAGAAAATGTTATACGTTAAATATTAAGTGTAAGGTTGAAATTGTGTTTTATTATTATGGAAATTCTCAAATTAGTTCAGCACTATGTAATGAGTTAGTTTTAAATGTGGAAAAATATTACAAACTAATAAGCATGTGTTTTCACCTGTACTTTTGTAATAGTGGTAGCCAAGGGTGTAAATTTCATTTCTGTGATGAGGGGGTGGCGGGGGCAATAAACAGTAACATTTCGCTATTGAAATTGAGGGGGACGCCAAAGGTGCTACCAAATATACCATTGTATTAAATCTCTACTGTATATTGCGCTACAGGTTTTAGTAATTCCAAGAACGACCTGTAGATGGCACCCTATATGGGGCGTACTCTTCCTAAGTACAATGAGTATGCCGTCATCTAACAGACTCTTAATTGAGAAGCGTCATGAAGATAGTTTCAGTATGAACTTGCACTGTAGTCATTAAATATGTGTTGCTGGTTTAATATCAGAGTTTGTTACATTAACTTTACAAGAGCATATTTGGCTTTAATTACTGTGGTACTGTGGTAGCCTAGTGGGTAAGGTACTGGACTATGGACTACAAGGTCCACGGTTCAAATCCCACCTTTGCCAAGCTGCTACTGTTGGGTCCTTGAGCAAGACCCTTAACCCACAATTGCTTGGATTGTAAGACTGTACCAATTGGAAGTCGCTCTGGATAAGGGCGTCTGCTAAATGCTGTAAATGTAAATGTAAATTACAGTTATGAAAGCAAAAGAATACTTCAGTGAATAATCAAACTAAATCAAATATTTGACCCACTAATATTTACTTACTGTATTTGTCTTTAAAAAGCTATGTACTATTATGCCATCAAATGTAGGGCAACTTAAATGTGTACAGTACTTCATAATTTTTAATTGTAACAGTATAAAAGAATGTGTGTGGGTTAAGGCAATGAAAGGCAATGGACCAAACCACTGTGAGGCATATGAAGGGGGAATGTAGTCCTTTAAAACTTAAAACTAATTATTTTGTAACTATAATTAGCACGCATTCTTTCCATGTGTATTTCTATGTGTAATTTAAATCATATAGTTACGTTTACAATGATTATTTTGGGGTGGGGGGAACTGTCTGTTTCTCCCCGCCCCCTCTGGATTTTCCACCCCTGGTGGTACCATGCAGGGTGTGCTATGTTTTGTCCTTTATATCTTTCACATTATCTGTGTTTGAGCAAAATGTGTTGGTCATATCTTACTTTGTGTTTTGAAATAGTTACTCTGAGCGGGTTTACTCCAGGTACTCTGGTTTCCTCCCACAGTCCAAAGACATGCATAAGGTTATCTGATTATGGTAAATTGGCATTGACTTGAGTGTGTGTATATATATATATATATGTATATATATCTATATATATATATATTATATATAAAAAGATATAATATTACGTATAGGATATACTCTATATAATATATATCTATATCTATATATCTCTATAATATACGTATATATATATATAATATATATTATCTATATATATATATATAGTAACCCTGTGTATAGATGTTATTTTGTTTGTATTTCATGGCCTGTAACAGAGCACAAACTGATGTGGCACAAACTCAGAACTGAATGACGATGGACGATTAAAATTTAAGAATGTAAGTCAAAAACTGTAGGTTGAAAACTGAACTAAATATAAATGCCATCCGCATTCAATTCAATTGTACGTTGCTAAACAATAGAACCAATGGAAACTGCGTCAATAATAGACAAAAGAGGATCTAGGATAGAGCCCTGTGGGGAACTTTGTACAACATAGTATGTGATTTGTGAGCTCTACAGGGAGTTAATCCCTCATAGAGCTGAGATAAACAGCAGGACTGCAGCCATGGAAAGCTTGTTGTTGTTGTTGGAATAGTATATGCACCCTCTCAGCATGGCTGGGCATTTGGAATGGATCTGTCTCCTCTAACTCTCCCCTTCTCTCTGTCAAGGTCGAACGAGTTTAATCCTGCCAGGACCGACACATGCAGGACTGAGATTCAGGTGGCCCATGCTCTCTTTGTGTGGGGGTGTGTGACTGGGTTTGGCTGTATGGGTGCTTGGGATACTGATCTCTTTTAATTCAACGGTTGCCAGATCTGTCTGTCTCTAAATAAGATGAATGATGCAGGGGGTGTGAGTAAATGAGCAATGGGAGAAGAAGGAGGGGGAAACAAGGTCCATGTGGGGAAATTATTCCAGTTTGTATGGGAGGTGGGTGGACAGGGGTGGCGTATCAGCTAGGGAAGATTCTTTCCAATAAGTTGAAAATCCACTCAGCCATAAGCCTACCCTAGATACAAAATGTGTGTCTGCTTGAAAATAGACAGCAAACCGACTAGATGAAGTGGATTAAATCCCTGAGGTGGCTTCTGAGCTGCAGGATGGTAAGGGACATTAAATGTGCTAGGGGGACAGGTGTGAATGTGAGGAAGGGAACAGTGGTGTCAGGCTCAGCCATCTGGAAAAGTCAAATCCAAAGCTGTGGCCTCTCAGTGAGGGCTTGTGAAAATTATAGAGTGAGCTATGATCTAATATAAATTGTCAGTGCTGACTGTGCCGTTTGGTTAGACACATGCTTTTAGTTTTAATCCAAAAAAATGACCTAGAATTATTAATGCAGTCCCATGGCCAGTCTAAAGGATGGAAATCAAGATATTCCACATCTGAGCTTTATGGTTTTCAATTTTTATTCTCATTTAAATGTGGCAGAGCTTAAACTTATAACGATATATATTCTCTCCAGATTTAAAATTAGTTACCTTGCATGTTTAAGGTGGTAGTAATTTCAGGCTCCTGCAGATGGTGTTGCACAAGGATGATCAGGTTATAAATACCTGCAGAGTGTGCAACGGGATGCATAGATTGAGAAGAGGTGGTACAGTGCAGTGAATGCCTAGCTGGATGTGTGGAAAATGGGTCGCAAAGCAAATGTTAATGATTGCCAAAAGGGAGTGATTGCATTTGGTTGTGCCTTAGCGTGAAGAAAGTAGCTGAATTTGTGTATCTAAGCGTACGGCCTACCAGCAGTGACAAAAATCCCAGTCTACAGGAAATTCTTATCAGAGGTTTGTGGAAGTATTACACACATTTCAGTCACAGATGACACATTTTTTGTCTGATGAGTACAGTGGTGCTTGAAAGTTTGTGAACCCTTTAGAGCTTTCTATATTTCTGCATGAATATGATCTGAAAGATCACTACAAGAGCAAGGTGTGTAATAGTTGGCGAGGACACAAAGGACCCCAGGGTAACTTCTAAGCAACTGAAGGCCTTTCTCACATTGGCTAATGTTAATGTTCATGAGTCCACCATCAGAAGAACACTGAACAACAATGGTGTGCATGGCAGGGTTGCAAAGAGAAAGCCACTGCTCTCCAATAAGAACATTGCTGCTCGTCTGCAGTTTGCTAAAGATCACGTGGACAAGTCAGAAGGTGGAGGGATGAGACCAAAATAGAACTTTTTGGTTTAAAAGAAGGCTGTTATGTTTGGAGAAAGGAAAACACTGCATTCCAGCATAAGAACCTTATCCCATCTGTGAAACATGGTGGTGGTATGGATGGGCCTGTTTTGCTGCATCTGGGCCAGGATGGCTTGCCATCATTGATGGAACAATGAATCTGAATTACATCAGAGAATTCTAAAGAAAAATGTCGGGACATCTGAACTGAATCTCAAGAAAAGGTGGGTCATGCAGCAAGCCAACGACCCTAAGCACACAAGTCATTCTACCAAAGAAATGTTAAAGAAGAATAAAGTTCATGTTTTGGAATGGCCAAGTCAAAGTCCTGACCTTAATTCAATAGAAATGTTGTGGAAGGACCTGAAGTGAGCAGTTAATGTGAGGAAACCCACCAACATCCCAGAGTTGAAGCTGTTCTGTACGGAGGAATGAGCTAAAATTCCTCCAAGCCGGTGTGCAGGACTGATCAACAGTTACAGGAAACGTTTACTTGCAGTTATTGCTGCACAGGGAGGTCACACCAGATACTGAAAGCAAAGGTTCACATACTTTTGCCACTCACTAATATGTAATACTGGATACTTTTCCTCAATAAATAAATGATAATATTTTTGTCTCATTTGTTTAACTGGGTTCTCTTTATCTACTTTTAGGACTTTTAGGTCATATTTTTGCAAAATATAGAAAATTCTAAAGGATTCACAAACTTTCAAGCACCTTTCTTTGAAATCTCTTTTAAAGAAAGAATGTCATAATGTTAATGAGTGTATGTCATAATTCACATACACTCACTTGCCAATTTATTACAAACACCTGTACACCTACTCATTAATGCAATTCAGCAGGCAGTGCAATGCATTAGTCATGCAGATATGAACCTGCAGCTTCAGGTAATGTTTATATGAATCATCTGAAAGGGGAGAAAGCTGATCTGAGTGATTTTGACCATGGTATGATTGCTGGATTGCTTATGAATTTCTACAACTGCTGATCTCCTGGGATTTTCATGCACAACAGGCCTTAGAGTTTACTCAGCATTGTGTGATAATAAAAAAAGCAGATAGAAATGCCTTGCTGATAAGATGAGTCAACGGAGAATGGCAATACTGGTATAAGCCGACAGAAAGGCAAAGGTAGCTCATATAGCTACTCTGTACCATTGAAGATGAAGACTAGAAAAAGCATAGCCTGGTCTGATGAATCTCATAGAAGGATTGGTCAGAATTTGAAGCCAACCTGCCTCATGCCAACAGTCCAGGCTGGTTGAGGTGGTATAATGTTTTCTTGGCACACATTGTGTCAGTACTGTCACTTGAATGCCACAGCCTATGTGGTTATTGTTGCTGACCATGTGAATACCTTCATGGCCACAATTTACCCGTCTTCTAATGGCTACCTCCAGCATGATAAAGCACCATGTCACAAAGACAAATTGAAACTGGTTCCATGAATATAATGACTTCACTGTTCTTCAGTGGCCTTCCTAGTCGCCAGATCTGAATTTACCAGAACACTTGTGGAATGTGGTAGAACAGGAGATGAAAGTGAACCTGATATATACACAGGAATTGCATGATGCAATCATGCCAACATGGAACAGAATCTTTAAGGAATATTTTCAAAATCGTGTGGAATCCATGCTGTGTAGAAGTGAATCTGATTTGAGAGCCAAAGGAGACCCAGTATTAGTCTAGTGTGCTTCGTTAGTGTAATTACTGTTGACTGTTAAAAATGACTTTCTTCCTCGCGCGACCCAGGAAAACTACAGTTTGATAATTTCAGTAATTTTGAAATAAAATAAGTCTATGACATGAAAAAAACATGTCACAAGGATTTTTTTTTTCAAAAACACTGTTTATTTTTATCAAATGTCCTTTATAAGGGACAACGGGACATGGTATAGCAATTTTCTTTATGTATTTTGTGTTTCCCTTCTGCATCAGATCAAAAAGTAAGTGCTAATGTCCACTACAGAGGACATTAAAAAAGTACACTTTTGCATGGTTGTGCAAATCGGTAAAAAAAAAAACTGCTTTGAAAATGAGCTAAAACTATTTCCTACGTAAAACATGTAAACTACAGGGTTTAGAAAAATCATCAATACACATTATTCAACAATTTGTTTCTCTTGCGTCCGTACAACGTCATTGCTGACATTGCAGCCATTTTGAATAAGCAGACCTCCGGTTGCAAATGACACACCCCCACAAATTATATATCAGTGTAAAGGCCGGAATGACCTCTAGATGGCGCTTTTAGCTCTGTAGATTATACGGTTATTGAAATATTCTTTGTGAACAAATGTCCCCCACAGACGACAAAAATGAATTATCAGGTCTTACAAGGATATTGCTTAAAATGCATTATTCATACAAACTACACACTGTTTACAGCCAATACTTTAGTCTATCCTCCATGCTAGTGTAGCTGTGTTTAATGTGAAGAACAGATGAGAGGTGGATTAGAGATATCTGTCTCTGGTTTCATGTGCTACATGGGTTTGGGGTGGAACTTGACCCTGCAATGAGAGTCTGCAGGGCATACAGACTTAGTGAGAGTCAGTGACAGAGAGAGTCACCGCCAGCCAACTTGAATATTAAACAGTTCTGATCAGACCTTTATACTCGAGGCTTAGTAAGGCTTCCATTGTTTCCACACTGCTGAACAGCAAGTGAGTTGATATGTCTATGTGAATGCAAGTAACATGAAGAGGCTTCATTTGGTTCCTCTGCTCCTGACTGTCTTTACAGGTACAGATGGATTGTGTATATCTGAAATTATGCATGCTGTTTGAAAAGCATGATAAAATCAGTTGAAATGATTTAATAATGCAAAGTGATGCAAAGACTACATATAGCATTAGTGCTTTAAATGTCATTCCATAAGGTGAATCTCAGAATGAACTGGTCTATTAGCTAGCTTGTTTTTACTATTGTTAACCTGCTTTGACTTGCTCCCATATCTGAGCAAAGTGTCTTAGATACATGATAGCATTGAAGGCGTATTTCTCACATAATATGCAGTCATGTTATTTGCAAAGTCCACAATGAATTCTTTGTTGATCTATAGCCAAAACTGAGCTCAGTATCTATCTTGCATGTCTTTACTCCAATCGTCCAACATAGGACTGACAGCTTCAAATGTGAGTCACTTTTTCTCCGCACTTATTGATAGGATGACTCAATAGTGATATTTAGTGCTAAATTTAAAAAAGAGGACATAAAACGATTAGATTTATTGACTTGTAATTTATAATCTTTAAATGTTTCATTTACTATTTTCATCCAAATGTCAGTGAATTTTAATAGCACATTAAGGCTGGCAAATGCTGACAGGAAATACCAGTGGGAACTTAAGGAGACCTTCTGGTAACTCAAGCCTAGTGGAATATTCACACATATGTTTTGGAGAGGCACGACAAGGCAGGCAGCCAGATCACCCTGCATCATAACCCTCACTAAGCCCAAACCCACCCCCTAGTTTGTTTACAAGGTCCAGAATAACTCTACTTAACTTTAGATAGCAATAGATTGAGTTCTTGGGTGCACTAACGTACTCAGTGTTCATTTGAATTCATTATTTTTTTAATATGTACATTTACAGCACTTAACTAATACAATCAAGGGCTGGAGAGTCCAACGATGACAGCTTGGCAGGGCTGAGATTTGAACCCTTGAACTTTCTGGTCAATATTCTGGTATCTTAATCTTTGCATGGTTTGTTAGTTCTTTGGTTGTTTGGTTAATTGCTAAAACTAGTTGATAGTAAAGCAGTTGTGTCATCCAGTACAATGCTTTTTTCAACAAACTGATGACTGGTGAGATTGTATAGTGCTGTTGTCTGGTAGAACATTACTCCTGTGTTTGGTGTTATGCAGGACTGGTGTGCTGTTCAGAACATGAGACCCGTCTAGTGAAAACTCTTTTCACTGGATACAATAAAGTGGTGCGACCTGTTAATCACTTTAAAGATGCGGTGGTGGTGACAGTAGGACTACAGCTCATTCAGCTCATCAGTGTGGTATGAGCTGCTGACCTCCTTGTTGAACTACATATACAATGTATTTATTCTCATAATGTTAGTGTATTGTACATTTTCAGATTAGAAATGTGCAGCCCTTCTAATATTTAAACACAATGCCAACCCACTGTCTTTCCTCTGATAGGATGAAGTGAATCAGATTGTAACGACTAATGTACGACTGAAACAGGTACGAGTACTTGCAGTTTCTCCACTTGAGATGTTTTGTAAGGCAATAACAAATGATGCATGAATGATGTGCATAGTCTTTTAAAGAGCTGAATAACTTTTACTGTATATCTCATTCATGCATGTTTTGCCTTTAGCAATGGAAAGATATTAACCTGCAGTGGAACCCAGAGGAGTATGGAGGGATTAAAAAGATTCGAGTTCCTTCCACTGACATCTGGAAACCTGATCTTGTTCTTTATAACAAGTATGACGTCATGCACTTTTTATATTTTTAGTCCATTCTAAGGCACTTAATTATAATGAGCTCTCTGATACTCTCACCTAACAGAGACTGTCCCAGTTTTCTGCATATAGCGCCAATATGGATTTGGGAATAAGGAGATTGCACCAAACAAAACGAAAACTTCTTATATCAGTAATATTTGAACACACTTGTTTCTTCACTGCTGTGCTTATTAGATGCAAACGTGCAAGATACGTCCTTCAGATGTGATGCAACGCATCATTAGTGATGTTCCTAGGGGTTTCAGGTCTTCCATAATCAAACCCTCTCAGCCAGGTGATCAGTCAGGGTTGATGAAGTCCCAGCTGCAACAATTTCCATGGATTTGCAATCTTTATCCAAAGATACTTATTGGCTTTCTCTGCAGCTTCAGATTCACTCCAAGCTAAGTCAGAGCTTTGCAGAGTGCATATCCAGCAAACCCCTAGCAGCTCACTTCTATGGGCTCACAATGAGCTTTCCAGATCTAAATCCCATGTACTTCACCAGCTCCTAGTACTTCCCTTCATTGTCTGCACTACTGATACCCAGACCTGTCCAGTGTTTCCCTTGAATACCATGACCTCCCTCTGAGAGGTTTTCAGTAAAGACTGGGCCCAGTCCCAGCCTCCACACTGCCCTTATGATTGTCAGGAAGGAGCATCCCTGATCTGCTTGATTGTTTTACCTTCCTGGTTTGTATCCCACCACCGGCAAGGTGATGAATGCCTATATAGAGCATTCTTTCCATCTGGTCACTGGGTCTTGTCTTGGGTCCTCATTGTCTCATTTTCATAAGGTCATGTCCCAGTTCCTGGGTCTTCATTTTATTGGTTTGGTGTTCCACTTCACCAGGGACTTCACCACCTTCCAACTTTAAGAGTTTGTCAAGTCTAGGGGCTGGGGAAAGGTCATTTATTTTATATGGTAACATCTAGAGCTAGACGAAATATGCACACACATACACATGTGGTAGTACACATTAATAACAAAGCACATACCAAACAGAGACAGAGCCCTGCCCAATCCGCAGAACTGTCTGAAATCAGAAAGCTCCCTGAAAAAGCTTCTCAGATAGCAGTGTCCAACTGTAGCTTGCTGTTGCTGACTTCCACTGAAGTGCTAATTATTCTTTGACTAAAACTTTTCCTTTCATGATCTCTATGCCCATAAGTGCAGATGGTGACTTTGCCATTGTGCAAGAGACCAAAGTTCTGCTCGAATATACAGGAATGATCAACTGGAACCCACCAGCCATCTTTAAGAGTTACTGTGAGATCATTGTGCTACACTTCCCCTTTGATCTCCAGAACTGCAGCATGAAATTCGGAACTTGGACTTTCGATGGAAATCTTGTTGTCATCAATCCGGTAACAGCATCACCTAATGCAATACAGATCATTTGTGAGTGCAGAACGTGCCCTTGTTTAAATAACTGTGGCAGCAAAGATATAAAAAGGAATTTGGCTTGCTCAGTAATTAAAGAGTAATGGATAACAGTAAAAATAAAGCATATACAGTCTAATCTTGTTATCTCCCCCCCATCGTTATCTCGCCACTCTCATCTCTCGCAAACTCCAAACTTTACTTAAAAAAGCCACCAAACTCCGCTCTCGCCCTCACCAAGCTTGAAATGTGACAAATGTCTTGCCAGCAATGAAATTCTACCCCCTTACGACGCCAAGTTTCAGACTGGTCTGTAGGTAGCACTTTAATCCTACTGAGAGCTTCACCTTCCCTGCTCTCGACTCAGCTGGCAGCTCACCTTGCCGGCGGATCTTGACCATGCTCACTCTGCCGATGCCTCACTGCTAATTGTTATTGCTCCGTTGATGTGTTAATCTCATCGTCAGCCTTTTAGTTGGCCTAAAGCATACCACACGCAATCAACACACTATTTGTCTGTTATTCATGCACTTTGTGTCACAGAAACAATCGTCAGTCATGAGCTGTTTCTCAAATGTGCGTAAATGAATAGAAACTATACATGTGTGTAGATGTTTATGTACATTGTAAATGTGATTGTATGATCACGAGGGCTGCTCAGCAAAACACATTATGTCAGCATCAGGTATGAATGTCACTTTGTCTATTTTTTTGTAACCACTCACCAAAAATAGCCATGAACCAGACGTGTGTGCATGAGATAACGAGTTTAGACTATATATAGAATGGAATACATCACTGGTATTACTTTGTGCTATTGTGTAAATTGATTTAATCATAATTGTTAGAGGAAGGTCTCCACCAGATATATCCCAAACTATGTAGCTTATGAAGTGATACATATTCAAAGATATTAAAGACATTATTTGTATTACGATCCCCCAAGTCGATGCTAGATGGCAGCGGCACGCCGAGATCTAACTAGTGACCTCAATCGCGCTTGCGCCGACCTAAGTGGTGTTGATTGCGGGATCAGCGACACCTGTGGTCTCGACTATTTAAGAGCACGCTCGAGCCCAGTCAGGTGTCGCACCCTTACTAACTTTTTTAGCCCTCATTTGGCTCAAATTATTCGTATTCGGTTGTTTAGGGAAAGAGGTGTAGCTGATGGTTTGTAGACCGTCAGTAATGTACAACCAGGAAGCTGGAGGTGATGTCAGGGCTTAAAAGCTAGGCTAGGGAAAGATCCCACTGTACGCTCCCACCTGCTCTCGTGCTCCTCACTGCTTCTCAGCAGCTTTTGGCTCATTTGCTGCCGCGTAGAGCCCCCTGCATTTTCCCTCACCGCTCCAGTCTTTATTTGGGCTGCATACTCCCCCCAGAGCAATCAGGGATTGGGCTTCCCAGTATTCGCTCCCTCTAGAAACGCAGCACTGCATATCAGCGTTGTTTGTCGCTTCCGCGTCCACATCACGCTACCCATAGCGGGCAGTACTGTGATACGCCTTGCGATCGCGTCCGTGTCATGCTTCGGTAGTCCGTAGGTCCGTGGTTTGCCTCACGTGTTCATCTTCCACATCCGTTTCAGGCTACCCTGGCTGTCCGGAGTACCGTTACTCGCTTCGCAAAACCTCGAGGATCTTGGGGAATCCCCCAGTGCACACGTCACAGCACGTCCCCACTTTCTCTCCAAATTGCGTCCTGTCCAGTTTGGGAGCAAGAGTTGCTCCGTTTTTAAAAGGAGTGCTTTTCTTTTCATTTCCTGTAACAATTGTGAACAGAAAGTTTTACTTTCCCTTTCAACTAACAAACAATGCATCAATAATTATATAAATTGCTGTAACATGCAGCATACTATATTTTAATATTTATATTACTGAAACCAATTTAAATTAAACCTTAAACCTTCAACCTTAATTAAATATCACGTAAACATATCACAAATTGTTTTGTATTCTGTATTAGGATTTTTTTCTAACTGATCTTTCTCATATCCATTAGGATAGTGATCGACCAGACCTGAGTAACTTTATGGAGAGTGGTGAATGGATAATGAAGGATTACAGGAGCTGGAAGCACTTTGTGTATTATGCCTGCTGCAAAGACACTCCATACCTCGATATCACATATCATTTCCTCTTGCTGAGACTGCCACTATACTTTATTGTCAATGTGATCATCCCTTGCATCCTCTTCTCTTTCTTGACTGGCCTGGTCTTCTACCTGCCCACAGACTCAGGTACAACTCTAAAGTTCCATTGATACACATGTATGGTTGGATGATGGGTGGATTGACAGGTGGATGGATGTATGGAAGAATAGGGACTGTGGTAGCCTAGTGGTTAAGGTACTGGACTCTGGACCAGAAGGTTCAGGGTTCAAATCCCATCTCTGCCAGGCTGCCACTGTTGGGTCCTTGAGCAAGACCCTTAACCCACAATTGCTTGGATTGTAAGAATGTACCAATTGTAAGTCACTCTGGATAAGGGGGTCTGCTAAATGCTGTAAATGTAAATGTAATAGATGGATAATTGAATGAATGAATTTATAGTAGTTCTTGAAAGTTTGTGAACCTAAAACATCATCAGATTTTCACACAAGTGCTAAAAGTAGATAAAGAGAACCCAGTTAAACAAATGAGGCAAAAATATTATACTTGGTCATTTATTTATTGAGGAAAATGATCCAATATTACATATTAGTGAGTGGCAAAAGTATATGAACATCTAGGATTAGCAGTTAATTTGAAGTTGAAATTAGAGTCAGGTGTTTCAAACAATGGATGACAATCAGGTGTGAGTGGGCACCCTGTTTTATTTAAAGAACAGAGATCTATCAAAGTCTGCTCTTCACAACAGACGTTTTTGTAAGTGTATTATGGCACAAACAAAGGAGATTTCTAAGGACCTCAAAAAAAGAGTTACTGATGCTCATCAGGCTGGAAAAGGTTACAAGGCCATCTCTAAAGAGTTTGGACTCCACCAATCCACAGTAAGACAGATTGTGTACAAATGGAGGAAATTCAAGACTGTGGTAGCCTAGAGGTTAAGGTACTGGACTATGAACCAAAAGGTCCACCTCTGCCAAGCTGCCACTGTTAGGTCCTTGAGCAAGGCCCTTAACCCACAATTGCTTGTATTGTAAGACTGTACCAATTGTAAGTCGCTCTGGATAAGGGCGTCTGCTAAATGCTGGAAATGTAAATGTAAAGACCATTGTTACCCTCCCCAGGAGTGGTCGACCAACAAAGATCACTCCAAGAGCAAGGTTTGTAATAGTTAGCAAGGTCACAAAGAACCCCAGGTAACTTCTAAGCAACTGAAGGCCTCTCTCACATTGGCTAATGTTAATGTTCATGAGTCCACCATCAGAAGAACACTGAACAACAATAGTGTGCATGGCAGGGTTGCAAGGAGAAAGTCACTGCTCTCCAAAAAGAACATTGCTGCTCGTCTGCAGTTTGCTAAAGATCAAATAAATAAATGACCAAGTATAATATTTCTTTTGTCATCTCTGTAACAGGGTTCTCTTTATCTACTTTTAGAACTTATGTGAAAATCTGATGATGTTTTAGGTCATATTTATGCAGAAATATAAAAAATTCTAAAGGGTTCACAAACTTTGAAGCCCCACTGTATAGATAAATGACTGATTGAATGGATGGAAGGGTGAAAAGCTGCATGCATAATTGAATTAACAGGTGTGTTAACAGTAAGATGACATATGGATTTATACATGGATTGGTCATGGGTGGGCTGATTGGTGAGTGTAACCGACAAGTTCCCTATATCTACAGTTAAAGGAATTTCACCCAAAGTTAAAGTTGTCCTGAATTTAGTGGCAACTGTTATCTATACTGTTAGTATATTACAGAAACTACAGTGTCTTTCTACTAACATTCAATGCTACTAAGATTCTTTTCTAAATAATTTTTAATTATCCTGTGTGATTCAGTACTTTTGCAATACTTCTGTATTTAATGTAGTGAATTGTTAAAAAGGCGAGCATATGTTGTGTTTTGCATGTTCATCACCAGCATGATATGTTCATGTTGTGCGTATGATGGCCATCCACATACTCACCAAGTTAAGAGCCCATGCTGGTGATTATATACATCGTACAGCATCTAATGGTTGTGAACACTAAGCTCACTATACTAGTGTCCCATGGTGGTGATCATACTCACCAAACACAACATATGCTGGTCATTTTTTTACCTATGAGGAAATCACATGCTGCTGGACAATTTAAGCATAATTTAAAGTTTGTCACAGACAACAACACTAAAAAAACAGAAAAGACCAGAATATATTGGGGTTTGTATGTTGTAGACCATATGAGTTCCATGGTCCATGTCGGGCCATGTTGTTCCAAGTTGGTTTATGCTGGTTAGTGTGGTGTCTATTTGTATTTATCAGTGACCATGCAATGTAACTACTTATGTTAGTTAGTTAGTAAGTTCAACTAGTTCATACTTGCATTGAATATGACTGAATATAATATAGAATATAGAATATGCCTTATAGAATATGTTGTTTTTAAAAATAGACCACTTGATGGTATGTATGTAGATATGATTATTAGGAAGCACGTAGTTCCACTGCTTGAGCAGCACCTTTGGTTTCCGATGAGCTATTGTTATGCTGCATGCTTGATCGGTAATCAGTGCTCCTTTGAAGAGGGGCTCTGAGGTAGAGTCGCAAGGCCAAGTATCGTGAGATTTTAAGCCAAAACCTCCTTCCATCAGTGAGAGCATTGAAGATGGAACGTGGCTGGGTCTTCCAGCATGACAATGTTTCCAAACACACTGTGGAGACAGTTGAAAGTCCATGTTGTGATCCCGTTTTGATCCCTGCTGCCTGTTCCACAGGCTGAACTTATTTCCTTTTTACCTGCTTGTTTACGTCCCATATGTTTATTTAAACATACATATACATTTACATACATCACCAACACACCCTTATGGGCCCTATTTATGGGCTTTCCACACAGTCAAGCTACCTGCACTTGGATCCTTTCACTAATCCACACGGGTCACCCCTAGTGAACTGTAACAATGATAGTGGATGGATGCTGACTTTACATACAGTCATAGAAGTTACCCGTACAGTTAATGTTAACATGCTTTCGGTCTTAGCTATTGTAGTATATTAATATCCTTATCACTACACTAGTAATTAATTAAGGGTCAGTTCCTGTCTAGCCTTCTCCCGACAGTTTTCCTTGCTAGTGTCATCTTAGGGAGTTTCCTTTTTCCTGCTGTCATAAGTGATGTTCACAGTGGGAGTTACTATGGGAAATAATGTTTGTGAAGCTGCTCTGAGACAGTCTGAACTTTTATAAGTGCTATACAAACCAATTGTGTTTTATGAACAGATAGGCTGATGGATGCACTAGTTCCACCAGGATGACAGATGATGATTGAATGCATAGTTCATAGATAACATGGTCTTGTAGTTTCTCCCAGGCATTTTCCTGCTGTTTATCTTCCAACATATGTGACTGACAATGACATGAGCAGAGAGGATCCAAGGCACTCATAAGTATGAGATGTGTGTGATGTAGTGTGTCACAGGTTCTGTCTCAAAGTGGCTTCCAGTCTGACTCGGCTCTGATGTATTATATATTACACATTTCTTGCCCTCCACATCATGATTTCAGAAGTGCTATGCCAGATGACTGAGTGTGATGAGGGTGAGTTGATAAGAGCTCTTGATTTGGCAGAGTGTGAGAATAAGCTTGGTTTATTCACCACTATAACAATCAGCTTCTTCTGTTTATATGAATATCTATTGATGTGTGGGTTAATGTTAAAGACTATCCTATTAATGTGTGCAAATGTCTGAACAGCTTTGGTTAGAATGGCTGATTCATTAGCTTGAGTAGCAGTCTTGCTGTTCAGTGGAGCATGATAAAGACAGTGGTGCAGTCTTTATAATCAGCACACACTACTTTTTTTTTGCAATATCTCAGTCTCTGAGAATCCCAGAGATGAGAAGGGACAGAGGTTAAAGGGTCAGCCCATTACCTTTTTGTATTTTGTATTTTTCAACATCTGGAGAAGTTGGATAGTATGGCAGTCCAGAGGTAATTCAGTGATACAGTGGGGCAAAAAAGTATTTAGTCAGCCACTGTGCAAGTTCTCCTACTTAGAAAGATGAGAGAGGTCTGTAATTTTCACACATATTACATATTCACATTGCCTATAACTGTAACCACTAAAGACACCAACGAACAGTCAAATGTACATATAAGAACATATGTAGTGAAAATGTGTCTGCTCTTTATACTTATTTTCAAAAAAGAGACCCCTTGGCCCTCCACTGGCCTTCACCCTGACCTTGAGGCTGTGTATGTTGTGCTAACTCATTAAAATGCTATGTATAGACCTAGTTGTGCCTCTGGCATTTGAAATGTGCTGGTACATATTTAGAATGGCCAGTGGACACTTTACTGGTAACATGTATTAGCAAGACAGCTGAACAGTATGTAATAAGATTCTCTGTCCTTCTCTGACATGACAACACAAGTGTTGAAACATAGCCAGCAAAATCATATATGCACTGAATATTGTATGCGCGTGTGTGTGTGTGTGTGTGTGTGTGTGTGTGTGTGTGTGTGTGTGTGTGTGTGTGTGTGTAGGTGAGAAGATGACGAAATTTGTTCTCCATACAAACAACTGAATTTAAACATGAATGTTCTTTATTCTTACATAAAGCACTTAAATGTCCGTTGGCTATTATCCTGTAATTTGTAGTTTATATAGATTAATAGGGGATTTAAGGAATAACTTAGTAGTAGTGCGTAATGAGATTACTTTTTCCAGGAAGAAATCAATAAAGTGTTCCCTGTTACATTTTCAAAAAGCAACACATAACTTTAGTACCTTTAGTTAACTTAACTTTAGTAATTTGTAATGAATTACATTTTTTTGAGTACCCCAACACTGCTTTTTGCACATGTACAGTGGGGCAAAAAAGTATTTAGTCAGCCACTGATTGTGCAAGTTCTCCTACTTAGAAAGATGAGAGAGGTCTGTAATTTTCATCATAGGTACACTTCATCTATGAGAGACAAAATGAGAAAAAAACCAAGGAAATCACATTGTAGGATTTTTAAATAATTGAATTGTAAATTATGGTGGAAAGTAAGTATTTGGTCAATAACAAAAGTTCAACTCAATACTTTGTAACATAACCTTCTTGGCAATGACAGAGGTCAAACGTTTCCTGTAAGCCTTCACCAGGTTTGCACACACTGTAGCTGGTATTTTGGCCCATTCCTCCATGCAGATCTCCTCTAGAGCAGTGATGTTTTGGGGCAACACGGACTTTCAACTCCCTCCACACATTTTCTATGGGGTTGAGGTCTGGAAACTGGCTAGGCCACTCCAGGACCTTGAAATGCTTTTTACGGAGCCACTCCTTCGTTGCCCGAGTGGTGTGTTTGGGATCATTGTCATGCTGGAAGACCCAGCCACATTCCATCTTCAATGCTCTCACTGATGGAAGGAGGTTTTGGCCTAAAATCTCACGATACATGGCCCCGTTCATTCTTCCCTTAACACGGATCAGTCGTCCTGTCCCCTCTGCAGACAAACAGCCCCAAAGCATTAGGTTTCCACCCCCATGCTTCGCAGTAGGTATGGTGTTCTTGGGATGTGACTCAGCATCCTTTTTGAGTTGAGTTTTTACCAAAAAGTTCTATTTTTGTTTCATCTGACCACATAATATTCTACCACTCCTCTTCTGGATCATCCATATGCTCTCTGGCAAACTTCAGATGAGCCTGGACACGTACTGGCTTAAGCAGGGGGGCACGCCTGGCACTGCAGGATCTGAGTCTCTCTTGGCGTAGTGTTACTGATGGTAGCCTTGTTACGTTGGTCCCAACTCAATGCAGGTCATTCATCAGTGAATTCACTAAATATAGTATGTGTGTGTGTGTGTGTGTGTGTAGGTGAGAAGATGACCCTCAGTATTTCAGTCCTGTTGTCTCTGACTGTGTTCTTGCTGGTGATTGTTGAGCTGATCCCATCTACCTCAAGTGCCGTTCCTCTCATTGGCAAATACATGCTCTTCACCATGATCTTCGTCATCGCCTCCATCATTATCACCGTCATTGTTATCAACACACACCATCGTTCCCCTAGCACACACACAATGCCTGACTGGGTTCGCAAGGTGGGTACAAACCTTCATTAATTTGGCTTGTCAAAGTCGAAATACAGTTCTTCATATTATTATTATTATTATTATTATTATTATTATTATTATAGTGCATGCAGATCACTCGGTTGTTATTCCTCATACTTCTTATAATTTATTGTCCAGTTTTCTGCAATTAATACAGCCTGAACTGCGTTTCCAACTGCGGTCTTGGAGTTACAATGAAAAATTAAAATGTTCCATATAAATGAATGGCAGAATGTTCAGAAATTCTAATTCTAACTGACACAAATTTCAAATTCCAGCTGAACGCCACTCAGAGGCACACATGGCCCCTCCTCCGTCTCCCTTTGTTTTTCACTTTCAATTCATTCTTCAATAAACTACATGAGATATTCAATATTTCATTATGCAATAAGCTTTATGTGGAAACGTTTAACTCGCTGTGGTGACCCCTGATAAATGGAGAAACCGAAAGAAGAAGAAGAAGAAGAAGAAGAAGAAGAAGCTTTATGTTAATGATTTTGCCCAATTACGGTTTAACGTACCGGTAAGTGTTTTAAGCATGTTAAAGGTACACTATGTACTATGACACTCTTCTTGATTCTCTTGTGCTGGTGGGAGTGATGTAGGGAAAATGTAGTGAGGAAAGCCATGGTCACGGCCATGTTTTAAGCATGTTTAATAGAGGCTACGCTATGATATGTGAAGCATATATTAAACTCCTCCATTTACGTTAAATTCAACTTAACGATAGATTTGTCAGAACATATCTCCATCGTAAATCAGGGACTAGCTGTACATTCACATTTACACACATACGCATACACACACACACACACACACACACACCTGGTAAACATATGTTTTGGGGAATTTCCGTAGTCAAAGATGATTAGTGTAGCTAATTAATGCTACACCTACCCCTAACCCTATCCTTATACTCAGCAACCTAAAACAAATATTTTGGTTCTTTTGGTCTTTCAAAAGAATGTTTCAGTTTCTCTAAAAAACAGTTATCCTCATGGGGACCTGGCAAATGTCCCCACAAGGCAAAATCAGATCTTTCTCTCCTTATGCAAGCAACCACAGCAGTCACAGACGACCTTCTCTCTGTTCCTGTTACCCAGTATTAGTAATGTACAGTCAACCATGGATTTACCATATTAGCCATAAATATTAGGACACCTAAATGATCTTTATATATGTATATGTCACAGCTGTCAACAGCCTAGCAACCACCTAACAACCACTGACAAGCCAAATTATTAAAGTTTGTTCATGAACTTCCGCAATATAATTTTTTTCCTCCTCGTTTTCTTCCTCTTCGTCTCCTTCTGTCCACAATCAAAAATGTAAAAAAAAAAAATTCTCCTACGGTTTCTTGCAACTTGTACAAAGCGTTGCAGGATCGTAGTAGTTTCTATACCTGAATGGTATGCCTGGATTGCTTTTCATAGTAAGCCAACATATTGTTTTCATAAAAAACTTCATTTAAACAGCATGTTTTCCCATAGGAGACAAATGGCAGAATGGATGGGTGACTGATGACCTTTAAATTTCAACTGTCACTTTTCTCACACACTGACCGTGAAGCAGTACGCGAGACCAGGTAGTGTGTCCAAATACATAGTATGCATTAAACAGTACGCCGGATGACATCCTGAATCGGCAGCCATTTTTAAATATGTGCAAACAATGCACACTATCCTATCCCATGATTCAACTGGAGCAGCGGAGGCATTTGCAGCTAAGGAAGAAAAAATGGCGGATAGCAAGTGTAAATGAGATATAACCAGCAAAATAAAAATTAGAAATATTATGGTTATGTACAAGTACGTGTTTTTAATGGTGGCGGTGTGATGTCATTCGTCACATGACATTGGAAAGACGGAAACATTGGATAATTATCTGGAGAGCTAAAAGACAAATAGTCAAAAATATAATGTATTTTAAATTAATTTAAATGTCACATATCAACAGCCTAGTAAACACTCTAGGAATTACCATATAGCCATAAATATTGAGACAGCTAAATGATCTTTAGCCATAACTACCTGGACAGTTTATGACCCTTAGCCATAACTATCGAGACATCTAAATGACCTTTAATCAATAGTATTGGCACCCCTATCACAGCTATCAACAGTCTACCAATCATTTGGGGAACACTTAGCAACCACGTAGCAACAGCCTAGCAACTACTTGGTGACAGCCTAGCAACCACTTAGCAGTTATTAGCTGGCTTTGACAAGCCAAATTATTAGAGTTCATTTTAATAAACATTTCTCCCAACGTAGTTTTAAATGCAATCCTTGTAAGATTATATCAGACATTGTATCTAGTTTCTTCTGCATTTTGTAACATCACCCTTTGCTTTCTCTGATGTATTACTGGAGTACCCAGAGAAAACCCACACAAACATGGGAGAACATGCAAACTCCTTACAGGCAGTGGCCATGCCAGGACTCAACCCCAGGTCTCTGAAACTGTGAGGTGACAGGGCCAATCAATGCACCACCCTCTTGCCCCTGTTTACATCTTCATGTTGTTATTCATAATACTTTACCAAGTGCTGCCACCTACTGGTCTAAGTGTGTTAATTCTGTTTAAAATACAACAGAATGGTCAAATGTTTCATACTTAAAGTTATATGCTTTGAAACTTACATTCGAAATTATGTTAGTAATCTGTGCTTCCTCTTAAACACTGTAGACATACATGTGAAAAGACATTTGTCGGTTGTACCTGATCTAGATTTTCATTGAGACCATCCCCAACTGGATGTTCTTCTCCACTATGAAGAGGCCCAATGGAGAGAAAAACACCAAGAACATTTTCACTCCTGATTTGGACATCTCTGATATCTCTGGAAAGCCAGTGCCCACTTCTGTGCCCTACCAGTCACCCATTACCAAGAACTCAGATGTGCGCAGTGCTATAGAGGGAGTGAAATACATCGCAGAGACAATGAAATCAGATGAGGAGTCCAACAATGTAAGGCCATTTAATGTGATATCATGTTATACTCATTTCTGACTTATTTTATTTGCTTGGAAAGGTTTCTATGTCATATGTCTGTCTTCTTCCTTCTATAGGCATGTGAAGAATGGAAGTTTGTGGCTATGGTTTTGGACCATATTCTGCTCTGTGTGTTCATGGCAGTGTGTATAATTGGAACAATGGCTGTCTTTGTCGGTCGACTTATTGAGCTCAGTTTATTGTAAAGTGGCTATGATATCAAATAGGTAACTACGGGACCTGTGGAAGGCTAAATATTGCCATGGCCTCATTTACGCCATTTTTTAAAATTTTCAACATGATACTAGTATCTGATATGCTAGTTTTCACATCTGTGATGGCCTCAAAGTTAGAACATCACACATATTTACAACATATAATATGTTAAATCCAATTCAGTCCTCTTCCAGGCTTTAGGCCTACATCCTTAGGCTTGCTTGTTAATTTGTGTGCTGCAGAATAAAGCCACAATATACAAAGCAGCGCCACTGTAAGTACAATTATATTCTTTCTGTTTTCTTATAACATCTTATCTTGCCCTAATATATGTGTAATGATGGTTTTTCTTACTGCTTCCCTATTAGGTACTTTTTTCTTTGTGCTTCTGTTTTGCACCATTTTCTCTAATCTTGTATATACTGTAATAGCTGTTAATACATGTGCCATATATTTGTCTCTTTACCTGTGGGAGGATCACATGGTACAATGTAACGCATTAATCGAATTACTTTCTCCTGTAACTAAATTATTGTAATCACATTACAGTCACTGATTAATAAAAAAAAAAGTTACTTGCATTTCTCATGTCTCTGAGATGGACAACATAAGTTATTCCCCAAAGCATTTAACACACTTCCTCTATAACAGGTACTTCTTAGCTGTTCAGTGTTTATTTAATTAACTTGCACATGCACCCACACCTCGGATGGGAGAAGCGAAGCATTCTGAAGCTTTGAATCATTTGAACCAACTGCTTCGAAAAACGATTCTCAAAACCCTGAGTCTTAGTGACATCTGCTGGCCAAATTTGTTCTCCATACAAACAACGATTTGAATTTAAACATGAATGTTCTTTAGTCAGCCACTGATTGTGCAAGTTCTCCTACTTAGAAAGATGAGAGAGGTCTGTAATTTTCATCATAGCTACACTTCAACTATGAGAGACAAAATGAGAAAAAAAACCCACTAAATCATATTGTAGGATTTTTAAAGAATTTAATTGTAAATTATGGTGGAAAATAAGTATTTGTCAATAAAATTTGGTCAACTCAATACTTTGTAACTAACTTTCTTTTGTTGGCAATGACAGAAAGTCAAACGGGTTTCCTGAAGTCTTCACAAGGTTTTTGCACCACACTGTAGATGTTTGTGGCACCATTCCTCTATGGCAGATTTCCTCTAGAAGCAGTGTGTTTTGGGGCAAACACGGACTTCAAACAACCTCCAAACATTTTTTATGGGATGAGGTCTGGAAGACGGCTAGGCCACTTCCAGGACCTTGAAAGTTGCCACTCCTTAGTTGGCCCGAGGGGGTTTGCGTTCTGGGCTCATTTGTTCATGCTTGAAACCCAGCCACGTTCCATCTTCAATGCTCTCACTGATGGAAGGAAGTTTGGCTTTACAATCTCACGCTTAAATGGCCCCGTTCATTCTTGCACATTAACACGGATCCAGTCGTCCTGTCCCCTGCAGAAAAACAGCCCACCCAAAAGCATGAGGTTTCAACCCCATGCTTCACAGAGGACTGAGGCGGGGCCGGAGGGGGCAGGACCGACCCACCCCCACCCTTCCCCCCCCCTTAAGCCATCTTTTTGAGTTGAGTTTTACCAAAAAAGTTCATCTTTGGTTTCATCTGACACAGGATATTCTACCCAATCCTTTTCTGATCAGCCATATGATATTCTGGCACATATGCTCTATGGGGACAAGCATGGCACCTGCAAGGACTGAGTCTCTTTGGGCATAGTGGTGTTACTGATGGTCAGCAGTTACATTGGTCCAGCTCTCTGCAGGTCATTCATCAGGCTCCCTTGTGAGTTCTGGGTTTTTTGCTCACTTATCATGATCATTTTGACCCCACAGGATGAGATCTTGCGTGGAGCCCCAGATTGAGGGAGATTATCAATGGTCTTGTATGTCTTACAATTGCTCCCACAGTTGATTTATTCACACCAACCTGCTTGCCTATTGTAGATTCACTCTTCCCAGCCTGGTGCAGGTCTACAATTTTCTTCCTGGTGTCCTTCGACAGCTCTTTGGTCTTGGCCATGGTTGAGTCTGGAGTCTGACTGTTTGAGGCTGTGGACAGGTGTCTTTTATACAGATAACGAGGTCAAACAGGTGCCATTAATACAGGTAACGAGTGGAGGACAGAAGAGCTTCTTAAAGAAGAAGTTACAGGTCTGTGAGAGCCGGAAATCTTGCTTGTTTGTGGGTGACCAAATACTTATTTTCCACCATGATTTACAACTAAATTCTTTAAAAATCCTACAATGTGATTAACTGGATTTTTTTTTCTCATTTTGTCTCTCATAGTTGAAGTGTACCTATGATGAAAATTACAGACCTCTCTCATCTTTCTAAGAAAGAGAATTTACACAATCAGTGGCTGACTAAATACTTTTTTGCCCCACTGTATGTTGATAATGCCTTCTTCCTCATACCACAGAGTTGTTGAACTTTTGCTTCACTATGTACTAAATACCAAAATGTTTAGTAATTTGTAATGGATTACATTTTTTGAGTACCCCATCACTGGTTTTGCACATGTATGTTGATAATGCCTTCTTCCTCATACCACAAGAGTTACTGAACTTTTGCTTCACTATGAACTAAATACCAAAACACATACTTATATCAAATGACTTTGCTACAAATACAGCATTTAGTTCAAACTGGGTAGATTATAAAGTATAATCCTGGACCAATTGGTTTCTGGGTGTCTTAAGCATGTAGAAAATTAAATAAGATAAGAAATGAAGGTATTACGAAGCTCGACTAAAAACAAAATCTAACAATTATTCAACTCAAAATATTTTCACTTAATTGCATAGACCAGCTCTTAGATGATAAAGATTACAGTTAAATGTAGCGCAATGGAAACTTGTGCTTATGCTGTATATACCACAAATACAAAAACTTGTCATGGTGTGATAATTCCACTTCAGTGTGAAAAATTAGCTGTGAGCCGATCACATTTACATTTACAGCATTTAGCAGACGCCCTTATCCAGAGCGACTTACAATTGATACAGTCTTACAATCCAAGCAATTGTGGGTTAAGGGTCTTGCTCAAGGACCCAACAGTGGCAGCTTGGCAGAGGTGGGATTTGAACCCTCGACCTTCTGGGCCAGAGTCCAGTACCTTACCCACTAGGCTACCACAGTCCCACACATCTGATATTTGGTACTGGTGAGGTTCATATAAGGTCTTTAAAATTGAGTGAGCTAATTTATTAGTATTAAATTAGCTGGTCTTGTTGCTATTAACCAATGTTACCTACTTAGAAAAACACTGTTATTATGGTGTATGTAGACACACAGGGACCCCGGTCTTCCTTGCTACCTCAGACCCAGCACCTGTGACTCGAGGAACTCTGAAGCTCGAACAGATGGAAGCCTCTTGGCAAGGCAGAACACAGAGACAGACAGGCAGAAATGCACCCGACAGCTAGACCCTTCACCAGATTCCAACATGCTGATGAGACCGCTAGCCCAGACTCAGATGCACAGTCTGACAGACAGACCTCACCTCACCAGAGGCAGGATACGAACCAGAGAGTGACAATCAGTGCTCTACCAACTTCCGGGTTCCAAACTAGTTTCAGGATGTGTGATCCCAGTGAGGACTCACATTGTTGAATTCCAGCACCTGGGTGTGTGACCTCAGCAGGTCCTGTTCCGGTTCCTCTTCGATAGTTCAGGTTTTGAAGTCACGGTGGTTAGGTCTGTGGTACTGCAAGTAGACCAGGTATGTCCCTGCATGACAACAATAAATATTACTCTATTTTTATGTTATTTTGGTATATCTGTATATTTGGTACAAAAACAGTGTCTATGAAAGGCTGACTTTTTGAGAAGTACAACTGTGTAAGAAAATTATTTAAAAATGTTCCTCAAAGAAAGACTGGAAGGGATTTACATACTTCAGTCCTTTTTCTGATTTGGCTTGTTTTGCATTGTCTTGCTGAAAAATGCACAGACGTCTCAGGAAAAGATGTCGTATTGAAGGAATTAATGTTGCTCTAAAATCTCAATGTACTTTTCTGCCTTAATGCTGCCAACATAGAAGTGTAAATGACCTTTGCCAAGGGCACTGACACCATACACCATACCATGGCAGAGTCTGGTTTTTGGACTTGTTGCTGATAACAGTCTGGATCGTATATTTTGTCTTTGGTCTGGATCACATGGCATCCATTTCTTCCAAAAAAATCTGGAATACTGATTGGTCTGACAACAATACACACTGTGTGATGGTCCATCCCAGATGCCTCCGAGCCCCAAGAATTCGATGGCACGTCTGGACATGATTAACACAGTAGTGTTTTAAGTGGCATTTGTGAATGTAACTTCATATTGTAGTGCTTGATAAAGGTTTGATAAAGTAATCCCTTGCCCATGTGGTTCTACCAGCTATTAATGAATGATGGTTCTTGATGCAGTGCTGTCTGAGGGATCAGAGATCATGTCTCTTCAGTTTAGGCTTGTGCCCTTGCCCTTTTTGCACTGAAATTCCCCCAGATTCTTTGAATTGTGTAATGACATTATACTGTAGAGGGAGAAAGATGTAAATCCCTTCCAGTCCTTCTTTGAGGAACATTGTTTCTAAACATTTCAGTAATTTCAATAATTCAGGGACTGTGGTAGCCTAGCGGATAAGGTACAGGACTATGGACCAGAAGTTCAAATCCCACCTCTGCCAAGCTCCCACTGTTGGGTCCTTGAGCAAGGCCCTTAACCCACAACTGCTAGGATTGTAAGACTGTACCAATTGTAAGTCGCTCTGGATAAGGGCGTCTGCTAAATGCTGTAAATGTAAATGTAATTTTCTTACACATTTGTTGATAAATTGGAGATCACCTGTCCTCCTCAAAGACCTTTCATGGATACTGCTTTTGTACCAAATCATGATTATAATTACCTGTTGACATTACCTGTTTGAGATCACATCATTATTTATTATTTTTTTACCTCATTACTAGCCCGAAATTGCCCTGATCTCAACCTTTTTGGAATGTGTTGCAGTCCTAAAATGCAGGAATGGATGTTTATTAACAAATGAAATGAAGCTGGACATGTAAGGAACGCTGCATATATTTTTAATTGCATTTTCCATACCGGCACAACCTTTTCTGATTTGGGGTTGTAGCATGTACAGTGGGGCAAAAAAGTATTTCGTCAGCCACTGATTGTGCAAGTTCTCCTACTTAGAAAGATGAGAGAAGTCTGTAATTTTCATCATAGGTACACTTCAACTATGAGAGACAAAATGAGGAAAATAAATCCAGTTAATCACATTGTAGGATTTTTAAAGAATTTAATTGTAAATCATGGTGGAAAATAAGTATTTGGTCACCCACAAACAAGCAAGATTTCTGGCTCTCACAGACCTGTAACGTCTTCTAGAAGCGTGTCTGTCCTCCACTCGTTACTTGTATTAATGGCACCTGTTTGACCTCATTATCTGTATAAAAGACACCTGTCCACAGCCTCAAACAGTCAGACTCCAAACTCAACCATGGCCAAGACCAAAGAGCTGTCGAAGGACACCAGGAAGAAAATTGTAGACCTGCACCAGGCTGTGAAGAGTGAATCTAAAATAGGCAAGCAGGTTGGTGTGAATAAATCAACAGTGGGAGCAATTGTAAGATATACAAGACCATTGATAATCTCCCTTGATCTGGGGCCCCACGCAAGATCTCATCCCGTGGGGTCAAAATGATCATGAGAACGGTGAGCAAAAATCCCAGAACTACACGGAGGGAGATGATAAATGACCTGCAGAGAGCTGGGACCAACGTAACAAGGCTATCATCAGTAACACACTACACCGAGAGAAACTCAGATCCTGCAGTGCCAGGCGTGTCCTACTGCTTAGGCCAGTACATGTCCAGGCCCGTCTGAAGTTTGCCAGGGAGCTTATGGATGATCCAAAAAAGGATTGGTAGAATATCATGTGGTCAGATGAAACCAAAATAAAACTTTTTGGTGGCATCCCAAGAACACCATACCTACTGCGAAGCATGGGGGTGGAAACATTATGCTTCGGGGCTGTTTTTCGGCAGAGGGGACTGATCAGTGTTAAGGGAAGAATGAACCGGGCCATGTATCGTGATATTTTAAGCCAAAACCTCCTTCCATCAGTGAGAGCATTGAAGATGGAACATGGCTGGGTCTTTCAGCATGACAATGATCCCATACACTCCGCTCGGGCAACGAAGGAGTGGCTCCGTAAAAAGCATTTCAAGGTCCTGGAGTGGCCTAGCCAGTCTCCAAACCTCAACCCCATAGAAAATATGTGGAGGGAGTTGAAAGTCCGTGTTGCCCCAAAACATCACTGCTCTAGAGGAGATCTGCATGGAGGAATGGGCCAAAATACCAGCTACAGTGTGTGCAAACCTGGTGAAGACTTACAGGGAACGTTTCACCTCTGTCATTGCCAACAAAGGCAAATAATACTTATTTTCCACCATAATTTACAATTAAATTCTTTAAAAATCCTACAATGTGATTTCCTGGATTTTGTTTCTCATTTTGTCTCTCACATTTGAAGTGTACCTATGATGAAAATTACAGACCTCTCTCATCTTTCTAAGTAGGAGAACTTGCACAATCAGTGGCTGACTAAATACTTTTTTGCCCTACTGGACATTGTCCGTAGATTGTACAGAGATACCAACAGCCAGAAACAAATTGCTTGTATGTGTAAACATACTTGGCCAAAAGCTGATTCTGATCAGTTAGCTAGCACACCTGCAAACTTGATGACCTACTATGCAGTACATAGATGCTAATGACACCATTGGCAGGAAATAATTTGACATAATATTTAGTCTAGTTGCATGTGGTTTCAGTGAAAACAGCCAAAATGTATGATGAGGTTTAGTTTAAGTACTTCTGTCAGTATATTATATTTAAATGTATTTTGACAGGGCAAAAGGAATATGACATGGCAAATCGAGATTCAAGCTATGTTCAGGTTTTTCTTGTGCACTGAAAACACATTGATTAATTTATTCTCTAGATTCATGGAAACATCAAGAATACTCCTATAGGGCCCACCTGAAAATGCCTTTAAGTTGCTCGATGGAACCTTTATTTTAAGAACATAGAGTGTACAGTTTCAGTGCCAAATTCAATTGAACTGCATCAGCCACAGATCAATACCAAAGTGCAGCTGTATATAGCAGCATAATGCAATAATGTAAAGCATTTTTACAAATCCAGAATCCCATGCATTTATCACTGATTTGAAGGTATAAGGTTGAAAAGTAAAGCCTTCACAACAACATATAAGTTGATTAGTCACTACCTGTTCCTGTTTCACTCCAGGTACTGTGCAAGAGTACCCTCAGTAACAGTAACTGTTCTCATGCTGACAGAATGAAGGGGTGAGGAAGTGTGTGTGGTAGTGTTCGTTTGCATGCTGCACTCTGTGACAGCCTGCACGCATTCTGGAAATGCTTACTGATTGGTCTGCTGTACTGAGAGAGGAAGTGCAAAGCAGTAGTTTGCACAACTGTGGCACTGGCTTCTCCACGGCTTCATACTTGGGTGAGTCCATCCTTACATGAACAAATTGAGGGAAACAGTGGGACAGTGGGACTGAGGAGGGTAGGGAAGCTTTACTTGTCAAAGGTGGGCCTTTTTCATGTAAAGGTGGCTCGAGTGGCTTTTTTGGGCTAAAGGAAAGCAAACGAACCTTAAAAGGAGGAAATACGAATTCTCACAGAGATACCAAAGTAGAGGGAAGCTTGTAGCAGGCTTAGAATTTGATCTGTTCTGTTTGTAAATGATCTCCATGTAATGCACATATTTGCTAAAAGGTAAGCATGTACTGAGCAAACATCCACCAGGATCATATATGTTAATCTATCATGTCTATATTATGACAAGCAATTACTGTTTTTTTCAGATAGGTACAAAATTGTTCTGATTTTTAAATTCATTTTGCTTTATGAGTGCTTTAAAGTTATATACAAGACAACAGACCCTAACATGTTATAGTCTAATTGTGAAGCTCACAGCTTGGTGACCAGTTGTGTTAATAACCATCAGTTTCTGCAGAACAAAAATCCTTTTTGTTCAACTCTTTGCCAATTTAAAGCATATCTCAGTTTAGTTCTAAATGTTTAAATCTATGCCTAACAAAGTTTCCATTTGTTTCTTTTAATAATTTATTAACCTACACTGTAATACTATCTGTGGATTAAGGAAGGAGCATACAAGTGCATTTCTATGTCATACAGAGTATAAAAGTATGAGGAAACTGAACGGTTCTTGATATCTCAGTGATGTCCAGCTTGTTCAGCCTGTTGCGTATCAAACTCTTGAAATTACTCAGTTCGCATCTGTGGCTGAGTGCACTTTAACTGCAGAGGAAACTGAGACACACATTTTGCACACAGTGAGAAAGGCTTTCAATAGCTGTGTATATATCAGGAAGTAGCTGTCACCTCTGTTATAGCACATATTAACCCGATGGTTTGCTTATTTGGCTGACAAACTAGATATTCATCCGGCTTTGATCATTAATATTAAAAATCGATCTTAGCATTCACTGCTTGCCTTCACCTGTTAAAGGAACGCAAATTGCAACACATAGATGTAAGACACATTGATGGGGAAGTAGGCTTAATATTGCCCTACTAGTTGTGAAGCAACTTGGCACTGATTGGAACTAAGAAGAGCATCTGTGAGACTGTGCATGTCTGATTAGCTAAACTGCATGTTTGATTAGTACATTTAAATAGCTTTGGTTTAGACGTCCAGATGCTCTTGTATCTTCATCTAACCACAGCTATGTAAATCAAGACAAATGAAGTATTGTTCGTTCAACTTACATACTCAAATCAAACAAATGCAAAATAAATGTGAAGTAGATTACAGCTGCAGGTTACTCCTGCAAGCCCTAAATTCATGGCTTCTCCTGCCATGTTACAGGTTAAAGACACGTGCCCACACAGAGGGTACTATGAAAATGCAAACTTCTCTTAAAAGCCACCAAATGTCGCAATGCTTATTTTTAATATAACATGATCACAACAGGGTGAATATTTAGTTTGGCAGCCAAATGAGCATAGCAGCAGTATAGCGTGTGCTGTAAAGAGGCGACACCTACTTCCTGATACTTACCATATCATTTAACCACGATCATATAAAATGCAGTACGATTTATTTTATTTCAACCCTTAGGTCAAACAGGTGCAAAATAAATGTGACCTAAGTTGCAACTGTATGTCATCTGTATAAAGCAACCACATGTGGTATCTTGATTAAACGCAGAGCAGTAGTACATCTGTGCATCCTGCAGGCCCTGAGCTAATGGTTTCAGTCCTCATGTCAGTTTCTACTATGAGAATCTGCAATGCCTGCCACGTTAAATTACACACATGCGACCAGATCCACACAGACATCGCTTGTTATGCAATGCGCGAACAGCATGATTCAGTTTGGCTTTCTGTTTAGAGGTAAATGACTATGCACACAGGTAATGAATTCAAAGCTGTCACCCTGAGATGACCCCTGAGTGGAAAAGCACTGTGTGCAACGAATGCATGTGTGATGAAATGAGAAAGGAAGAACCACAGCTAGTGGTGCATGTTAAAAAGCATCTGAGCCAGTATAGCTATTCTAGATGTTCAGGTTATTTAAATCCAGGCATGCAGACAATGTGAGTAAAGTATTTCCCTTAAGAAAGAGGAAGCATAAGATCAGTCAGTCACTTTGTGTTCTTGTTTTGGCAGTGAGCCTGGCAATAGCCATTTTTAGTTTTACAATGAGTACCAACCTCTTTCACGACATGTGACAGGCTTTTTATCTAAACCCCGAGTGTCAGGCACTGCTAAGTGTGCAGTGGTAATATCAGAAACATAGATCCCTGGTCAGGAACTTGGACAAAAGTCTGACTTAAGTCATAATCTTCATGATTTGCAACATGACATCATCCAGCGGTATCACACTGCCCTTTATGGATGTGGCAGTGTTACATGACTTCATGCCCCTACAATGTAAGGAAATGCCTCATCTGAAAATGCAGGGAAAGCTAGTATTTGAGTTACATTAACTTTAGCTCAATGAAATTAGTTCAGTAATGTTTACTGAACATGCTCCTGGTTCGATCGGCTCCTTCGGTTTGCTGGTTCTATGATCTTTTAACAGTGGTAGTACTGTTTTATTGCAAGCTATTTATAAGTTGTTTTAAGGATGCGTATGAACCTGCCTCCACATCCTTTTTTAATTCTCTTTAGCCCTGTTTGGATTGGATTTTCTTATTAGAGGGATGTCTGTGCTTATATTTTTGCATTTTTGGCACAGTGATAAAACTTGCACCTAAGTCTTAACACAAAATGAGCAAGTTTGAAGTGGGACGTATTCTCTACAAGCCATGAATACAATCGGTCAGTTTTCAGGGCACGATTGTACATAAAAATATTCCTGTTAAACACTAAATAACAATTAAATGTAATTAAATTTAACACTAAAGTGGGCGTTCCTCTGCCATGTATGAGCAATGAAGAACAAATTAACAATAAATATCATTTTTATGAATTGCATTTACATTTTGTATGCTACCTGATGCCTGCTAGTTTAATGAATGCCCTAGCTTTAGTGGTCTAATATATAGGCTACATTTGTTAGCCAGAACATACAGCTATATGAGCTGAGGATACCTTGCTGCAGCTTGGCTGACTTTCTTTTAAATATTTGTCCACCTCCATGCGAAAAAACGAAAGAAACTGGCTCTGACTGAAAGCTTTGGCCAATATAGAAATTGGAAAGATGGTGGGGCATTATGGGAAATGTAGTTCCTGTAGTGAAGTTGCGCGGCGTGTCCTGTAGTAGTTCTGCTCAGATAATCCAGGATGAAACTGACTTTTTACCCGTGACTGCAGCATTTTACTGGGGTCATATGGTGAGCTACTGACTTGAATTGACTTCGGTTGAAGCTGCATGGCTTGCATATTTCAATCAAATAATAGTTTAATAAACGTCAATGCTTGCTTTAAAGTAGTCATTGTTGACCATGCAACTTCAGTAAGACTTGTTTTATCAGTGTATGAATTTTGGACATGACTTGGATGTGAGGACGATTTTCCCTGGATATCAGCTTAAATTGATTGACTGCCACACTGAATGTACTGTCCATTGCAGTTATCTCTCTTTCATTTCTCTCTCTGTATAGGTGTTCGTAGTCATCCAAGTACAGACTGACTGAGGAAGAACAAAGTGAGGAAATATGCCTGGCCCTCCACCTCCACCACCACCCCCTCCTCCTACCTTTGCCTTGGTAAGCAACATCGTGCTTCCTTAATATCTCCATCCTCTCATACATACTGAAGAACTTGTAATCCATTTTAAAGGCTGTTCATGGTGACTTTTTGAGAAAATCTGTTGTGCAAGTATAAGTCATTTTTGACTATGTAGCGCCATCTAGTGGAGTCTGTACTGGAGAAGTGCAGTGATATTGGTCTCTTGTTACAGGCTAACACAGACAAACCAACCCTGAACAAATCTGAGCAACATGGCAGGAATGCCTTACTGTCTGATATCTCCAAAGGCACCCGCCTGAAGAAAGCTGTCACCAATGACCGCAGTGCTCCAGTCTTTGATAGTGAGTAATCTGCTGTAAATACATGTGCACACAATACACAGCTTTGTGCTAGAGCCCTACAGAAGTAAATATTGTACAGATTACTATAATTTTACAAACAGTCACAAGGGCCTGAAATGAACTTTGTAGCTCACCAGCCTCTGTGGCAAGTTATTTTCCAAAATTAGAAGCTTTAAAATGTTTCACTAACCAAACCCTTGCCCACATTTGTGTTTTATATATAAAACATCATTGCATATAAGTATATATATATATATATATATATATATATATATATATATATATATATATATATAAATAATGTAGTTGATTGGTGTATATATATATATATATATATATACAGTACTGTGTAGTACACCAGTACTAGTCTATTCCACAGTTATATTTGTTGTTTTAGCAATGGTATAATGACTACATATAATTGTTTCTCAGTCTCTTTATTAAGGTACAAATGAAACTTACAAGAAATAAGTACACAAATTGTAATGGCTTCTGCAGGCAAATGTCAATATTTAGTGTGGCCTCCCTGGAAAAGTGGTTTCTCGGCTGTTGCCCTTCCAGAAAGACCACTTGTGATCAAGCTCCTTCAGACTGTATTAGGGTCAATTTGTCATTGAAGCTGCCAGGTACTGCTATTGCTCAAGTTTAATGGGAAGTTACAATAAACACAAAAAAATTGTAATCTATAGAAGCTGGGTTTTATTTCAATCAATTTTTTTAATCTGGACTCATCAGGTCACATGACCTTCTTCCATTGCTCCAGAGTCCAATCTTTAAGCTCCCTAACAAATTAAAGCCAGTTTTGGTGGTTAGCCTCACAGACAAGATGTTTTCTTAAGGCTTAAGTCTGAATCCCTTGAGTTCTCTTTGCATTGTGCATGTGGAAGTGCTCTTACTTTCATTATTAAACATATCCCTGAGTTCTACTGTTGTCTTTCTGCGATTAGATGTCACCAAACATTCACGTGATCGCCAGTCACGATCATTCAAGATTTTCTCCAATCACATTCCTTCCTCGAAAATGATGTTTCCGCACTGTCCTTCCACTTTTTCATAATGCATTGGACAGTTCTTAACCCCGATTTTAGTAGTTTCAGCAATCTCCTTAGATGTTTTCTCTTCTTGATGCATGCCAATAATTTGACCCTACTGAAACGACCACAGGATGTGTCTTTAGACATGGTTGTTTAACAAATGAGAAGTTACTCACTGCATCAGTTAGGGTTAAATAATTTGTTGCCAGCTGAAACATAATCACCAATGCAGTAATTATCTTATAGAAGGCTCTTACCTATTTACTTTAAATCCAGGTAGTGACCTTTTTTTTGGCCAGGCATTGTTTATACAGTGGGGCAAAATGTATTTAGTCAGCCACTGATTGTGCAAGTGCTCCTACTTAGAAAAATGAGATAGGTCTGCAATTTTCATCATAGGTACACTTCAACTATGAGAGACAAAATGAGAAACCAAAATCACATTGTAGGATTTTTAAAGAATTTAATTGTAAATCATGGTGGGAAATTAGTATTTGGTCACCCACAAACAAGCAAGATTTTTGGCTCTCACAGACCTGTAACTTCTTCTTTAAGAAGTCCAGGCCCGTCTGAAGTTTGCCAGAGAGCATATGGGTGATCCAGCAGAGGACTGGGAGAATATCATGTGGTCAGATGAAACCAAAATAGAACTTTTTGGTAAAAACTGAACTCGTCGTGTTTGGAGGAAGAAGGAAGCTGAGTCGCATCCCAAGAACACCATACCTACTGTGAAGCATGGGGGTGGAAACATCATGCTTTGGGGCTGTTTTTCTGCAGAGGGGACAGGACGACTGATCCGTGTTAAGGGAAGAATGAACGGGGCCATGTATTGTGAGATTTTAAGTCAAAACCTCCTTCCATCAGTGAGAGCATTGAAGATGGAATATGGCTGGGTCTTTCAGCATGACAATGATCTCAAACACACCTCTCGGGCAACAAAGGAGTGACTCCGTAAAAAGCATTTCAAGGTCTTGGAGTGGCCTAGCCAGTCTCCAGGCCTCAACCCCATAGAAAATCTCTAGAGGAGATCTGCATGGAGGAATGGGCCAAAATACCAGCTACAGTGTGTGCAAACCTGGTGAAGACTTACAGGAAACGTTTGACCTCTGTCATTGCCAACAAAGGTTATGTTACAAAGTATTGAGTTGAACCAAATTTATTGACCAAATACTTATTTTCCACCATAATTTACAATTAAATTCTTTAAAAATCCTACAATGTGATTTCCTGGATTTTTTTTTTCTCAATTTGTCTCTCATAGTTGAAGTGTACATACCTTTGTCATTTTCCTAAGTAGGAGACCTTGCACAAAGAGTGGCTGACTAAATATTTTTTGCCCCACTGTGTAGTCTAATCTTGTTATCTCGCCACCCGTTATCTCGCCAACCTCATCTCTCGCCACCTGTGATGGCAGGACGGACTTCCTCCTAGAGATGCCGCCTACTTACACTCTTGCCTTCATCAAGCTTGAAATGTGACAAATGTATTGCCAGTACTGAAATTCTACCCCACTAAGCCTCCAAGTTTTTCAAATTTGCGTAAATGCATAGAAACTGTACATGTGCGTACATGTATACATTCTTGGTAAATGTGATTGTACGATCACATGGGCTGCCCAGTAAAACACATTATGTCAGCATCAGGTATGAATGTCACTTTGTCTGTTTTTACCGTAACCTCGTAAAGTCACCAAACTCACCTAGAGAAAGGACTGATTTATTCTGTTTGAATGGATTGTTGATATATAATTACCTAGCTCAGACAGATGATTAGTTAAGAGGTAATTACCTACCTCTTAACTAATCAGTTGAGACCGAGACGAGAGCGCTCGTTTGTGGTCTTGACACTGGTTCTGACTATTAAAATACAAAGTAAAGGGGACTGACAAAGTATGTAGAGAAACAGATTGACTACATTCTGTAATTGTAAAACTACAAAGTGGTAACAATATAGAAATCACAATTTATCCATCAATTTAAAGCTAATGATTCATTGTCAGTAAAGCTTGCACTGTTGTGCTGTTCACACTCACGATGCTGTAAACTGAACTAAAAAAATCTTTTTACAGAACCCAAAGGAGGTGGAGGTGGAGGTGGAGGTGGCGGTGGGGGTGGGTTAGGAGGAGGAGCTCCAGGAGGGTTGGGAGGACTGTTTCAAGGTGGTATGCCAAGACTCAAATCCTCAGGAAGCAGCTCTGGTAATTATCCATTCATCTTGTGAAAAGAATAACTGGTTAATATTTGTTCTAACTATTTGCTTATCTTTCAACAGCAAGGCCACCAATGCCACCCACTGGTGGGAGATTCCCATCACCAAGTGGAGGTCCTTCTCCTCGACTCCCCGACACTCCTCCAGGGCGACCAGCCATGAGCAAAGGCAATGTTCCACCTGTGCCTTCCTCTACGTCCCCTTCTCTGCGCAGTTCACAAAGTAGCGGCCCTCCACCCTTACCGGGAAGTAGATTCCCAGGCTCCTCCCCTTCTGCGCAACCCCCACAACCAGGTCGACGACCTAGCCTTCCTCCAACTCCTGCTCCCCCTGGCCGCCAAACTGCCTTCCCACCACCACCTGTTCCTTCTAGTACCCGTCCACCTCCTCCCTCAAATGATTTTCCGCCTCCACCACCACCCACAGGAGGACACCGGGGATCGCTTCCCCCTCCTCCTATACCCTCTAGTAACCGTGGATATCCTGCCACAAGTAACTTAGATGATTTTCCTCCCCCTCCACCACCCACAGCAGGACATAGGGCATCCTTTTCATCCCCTCCACCTAGTGGCCGCCTTCCACCTCCTGCAGTTTCTTCTATGTCCTCAGATGATTTTCCTCCTCCACCTCCTATAGGAGGAAAACCATCATATTCTAGTGATGCGCCTCAACTACCAGCACCTCCATCAGGAAATAAACCTTGCCTACCAGGTGCAAGGCCAATGGTTAATACCCCACCACCACCACCTCCAGGAAGGGGAGACTTGCCTCCAATACCCCCTGCCTCACGGCCTGGAGGTTCTGGCCCACCACCACCTCCACCCAATTCAAGACCACCACAAGCAGTGAGACCCCCGCCTACCCGATCTAGTACGTGCTTTGCAAAGCTTTTTATAAGTTTGTGTTTTTTCTAATTTGTCACAGTGGGGTTAAGCATAATACTTTTGCATCTCTTTTGCCAGGTACTCTTCCTCCTCCCCCTCCAGGAGATACTAGAGGAGGCACTCTACCACCACCTCCTCCTAATCACCCTGGAGGAGGTCGAGGACCTGGCAGGCCACCCCCGCCACCAGACAGGCCTGGTGCAGGAGGTTTCCCTCCTCCACCTCCCACTACCATGGGCAATGGCTATCAAAGTGCTCCTCAAAACAGCACAGGTAAGGAATTCAGTCAACGAGGTTTTGAAATAATTACCAGAGAGCCACCTCTACACTGCTCCTAAAGTTGTATGTTATCAGAATATATGGTTGCTGAAGATATATTTTTAAGCCATTTTTAAATATATTTAATCTTCTCACAATCATAAAGCTTTTAACCCAGTGAATACCCAGTGAAAAGCCTTACAGTTACATTATAGCTCTGAGTAAATTGAACCATGCCTTTCATGTGTTTATGTGCATGTATTATGCTGTTAGTAACCAAAGACTTAGCCATACTAAATCCTAGATGTCTGTGCAAAACTTATAAGCCATCTGTATAGCATTACATTCTTGCATCTGCCCTGTGGCCAGCTGTCCTCTTAGTCTCAGAGTTCTGATTTAACTTAATACAGTACTTATATTAAGCGTGTTTATCTATACCTGCTTCATACAGTTGTTTTTATTTGTGAAACACTGATTGGACAAAACATTATCTCAAGATACTATTACATCTGCTAAATCTGGTCTGCACAGGAACCTGTATGAACAGGCACATATTATGTCACACTACACAAATGATCATGTAACCATGATGACATTAGCAACTAAAACAGTAATTTATCATGTGATAAAAAGTAACATACTGATTACCTTTCTCTTAAACAGAAATGATATAATAATATGCTTAATGTAGGGATTATCTGACCTGACTTTTATGAATGGAATAATTCAGAATAGATAATCGTGCACACTTCCAGGCAGAAGTCAAATAGGCAAATTGAATCATAACAATTTATATAATAATAGTAGAGAATGTGGGTGTTCGTGATCTACATGGCAATCCTTATTCACTCTTTTTCAGATGCATGGGAGATGAGGTTTTCTTTCCATGCTGCTTCGGAGCTTCCCCCACCAGAACCTTACATTCCTTTTCCCAAGACATACCCCAGCAAGGCTGGGAGAGGTGATACCAAAGGTAAGTGTTATTTAGGGTTTTTTGTTTGTTTGTTTATTTGTTTTTGCCTTTTACATGGGCAAGTTTAGGTGTGCGTGAGACAACTCATGAATTACAGCTTTAACCTACAATTTATAAAGAATAAAACTTGTGATCATGACATGATGTAGACAGTTTTTACAGTTCACTGTTTTGCTCTGTTCTATTATCCAGACAATGTGAATGTGTGAATGTAACATGTGTTTTATCTATAAAAGCATTTCCCTAACATTTATAGAGCCACTTATAGTTTCAGAAGGTTTAATTCTGTAACTAAATAACTGTGTCAGTACCATTAAAGCTTGTGTGCTTCCTACAGGATTGCCAAAGGAGAGAGGAGCTCCTCCACTACCTCCACTGCCCAGATAAAGGATAATCAGACAGGGCACTGCAGTATTAATGGGGCAGCATTCATTCCCATAAGAAAAGCCGCATTTCTTTTATGTTGCGGAATGTTACTCTGCACACACGTTACACACACATGCACACATACATATGCACACACACACACACACACACACACACACATGCACACACACATATGCACACACACATATGTACACACACACACACAGCGAGAGAGAGAGAGAGAGAGAGAGTGTGTGTTAATAATGGTGATTAAAGTGAAGGCATATCCCAGTGCAATGTATTCAGTATATTTAGATTTACTTAAGAGATTTATTTTTACTTACTTTATTGTTTGTGTATTGTAAACAAAATAAATTACAATAAATTGATATGGAAATAACATGCTACTTACTGAGAAAGCTGAAATAAAATACCTTTATGGAACTTGGTTGTTAATTTTGTTTATTCAATACAATACTCATCAAAAATGAACAAAATCTAGACATTGCTGACAAAGGTGCATTTTCACACAAAATGTGCAGATTTACAGGTGCACAGTACATCCATTTTACATAAGCTTATGTTTTAAGCAAGTTGAATGAAATTGCATGAATGATATGTATTTGATTATATGTTAACCAAAAAATAAAGAAAACATGTATTTTGACTAGAGGGTTCCCAAATGTACCATATCTATCTATCTATCTATCTATCTATATATATATAAATAATCCAGTATTACATATTACTGAGTGGCAAAAGTATGTGAACCTTTGCTTTCAGTATCTGGTGTGACCCCCCTGTGCAGCAATAACTGCAACTAAACTGTAACTGTTGATCAGTCCTACACACCGGCTTGGAGGAATTTTAGCCCATTCCTCCGTACAGAACAGCTTCAGCTCTGGGATGTTGGTGGGTTTCCTCACATTAGCTGCTCACTTCAGGTCCTTCCACAACATTTCGATTGGATTAAGGTCAGGACTTTGATTTGGCCATTCCAAAAAATGAACTTTATTCTTCTTTAACCATTCTTTGGTAGAACGACTTGTGTGCTTAGGATCGTTGTCTTGCTGCATGACCCACCTTCTCTTGAGATTCAGTTCATGGACAGATGTCCTGGTATTTTCCTTTAGAATTCTCTGATGTAATTCAGAATTCATTGTTCCATCAATGATGGCAAGCCGTCCTGGTCCAGATGCAGCAAAACAGGCCCAAACCATGGTACTACCACCACCATGTTTCACAGATGGGACAAGGTTCTTATGCTGGAATGCAATGTTTTCCCCAAAAATGACACTTTTCTTTTAAACCAAAAAGTTCTATTTTGGTCTCATTCATCCACAAAACATTCTTCCAAAAGGCTTCTGGCTTGTCCATGTGATCTTTAGCAAACACAGACGAGCAGCAATGTTTTTTTTGGAGAGCAGTGGCTTTCTACTTGCAACCCTTACACCTGGGGTCCTTTGTGACCTCACCAACTATCACACGCCTTGCTCTTGGAGTGATCTTTGTTTGTCGATCACTCCTGGGGAGGGTAACAATGGTCTTCAATTTCCTCCATTTGTACACAATATGTCTGGCTGTTGATTGGTGGAGTCCAAACTCTTTAGAAATGGTTTTGTAACCTTTTCCAGCCTGATGAGCATCAAAAACGCTCTTTCTGAGGTCCTCAGAAATCTCCTTTGTTCATGCCATGATACACTTCCACAAACATGTGTTGTGAAGAGCAGACTTTGATAGATCTCTGTTTTTTAAACAAAACAGGGTGCCTGATTGTAACCTGATTGTAAATGACTGAATAAATAAATGACCAAGTATAATATTATTGTCTCATTTGTTTAACTAGGTTCTCTTTATCTACTTTTTAGGACTTTTGTGAAAATATGATGATGTTTTAGGTCATATTTATGCAGAAATATAGAAAATTCTAAAGGGTTTACAAACTTTCAAGCACCACTGTATAGGTTTCTTAATATTTAAATGCTTAAAAACTAAACTATTTATGTATATTAACGGTTAAATGTAATTAAGCATATTAAGTATTTTTATATTATTTAATCTGATTAATAGTTTTTATAACAGTAATATTACTTTTACTGTTATTACAATTTGTAAAATTCAACAGTAACTGTAATTAAGCAGATTAAATCATTTTATAATAACTGACAAGAATGAACTCTGTACTTCGGTTTCCTCCCCCATTATAAAGACATGTGGGATAGGTTAATTGGTGTTTCTAAAGTACCCTTAGTGTATGTGTGTGCCATTCGATGGATGGCGCCCTGTGTAGAGTTGTTCCAGCCTTGTGCCCTGTGCTGCCAGCAACACTGCGACACTGACCATGATTATGCGTATAAGAAAATGAATGAATGAACAAGGTGAGGTGAGAGTTAAACTGTATACGTTTACAATATTAATCAATGTAATAACTGCTTGTTCTGATATATGTCTAATCATGGGACTGTGGTGGTCTAGCAGTTACGGTACTGGACTATGGACCAGAAGGTCTAGGGTTCAAATCCCACATCTGCCAAGCTGCCACCGTTGAGAAAGACTTTTAACCCACAGTTGCTTGGATTGTAAGGTTGTATCAACTGTAAGTTGCTCTGGATAAGGGCGTCTGCTAAATGGTACATTTTTTCTTAAATATATATATATTTTATATTATTTATTTATTATTTACTTAGATCACTATATCATATTTAGATTTAGCGCTTTAAATTCGTTTCTTAAAAGGTGTCAGCATTTAGTTCGGTTATGTGAATTTGCGAATGTGCATTTGTAATCAGGACTTTTATTTAAACACCACGTGAAAAGACCTTGTGTTATTTTGCAAAACCCCGCCCAACACGCGCTGTGATTGGTGGAATGAATTTTGTACAAAGCGATGACGGCGTGAGTGTGTATGGCTGGTTATGGAAGAGAAGGGCGGTTATGTGGCTGTAGATAAATAGAAGTGGAACGACTAGTTTGTAGAGCGGCTATGGAGTTTGGCTGACTATTAAGATAATCCCTTTTTTTAAATTACGAATAGGAAAAGTCGTTAAGAGTTGTGTTGTTTTTGTTGTTTGGGCGCCATGTGACTCTCCTCTGCTGTGCCCTGACTTCACTGTAACCAGGTTAGTTGTTTATTTTTATGCGCGAGTGTTTGCTTTAGATTTTAACGAATGTATTGAGGAAACTGGGTGCCCAACACAGTGTTTATACCGCATCCTTATAAAATTCCCACTGTAGGACTGAACATATTTTCTTGCACTTTCATTATTTAAAATCAACGGACCACAGGTTTCACCTTGAGGTACTTGTTTTATTCTGTTTATGTAGCTACTGTATAGCGTCTAAAATATAAACTAACGCAGGATATAAGCATATAAACAACATCAGTTACTGTTCTGAAGTAAAATAAAAACGTTTCAGAGTTTAAATTACTTGTTAATATGCCATTAAAGTGAAGACACTTGTCATATTTACGGTTCGACAAAAGATGTTAACTTGTCATTAAAAAAATATTTTAACCAGAGATGCCCAAACTTTGGCGTAAGTCTAAAAAGTGACTAAGACAATTGACAATTGAGTTTAAGTTGATTTTAAATGTTTAGGGATGGAAATTAAGTCAGTCTGTGATTTCAAGCTAAATTACACTTACACACACACACAACAATTTAATATGAACAGTGTGTAGGACCTCCTTGTTGTAGCCCATGCACCTGAAGGTTTGACATGTTCTGAGATGCTGTTCTGCTCTTCCCTGTTTTTTTAAAGAAGGGATCTGTCAAAGGTTATAAAATGAACTAATTAATAAGTGAAAAGCCTCAATAATTTATACCGAACGATGACGTTTTTAATGATGCGATCAAATTGCAGCCAACGTATAGCGAGGTGCTGTTTGTAAATGTAGCAAACATGTCGGCTGTGTGGAAGCAGGGCTCTACATACAGTGTGAGCATGTTGTCAACATTGGTACCTTCTTTTTCAATAATTGGAAATGAAATATTTATTTAAGAGCACTTGAACGAAGTGAGAGCTTGACCTGAATGCTTTACCAGGTGTTTGTCTGCCTCGTTGCTTAGTGTGTCCTTGCTGCCTACTTCCTCTGTGAGATGTTCTCTTTGTAAAGCTTCTTAACTGACAATGGTATCCTATGACTGGTTAATGAGACAGTCTACTGTGTAGTAATGAAATTTTAATCATTCCTTCAGCTTTCTTGGAGGAACATCATAACACAGGAGAAACAGATAAAAAGTAGACAGAAGCTAATGTTAGGACTAACCTGGGGGGGGAAATGTAAGCTGTTCTGTATGAGACCTGTGGCTTAGCACATTTAGCTGGTAACTGATCATAAATGAATTGATTAAAACTAGCAAGAGTGAAGTATTAATATTTGAAATTTATTTTAAATATGTATTTACATAAGTACATGCATGCTTAACAGGTGCAGTGCAATTCAGTCATTTTATTTTTAAGTCTTCCTCCTAGTCATGTAGTTAAATTTTATACATATGTAGGTACAAGCTGTTTTAAAATATAAAAAAAAATTGTATAATATTTTATGTTTAAGCAATTGTTTTATAAAAAAAAAAAAGCAAGACATACGTTTATGCTATTTAATTTATGCAATGGTGAAAAAAGTGGCAAAATGAATAAACCGTAGAAAACCATTTGTGTTTTTGTTTTGAACAAGATTATGGTGTGACTTGTTGATTGTGAACTCGATCTTAAACTAAATGCCAGTCATTATTTTTAATGAAAACTAATCTCTCACACATACCAATTAAATTATTTGTTGTTGACACCTTTTTAGGTTTGTTGAAACCTGGATGAGCTTCGTCTATATCTAAATTCTTCAGACCTTTGAGCAGGATGGAAACTTTTTCAGCCACCTTGTCCATTGGCAACCACACACATGGAGATGGCCTCATGGATGCTCCACCTCCTCCTATATCTATTGATAAGCTCTTGCCCGCGCTCCTTGAATGTTTTGGAATCATACTGTGTGGGTATGTTGCTGGACGGGTCAATGTCATCACCCCCACTCAAGCCAAAGGTTTGGGGAACTTTGTATCAACGTTTGCCCTGCCGGCACTGCTGTTTAAAAGCATGGTGGAGCTGAACTTTGATCATGTCATCTGGCCATTTCTGTGGAGTATTTTAGTGGGCAAAGCGGCAGTGTTCTTCATCGTGGGTATGTTGACATTGCTGGTGTCCGACAGGGAAAGCAGATTCTCCAAAGCAGGGCTTTTCTCCATATTTGCCACCCAAAGTAACGACTTTGCTTTGGGTTACCCAATAGGTATGTTCATTTCAAGCTACTTTAAACCATGCATGTATTTTCTTGAGTCCATGTTTGAATGCTTTATGCAATAGCAGACGGTGGTTTCCTCACCTTTTGGTAGCTGTAAGTAAATATATGCTCTGAGAAACCACTGCAGTGTCTGCTCAAGTCATGCTTTAATGGAAATAGGATGGAAACTGAGTGGATCTCTAATATCCAACCAATTGGAGCCAACAAATGCAGCGACTTGCCAATTTAGACTAGACCTTGGCAGATAATTTTTCTCCTAAATTTCAGTCATGATCTGAAGAATTATTGCGATATACAGCATTATTGTAATCCAAGTTCAATTTGGGTACAACCACATATGTTTTTCTGATGCTTATGTAATTAACATACAGCCTAGTAACCATCTGGGATAACGTCTAATGTCTTTTAATTTTAATGGTCGCCATATAAATTGAACACTATTGTTGGTGTGAAACCATCTGAACATTTCTGCTGTCAGTACACCGGCGAAATTAACTTATTTTCGTATGATAGCTTGACTGTTTTTCCATTGAAACTAAGAATTTGGGGTGCTGGGCTAATGCTAGTTAGACTGTTACTTTGTCAACAAACTGCAAGGTGAATTTTATAACGAATATTTGGTTTGACGTGTTGGCTGATTCCCTGTTTGCAGTCGTCTGTTGGCATCCATTAGGAATTGAAGTATTTCTCCCAGAAAATTATTGAAATTACACGTTTTGTTATACACGTTCATTTCCTTTGTGTCTATTGGAACAAGACAGAAAGGCAGATTTGACAATTTCACACAACTCCAAAATGGGTCTCACAAAATTATTGGCACCTTTTCAAAATTGTGGGTAAAGGTAAAGTATCAGGTGTGGGCAATATAAAAGTCACACCTGAAACCAGATAAAAAGGGGAGAAGTTGACTCAGTGTTTGCATTGTGTGTCTGTGTGTGCCACACTAAGCATGGAGAGAGAAAGAGGAGAAGAGAACTGTCTGAGGACTTGAGAACCAAAATTGTGGAAAAATATCTCAAGATAACAAATCCATCTCCAGAGATTGTGATGTTCGTTTGTCCATGGTGCACCACATAAGCAAGAAGTTTACAACCCATGGCACTGTAGCTAACCTGCTTGGACATGGACGGAAGAGAAAAATTGGAAGGGTTGCAATGCAGGATAGTCTGGATGGTGGATAAGCAGCCCCAATCAAGTTCCAAAGAAATTCGAGCTGTCCTGCAGGCTCAGGGTGCGTCAGTGTCAGTGCAAACTATCCGTCGACAGTTGAATGAAATTAAACGCTATGGCAGGAGACCCAGGAGGACCCCAGGAGGACCCCACTGCTGACATAAAGCTAGACTGCAGTTTGCCAAAATGTACTTGTGTAAGCCAAAATCCTTCTGGGAAAACGTCTTGTGGACAGATGAGACCAAAATGGAGCTTTTTGGTAAAACACATCATTCTACTGTTTACTGAAAAATGGAATGAGGCCTACAAACGAAAAGAACACAGTACCTACAGTCAAATATTGTGGTGGTTCGAATATGTTTTGGGGTTGTTTTGCTGCCTCTTTCACTGGGTGCCTTGACTGTTTGCAAGGCGTCATGAAATCTGAAGATTACCAAATGATTTTGGGTCGTTTTTGCATTGTTTACTAACAATAGACTAAGATAAAATGATTATAGAAAAGCAAATCAGATAAACAAAGATGTATGGCAGGATTAGAATGAAAGAGCTTGAATAATATCACTGTTTTATTAAACACTTATTGTTGTGCCATCCCTAATTCACCTCATCTTAGCACTAGAATTCGTTTCCCCAACCAGTCCATGCTTTTTTTTCTCAAGTTAATTAGTATACCTTCATACATAAAAATGTGTTACATAGCCATGCAAAGTGTGAGTTAACAAACCAAGATTTTTAAATAAAAAAATAGTCATACTGCCCTCTGTCCTGGTGTAAATCCCTGTTTTCCACAAGCTGTGTTGACTCAGCTGGTACTACTGCTTGCAACATACCCGTCATGTGCAGATTTAGTTAATCCATTTAATAGCTGGTTGACATGGTGAATGGGCTTCTTACATTTTTTTCCCCAATTAGATTCAGCTCTGCAGAGGTAACACATGAATGAGGATATCAAATGTGATTATTTCTGAGTTGTTCCATTCACTTCAGGTGTTTAAAACAGTCTCTCTTTCACAGCTGAAGCACTGTATAGAAACACCCATCCAGAGTACCTACAGTACATATACTTGGTTGCTCCAGTCTCACTTATGGTGCTAAACCCTATTGGTTTTGCATTCTGTGAGATCCAAAAATGGCGACAAGACTCTGGACGGCAGCGAAGCAAGCTGCGGGTGGTAGGGACGGTGATTCTTCGTGTCTTCCGGAACCCCATTGTTTTAATGGTGGTGGTCGGGATTGTGTGCCACTTCATCCTGCACTCAAAAATCCCACCATTCATGCAAGAGTTTGTGGATGGCTTAGCCAACTCTTTTGGAGGAACGGCACTATTCTATCTTGGCTTGAGCATGGTGGGGCAACTGAAGAGTCTAACAAGGTCGACTGTGGTGTCCCTCATCCTGCTCATCACTGCTAAGCTGTGAGTGTGTCTTGTTAACAGTAATTAAGCAAATTGATTATCAAATCATACATGAATCACTGTTAAAGTAATTAGGAAATGTCTTTATTTGTATTTTATCCCCAATTTACAAAAAATTACTAATGTAAAGGGACTCGATCCAGTAACTAAAATGAACTGTGGAGTTCTAAAACCATTGGTCTGATGTCCCACAGAAGTCATTATAGTTTAGCATGATGTGAATATATTACAATATAAAGATTATTCTTGGAATGAAATAGTTGGATTGTTATGAGAGTCTCATTTGTATGTGACTTCTTCATAACTGGAAGTGTCCAGTTTCATTTTTCCACGGCTTGCACATCAAGCAACCTTTGCCTTTGTTTAGTAATGTGCAAAAGTTGCATTTTTTCCTCTCCATCTTGTGGAACATGCAGTTAATAGGTTTAGTTGGCTGTTTCCATTTGGATTTTGGAGAAATTGCTTAGTTTCACTTCCAGAATTGCATGTGTCTGCATATGTTCATGACAACATTGTCACAACATTAAATAATGTACAGCATGTCTAAAGCCATCTATTTTTATGGATCTGTGGACTGATTCCTGGCGAATAGTAAATGCAAACACATTGTCTACCAATTATATTTTTATTTATTTATTTATTTATTTTGGATGGCATGGTAGCTCAAACAGCTGCTCCTCACTGCTCCAGAAATCCCTGGTGTGATCCTGACCTGCTTGTGTGGAATATGCAGTGTCCTCCCTGTGTCCATGTGGGTTTTACTTTGGTTACTCTGGTTTCCTACCACATTCTCTGCTAAATTGACCACTTTTTTATTATTATTATAATTTTTTTTACTAAGGGTGTACAAATTCAGACTCTTATGATTGGTAGTCAATGCTTGACTTTGATGCCGGAACAAGAGCTGTTATTAAACTAATCTGAAGTGATTAATACCAATTAAGCCTGCTATGAAACATGTTAGAGATTGCAAACTTGCCAGATTGGGATTATGTCCAAGAGCTTTGAAGAATGGACAAATTCAGGATCATATGAAATTATCTTCATTAATATCCAATTAACTCAGTAGTCCATTTTCATGGAAAGGAACCCGGTAGAAGTGCCTAAAATGTTCAGTATTTTGGCTGATCTACATGATGTAAAAGTTACTTTCCAATGCAGTATTTGTTTGAAAACTTAAAGCCCAATGATTTCTTTTTGATTACGGAGGTTAAGGTTGGATTTAGACATGGCAATCTTTTTTAGCTACAGTAATACACAGGTCATGGTAATGCATGTTTGTGTATGACCCTCAGACTGTTGTTGCCGCTGATTTGTCGAAGTATGGTGGAGGTTTTGGACAACGGGTCAGTTAACCCTCTTAACCACAGCAGTCTCTCTAACTACGCTTTCCTGTATGGACTCTTTCCCACTGCACCCAGTGTGGCCATATATGCTGCACACTACAACATGGAAATACAAGTGGTAAGTGTTTTTAAAAAAAAATGGTTCTACTGCAGGAAGGTTGTAGACCTGGGGATGTATACATGAATATTCTAAGAATCCTCTTGGCTTAAAAAGTCTTAGGAGCTTTCACTTGAGAGTGATTCAGAAGTGATCTGAGACGAACTCTGAGAAAGGAGAAGACAAACTTGTATCTCCGTGAGGCAGGGTTGACTCGGTTGCTAGGAATGACGCATTCTTTTGTGATTGCTTGTCTTCAGTTGTCTGAACAGTTCTTGCACTACACTGCTTCAGTACTTGCATGATGAACTGCTTGTAATCTGAGCTTGTAATCCAATTTTAAGTGTATAACCACCTCTAATTGTACATGACTCTGCACTTCCTAGGTGACCTCAGGGATGGTGATATGCACATTTATTTCTGCTCCCATTATGTACGTCTCTGGCTGGCTGCTGACTATCCCCTGGATGGATCCCAAACCACTAGAGGCTGCCCTCCAGAACATTGGTTTTAACATCAGCATCGTCAGCCTGGTCGCCCTGGTGTGCCTCACAGCTTTTACTGTTCCGTCATGTTCTGTAGTCTAGGGTAATATTATGGGATTTCATTAAATCAGGGTTATGACAATTACTGGAGCATAAATAAGAGTCTAACCTTGTATGAATCAAAGTGTGTCACGCTGACGTTGCAGCTGTGTAATGCAAAATGAACAGAAATAGACTTTCTATTGTGGTTAGGGATAGTGGTGTTTATGGTGGTGGGCTAAAGAGAAGGTTGAGGTTTCAGGTTACAGCACTACTTTTGGGCACTTGAGCAAGGCTCTTGGCCCTCAACTGCTTAGATTATGTCATGCATGACTGTAATATGCCTACTAAGGTCAATGGAAAGCATGTCTCTCTGGAATAGGACATCTGCTAAATGCTGTAGATGTAATGTGAAAGGTAGCTAAAGTTAAATAAAGGTCCAGTGTGGTATTTGAACAACATATTTAAAATAAATAATAATTAAAAATCCTGCTGTAGTAACTAAAACAGTTTGTGTAAATCCCAGTTCTGTTGCTGCAGTGATGTAGCCTATTTGTTGTGCAGCTGCAGAGAACATTTCGTATCTGAGAGGACTGTATTCGGCTCGTATGCTTCCTTCCTCTTTCTGCAATGCTTTGTAGCACAACAACCAAAAATACAGTGGTGCTTGAAAGTTTGTGAACCCTTTAGAATTTTTATGTTTCTGCATAAATATGACCTAAAACATCATCAGATTTTCACACAAGTCCTAAAAGTAGATAAAGAGAACCCAGTTAAACAAATGAGACAAAAATATTATACTTGGCCATTTATTTATTGAGGAAAATGATCCAATATTACATATTAGTGAGTGGCAAAAGTATGTGAACCTCTAGGATTGGCAGTTAATTTGAAGGTGAAATTAGTCAGGTGTTTCAATCAGTGGGATGACAATCAGGTGTGAGTGGGCACCCTGTTTTATTTAAAGAACAGGGATCTATCAAAGTCTGCTCTTCACAACAGGTTAGTGTCAGTGTATCATGGCTCGAACAAAGGAGATTTCTGAGGACCTCAGAAAGAGTTGTTGAAGCTCATCAGGCTGGAAAAGATTACAAAACCATTTCTAAAGAGTTTGGACTCCACCAATTCACAGTCAGACAGATTGTGTACAAATGGAAGAAATTCAAGACCCTAGTTACCCTCCCCAGGAGTGGTCGACCAACAAAGATCACTCCAAGAGCAAGGCGTGCAACAGTTGGCGAGGTCACAAAGGACCCCAGGGTAACTTCCAAGCAACCGAAGGCCTCTCTCACATTGGCTAATGTTAATGTCATGAGTCCACCATCAGAAGAACACTGAACAACAATGGTGAGCATGGCAGGGTTGCAAGGAGAAAGCCACTGCTCTCTAAAAAGAACATTTGCTGCTCGTCTGCAGTTTGCTAAAGATCACGTGGACAAGCCAGAAGCTATTGGAAACATGTTTTGTGGACGGATGAGACCAAAATAGAATTTTTTGGTTTAAAAGAAAAGAGTTATGTTTGGAGAAATGAAAACACTGCATTCCAGCATAAGAACCTTATCCCATCTGTGAAACATGGTGGTGGTAGTATCATGGTTTGGGCCTGTTTTGCTGCATCTGGGCCAGGACGGCTTGGCATCATTGATGGAACAATGAATTCTCAATAATATCAGAGAATTCTAAAGGAAAATGTCAGGACATCTGTCCATGAACTGAATCTCAAGAGAAGGTGGGTCATGCAGCAAGACAACGACCCTAAGCACACAAGTCGTTCTACCAAAGAATGGTTAAAGAAGAATAAAGTTAATGTTTTGGAATGGCCAATTCAAAGTCCTGACCTTAATCCAATCGAAATGTTGTGGAAGGACCTGAAGTGAGCAGTTAATGTGAGGAAACCCACCAACATCCCAGAGTTGAAGCTGTTCTGTAGGAGGAAGGGGCTAAAATTCCTCCAAGCCAGAGTGCAGGACTGAACAGAGGTTCTCATACTTTGCCACTCACTAATATGTAATAATGGATCATTTTCCTCAATAAATAAATGACCAAGTATAATATTAATAAATAAATATATATATTTTATATATATATGTATGTTTTTTGTATCATTTGTTTAACTGGGTTCTCTTTATCTACTTTTAGGAAGAAATACAGAAAATTGTAAAGGGTTCACACACTTTCAATCACCACTTTAGGTTTATAAAGTCCAACTCTAAACATGTTTTACTGGTACAGAATTCGGTGTCCTGATATTTACCTGTTTACACCTTTTAGTATTTTAGAGCTCAGTTCTTGTTTTGCATCAGCACAGTATTTTGCACACATTGTTTTTAAATATGTTACCTCAGAAAGTAATGACACCCGATAAAAATGAGGAAACCTGTTTCAGTGGTTACCAGTACAGAGAAGTTGTAATGTACCTCTTATAGCATATACAAATAAAACACTGGAAGGGAAAAATGAATGTGAGTGTGTGTAGATTACTGATTAGTATTCTGGTTGTCTGGTTATTTTATAGTTGTGGTGTGTGGCAGTCAAAATCTTGAGCAAGAAATTCCGCAGGCTTCCCTATATGTTTACTGTTAATCTGTTTCTTGCACAGGTGAGTCAATAAAATGTGGACAGTAATCAGTATTATTAAAGTTTGGTTTTTACACTAAATGCCTCCATTCCCCTCCCCATAGTTAGGAGTGTGTATAGGCATGATCGGCTGGAAGTTTGTGGTGGTTCAAGATAACTTCATAGGTCAGGTGTTGACCTTTGCTCTACTGTATGGCTCCTTGTACAGCACTTATATTTGGCCAGGTAAAATTTACACAAACATTTTGTTGTCCATTACATATTTCCATGTTATTTGATGTGATCGTCATTACAGCATCATGTCTAAACTTGTATTGGCCTTTTTAAGGTCTGATCGCTTTCTCGCTGGTCTTGCTGAGGAAGAACAATGAGCTAAAGGTGCAGCCTGGTATTCTAATGATAACAGGTTGGGGGTAAGTGCTGGCTTTTTTAACCATATCTACCACACGATCTGTACACATCATTGCATATCCAGAAGCCTCAGTTCTCTTTTTTTAATACTTGAGTGCTAGGGAATCAAGTTGCTGTTGCTGTACTTTGCTGTTGCTCGACCTTGACTTCCTTTTCCACAGGCTGCCAAGTTTGTGCCTCTGTGATAAAACATTATACATACTGTCTAAAACCAGTCATTTTAAACACCCCAATAGTTAAGAGGAGTGGGGGTGGGGGGTTACACACGGATGCATTTACACTTGTCGAATTCGGTTCTCAAAGCATTTTACATTTACATTATTTAGCAGACGCCCTTATCCAGAGAGACTTACAATTGATACAACCTTACAGTCCAAGTAATTGTGGGTTAAGGGTCTTGCTCAAGGACCCAACAGTGGCACCTTGGCAGAGGTGGGATTTGAACCCTGGACCTTCTGGTCCATAGTTCAGTACCTTACCCGCTAGGCTTGAAAAATTGGTTCTCATTGTTTGCTCTGTACTCGGCAGGCTTTCTTAAACTTGTGATTTGAGCCGCTGACTCGTTTCAACCGAAACTCTATTCATGATTTGGTGCACAGATTCACAACAGCTCTCGCTCAGAGATCACCTGCAGCGTGTTTATTGTATTTTTTCTTTACTTTCATGTACAGTACTGTATTCTTAGTGCAAATAACTCTCCATGGGTCCTAAAATGGTTACTCATAAGAGCCAACCAAAAGTAAACAGTTTTGCACTTTCAATCCATTGCTTACTAAATTACATGAGATTTTTCAACATTTTATTATAAAATAAGCTTTGTGCTAATGATTTTGGCCATCTGTAGGTTAATGTAAGTGTTAATCATGTAAGTGTTAATGTAAGTGTTAACATTAATCATTACTTATCATGAGGTGGAATTTCCATCTACAGTGTGAATAAGAAGCCAGCCTCGTCTCTGCTACCATACACCAAGCACTCTTTAAACTCCACAGTTCACATTGCATTTAGCTTGTGATGGTTTTGTCGGAACATATCCCTGTCATAAATCAGGGAGCACCTGTACAGTACAACTCCATTAACGAATATAATGCCTTGTACAGTGGGGATTTTCTGGGGGTCTGGAACAGATTGATTCAATTTACATTAAAAAATAAATAAATTTGCTCTGTACACGTTTTTGGTTGTTCACAAACCTTCTGGAACGAATTAATGGCGAGAACCGAGGTACCACTGTATTACAGGAAACGTCTTGGCAAAACTGAAAATGGACAATGTGTCATTGAAACTGAGGTTTAGGTTCAGTGTAGGTCAAACTGTGGTAGGTCAGTTTTGGTAGTGTGGGCATTCTACTCTTGAATGAACCAGTTGCAAATAATACTAGGCACTTTTATTACACCACAGTTACATTTGTAAGCTGAACATATTTAGTAGAATTGGGTAGATGCGTTCAATTATTATAGAATTTGATAGTTATTTCGTTTTGTAGTTTGTATTGTTTGATGCCCAAACTGTATTTTAGTAAAAAAAAAAAAATAGGACAAATGTAATGAATTGAATTACAATTACAAATGTACATTCACCATTGCAAGATTTGTTAGTATTTTAGGGTGCTAATTTAATGCTGATTAGTTTGTATTTATTTATTTTATAATAAATCCTGCTCCTTGTTTGCAATGCTTGCTCCTGTGTAGGACCTGTGCTTATGAGCTGTTTCTGAAATGGCTGTCTGTTTTCCATTTCCTACATTCCTAAAGCAGCATTAGCCTTGAGGGACTGGAATTCTCAGAAAACAAATTCTGGCACTATCTTATGCGTTGCTCATTTCTGTGTGACAGATTCCATTACACTAACACACTGTTGCATGGCACGTGAGGTGGCATCTTGCATATGCTATTTCTTGTAAGAGGACCTAATTAAATGACTAGTTTGCATTAACAATGATCCAGGTAATTACGATTCTTTGGCAGCTCTGGTCAGAGAAATGGCAATGACATGATAGTTATTGGATTAATAAATAGTAGTAAATGCATTCTGTTGACTCCCGCACTAAAAACCATGCAGTTAACACGATTACTATTTAATTAATCTGGCAGTATTTTGACTTCTAGAGCCTCATTGTTCAGGTCTGTAGAAACTGACACACCAATTATTTACCAAAAGTGTACACTGATTGGCTTTGTGGTTTTGTTTGGAAATCTTAGCTTTGTTACTGTTCATGCCATTCACAGCTCCTAATGTACAACATTGTGTCTTATGTCTAGAGTGCCAGTGTTGGCAGTGAGTATCCTGCTCATGTTGGGAAGGAAGATGCAAGACACCATGGACCCTGCTTACTTTTTTGGCACATCACAGGTATGAATGAATGAATTTGTGTGTGTGTTTGTTTGTGTGAGACACACATTTTCCATTTCACTCCAGTACAGTACCTACAAATAGTAAAACCAGAGAAACTGATGACTCCTGAGTGTGCGCTCTCTTTTTAGGATACTGTATGTATGAGTGAATGGAACATTTTTCCAATTAAAAGTGATATATTTGCATCAATACCAAGAGCACATTTATTGTAAACGACAACTGGTCAAAATAATAAAAATGCAGCGTTTTGAATAATAGTCAAATAATAATGCGAATGCAATTTTTAACAAAAAAATGTTAATGCTTCAACTGAAAGTTGAGAAATAAATATGTCAATGACAGCCTTCATGTGTCTAGGACTTCTCCTCAATAAATAAGATTTGGTTCAGATCACCTAATCAGTACCTCATTAAGTAAAGTGACATGTGTATGTGTTGGACTTAATCAGATATTTTAATGGAATTTATGCCATACATGTAGATATGGTGATTTTTAAGAATATTTGGAGTGGTGTCTTAGTTTTTCCCAGAGCTGTGCATATATAGGATAATTGCAGTTAAGAAGCAAAGCAATCTAAGCATTTCGGGTTAAGGACCCACTAGTGACATCTTGGACTCAGCCTTCTGGTCCACAGTCCAGTACTTTAAATGCTGAGCCATTACTACTGTATGTAGAAAAGTGGTAATTTTGACAATATGTTTTATCATTACATTTGGAAAGCTTGCATTCCAGCCCTTGTATGAAAATGTTGACTACAGAAGGGTAGGATGTTCTCTTACTGATGTAATTTGGCCCAACAGTTATCTTTGCATGATTTGAATAACAGAATTTGAAGATCTTTGGATATTCAGACATCCATGCCCAACCAGTATTCTAATTTCCTCTCTCTCTCTGTAGGTAGTGTGTACTACAGTAGTGCTGTGTATGGGTGTAACTGTAGCAGGGATCTCTCTCATGCTGCTCAGCAAGCACATACAGCACCAAACAAACTTTGAGCAGGGGTCAATAAATAGCACTACATACGGCCTGGGGACTGAAAACAGAACACCAGTTCAGAATGCTTTCGAGCCAACAACCACAGAGGATGACAACAGAGGTATTGCACACTGTTTTTGCTAACGCGATGGTCACAAGGCGAATTAAGAAATGGTATTGCTTTTGTCGCAGTGTATTAACGTATGTTTGTGTGTTTCAGTGTGTCAGAACTGTGATTGTAATATTACTCCTGTTCAGCCTGTGCCTACTATGGATCTCAACAATGGTGTGACGGCCACACCATGTACACAGCCAGGTAAACTATTACTGCTAGTTCACTTAACTATAATCAAAGCAATCAAACTCATTTTAGATTACACCAAATTTCATAGTAACAATATACCCCCCATCCCCTAGCTACATCATCCTCTCTCATGGAAAGACATGCCTCTAAATGGCATTACAAAAACTTTGTGGATTTAGAACATTAGTGTTTGTGCACCAGTGTTGTGGGATGAGGCTTTTTTCAAAAGTTGAAGAAGACCGAGTCAGGTTCAGACCAGTCACGTGGGCATCATTACACTGGAATAGTTGGCACAGAGAGCACACATGTCTAGAAGGTTGTATGCTGTTACATTTTAGATTTCCATCTAAAGAGAATTCACCCAAAATAAGTGCTTCTCAAACTGTGGTACAAGTGCCTAATTTTGTTTTAATAAAATTTATTTATGTTTTGTGTTTAAATAATACCTCATGGGCTACGTAGACACATTAGGTCTACGTTGTGCTAGGTCTTTCCCAAATTTCGAATTTTCAGAGTTATATTTTTGTCATTTAGCAGACACCCTTATCCAGTGACTTGCAACTAATACTAGTCTTACAATCCAAGCAATTTGGAGTTAAGGGCCTTGCTCAAGGACCCAACATTGGTGGCTTGGCAGAGGTGGGATTTGAACCCTGGACCTTCTGGTCCACTGACCAGTTCCTTAACCACCAGGCCACCACAGTCTGGAGTTATAAGTAAATCTTTTGCGTTTATCTGAAACAACAGTTAAAAATGAATGCCTCGAATAAATTGACTATTATATCATGGCTAAAGGTAGCGGATGCCAGGAGCAATGACCCCAAACTAGTAAATCAGACACACCTGTTGAATGCGTTGAAGATTAAGTTAATTCATTGTTTGCCATTGCATCAGCCAGTGCTAACTTGGACACAAGCAGCACAGCTCCGTCATCAGCTCCAGCCCCATCATATCCGGGACACTTAATGCCGTTGTGCATATTTCACATTTTATTCGAACTATGACTCCATGACTTTAGTTTCGTTCTTAGATTTATCATCTACGCCGCACAATGAGGTTGGGTCCCTTTTGAGTCTTGGTCCTCCCAAGGTTTCTTCCTCATAACACAGGGAGATTTTCCTTGCCACTGTCGCCCTAGGCTTGCTCAATTTGGGATTGGACGTAGTTATTAGGAGATAATCTAAACTTGTAAAGTTGCTTTGAGACAATGCTCCATTGTAAAAAGCGCTATATAAATAAATCTGACTTGACTTTACTTGAGCTAGCAAGTTCCAAAAACACACCACAAGATACAAGTTTAAGTTTGGGATTCACCTTTATTGGGATAGAGGAAGAACCTAACCCTAACTCTAACCCAAGAACCACTGGCCTAGACCTTTGGTCCTCCTCTACCAAACTACAGTTGTCACTGTGGTAGCCAGGCACTAGGGTGGTGCAGTGGTCTGGAGGTGCCTTCAGGCCAGATTAGGTGTCACATACACGAACGATTGGTTGTGTCTGAGAGGATGTGAAGCTGGGTGGAAGTAGAGATGTGTGACATGTATCATCTAAGAGAAGTTTTTAATTGCTAGGAGACAAAATACAGACACAAAAAGCCTCACAGTCTGCATTGTTGGATTTAATTGCTAGAGGTGGCTTATCTAGCTTTTAAATTCTGATCATGACTAACTTTGGGAGTCAGATGTCCACTAAAGGCTTAAACTAGCCAAGATACCAGCACAAAAACACACTCAGCAAACCTTAGCTGAATCATTCAGCAAAAATGCCTTACGACAAGTAGACCAACAACTGTCAAGACCTCATTAATGCTGTCACCAATTGCATCATGAACAACACGGTACTAATTCAGGTGGTTGAGAGAGATGGGTTCAGACAGACCCAAGATATACATCTACTTATTGTTATTGATAAAATACCGAGATATGTTTTGTCAGTATCACACACCCCTAGCTGGAAGTATGGTAGTAGATTTGTCCAGATTAGCAGATTTGTCCATCAGAAAGCATGATTTATCACTTTATAGATGAAGTTTCTAATGAGGAGATGCATGGTAAAACAAAAATATCTTGATGAAAACTGCCTAATTGTTAGTCCTTGCAGTATTCCAATATGTGACTATATTTTCAGGCCAGTGTGGGAACTGCTGTGACTCCTCCCATTGTCTGCTGGTGGAAGAGGAACGGAAACAGCAAAATGCAGACAGACAGGTGGCCAGACATCTGCTGCTCTGTTTACTTCTTACTGTCAACCTCCTGGCTGTAAGTACAAACGTCCTCCGTCCTGTTTTCTGTGTATTAACATGTCTAGCCAGGGCACACTGACTAGAAACTGGTTCCTACAGGTGAAAAAAAATCACATCTGTAATCATGATTAAACTTGCTAGCATAATAATACTACTACCGTATTTTTCGGACTATAAATCCTTTAACTTTCTCAAAAATCGACAGTGCGCCTTAAAATGCGGTGCGTCTAATGTATGAATTAATTCTGGTTGTGCTTCCTGACCAAGAACCGATTGCAGATGGTACACGGCGCTCATAAATCTGTCAAAATGTTTTAGCACGGCCTTGGTAAGTTACGAAGCTTACGGCAACCGTAGTGCGCAGCATCACGGAGTAATACGGTCTGTGCTTCAGCATTAGGGTACGTGCATTCATTCATTTTCGAAGCGGATTTCAAACTATACGCTATCAGTCACGCAGTACAACATGGACATAGAGCAGCTGCGAGAGAATTCAACATTAACGAATCAATGGTACAGAAGTAGAGGAAGCAAGAAGACGCCCTGCGCCAGGTAAAGACCAAACTGAGTTTTCGAGGGAACTTAAGAGTTTTGTTTCATTTAATGCGTCTTATAACCCGGTGTGCTTTATGTATGAAAATATACCCGTTAGCAGCCGATCATTGATATTGTGTCTTATAATCCGGTGCGCTTTATGGTCCGAAAAATACGGTATATTATATTACGTTTGATTTCCAGTTCCTTCACTTTGAGAAATTGAGCTCACTGTCCTGCCTTTACTAGCACTGGGTATTAGGTATGCGCTGATCATGAATGGTTATTCTGATTCTTTACAGACCTTTTGTGTGTTAATTCTGTGCTGTGGCAGCATTTAGCACTTGGTGAAGTGCTTGTCATTTGGAGCCTCATGTCAAGTCAGCTTTATTTCTGTAGTGCTTTTTACAATGGAGCATTGGCTCAAAGAAGCTTCACAATTTTCATTATCTTCTAAATTATAAGTCCAATCCCAAATTGAGCAAGCCTAGGGCGACAGTGGCAAGGAACTTCCTAAACGTTAAGGAAGAAACCGTGGGAGGACCAAGACGCGAAAAGGGACCCATCCTCCTTGGGCGGCTTAGATGTTGTGTGTAAGAATTAACCCAGTTATCTAATGAAAATGAAATATTATGAAGAGGATAATAAAATGGAGAACATAAAAGCTATATTTTTATATTTTGTGCTTTCTCGCAGAATTGTATGTTCTTTGCTCTTCTGACTATTCCAATTTTTCAACATTTCCACCAAAAATCCATTGTGAGCTTGGCTGCTGTGTGAGAGCATGTCCACCACCAGTCAAACTGAGCATTGATACTGAGCTCAGATGTGTATAAAATATAATATACCAGTTGTAAACCTGAGTGCTGCGAATTTAAGTAGCTTTTTGTACCTTGAAGCGAGGACTGGAAAAAGAAGAATTGCTTAAATTAAAACCACGATCATGTTGTGTGCATAGCCATTAGTACTCATTTTGCATTAAATAAAGCAAACAATCCACTCTTGTTCATGCTGTCCACTTAATAAAATTGCTGAACTGATTGGCCAAAATCAAGATGATAAATTGGCTAACTGTTCATCATGCGTTGGAGCTAAAATTGTCCAGTTACAATCTTGAACGCTTTCCACTGTGCACCCCCTGCCAGCTATGGTGGTTCTAGTTATACTAGGTTTCATTCTGTCTGTGCCGTGTACTCATGCTCTACACCCTACTTCCTGTGTGTCCTAGAACCTCTGCAGCTGCCTCTGGTGGCTCTTCAATAATGTTCCAGGTAGACTCTTCTTAGAACTGCAATTCTTCTGTGCTGTGGTCAACTTTGGACAGGTAGAGCTGTGATCTTTCAGTCTGATCGCCATAATTCAGCTGCTTACAGTACATGATGGTTAATTCTCCAACCACTGCTCTCTCCCTGTAGGGTTTCATTTCCTTTGGACTTTTTGGCCTTGACAAACATTTAATTCTTATACCATTTAAAAAGAGGTAAGTCCAATCATGCTGAGATCTTAATGTTGATAGTCTGTTTTGCTGGGGTTTAATGTCTGGTGTGTTTTATGTATAAAGATTAGCTGGTCTGATGCAGACTCGGAGTCAGGATGCTGCAGACTCCTCTGTCTCTGAGGAAGTCAGACTGACTTGTAATCAGTTTCTGAAGTACCATAAAGAGCAGTGTGTTCAGGACATTGTCCAGAAGACGAGGTGAGCGTTATTATTTCTAGTGTTTCCTGTCAGCTCTGTACTCTCAGCCAGAAGTTTTTGGATACTCTTTTTGAGTAGTAGTTGATTTTAACAAGTGCAAACACGGCAATACATGAGAGATCTGGTGAGAAAATAGGCAGTGTGATGTGATGGGCAGTCCAGTCACCTGATCAGACTATGTGAGGAGTTGAACTGCCAAGTAAAACACGTCTAACCAGATCCTTAAACCTTTCAGAACTAGGTGTTTCTTGGGAATAACTGTGGAAAATCTGAAGGCTGTTTTGAATAGGGGATTTTTATCATACAATCAACATCTTTACTTAAAGTAACAAGTCCCTATTTGTATTACCAGGAAAAACATTCATACTTGGCAGGATTTTACAGTAAAATAGAATTTATGTGTAACCCAACAGCCAAAGCAGTGTAGCCAGAAGTCAAAAACAAGAAGTCATGACTGAGTAAATACACTATCTAATTTCTCACTAATGCACTCCCTCTAATGGCTGTCCAAAAACTTGATACAAGAAATTCCCCAAAGAATGGGAGAGTACCTGACATAGATTGCAGGGGAGTCCCTCTCATCTAGAAATATTTTTAACAAAAGTACATGTGCCACAATTATTGCCATTTCATACTTTGTGCAACCTCCCTTTTCCAATAAAAGTCTTTTGTTTTACTTACTCAGGGCACTAACTGCTAGTGCTAGTGAACTAATTTTCACAGCTGGATGCATCTTTGTCCCAAAAAGAGGACGCAATTTCACCCTACCATAGTCTACCTGAATGTGTCTGGGGCAGCGCTGTCAAAGGAATAAGTCATCCTGCAGATGTGCAAAATTGGCTTTGATGGATAACAGATGGCATAATCTGGAGGTCAGGGCTAATTATGGTCACTATTATTCTCTCCTGTACACAGTCAGGGTGGCACTGGTTCCTGTCTTGCCCCCTGTGCTGCCCCAACTCCCCAGTGATCCTGAACTGGATTAATTGAATATGGAAAATGAATGAATATACACAGATATGGCATCATTGGTACTCAAGTTCATGATCTGACAACAAAATCTGATTCTGATAAAGACTTCCTCATTTCTTTCAGTATCGCTTCTGCATGATGTTTCATTACTTCCGACTTCGTTTCTTTGTGCTGTGCAGGTGTGGGGAGAACAGTGTAGCGCACACGTTTCTTGGCATCGAAATGGTACAGTGGCTGCAGACTGTAGGACTGGCCAATGACCAGGCTGAGGCCCTGCTGTATGGTTGCCGCCTGCTGGAGGGTGGAGTCATCCACCATATTTCACATGACTTTGGTTTCCAGGATGACACCCTGCACTACTGTTTTACAGCAGGACTTGGGGCTAATCACTGAAAGTGGACGGTGTTGCCTGCAGATACTGTTGGTTCATGCGAACCAGATTTTGTGTATTTTTAAGGCTTTAGTGTAGGTTACACTTGGCTTACTCAGACTGTTTGGTAAAGTTGAATAACATCCTGCTTACTGGATGATAAAACAATGCAATTAATCTTATGCTGCTTACAGGATTAAATGTGAACTCTTAAGTCATGTTACTAAAAATGAATATGCAGTCATAGTGAAATGACTGTTTACCTTTCTAATATTTAGTGTATACACACACACACACACACACACACACACACACACACACACACACACACACACACACACAGTGGGGCGAAAAAGTATTTTTTCAGCTGCTGATGCTGTCCAAGATCTCCTACATAGAAAGATGAGAGAGGTCTGTAATTTTCATCATAGATACACTTCAACTATGAGAGACAAAATGAGGACAAAAAATCCAGGAAATCATATTGTAGGATTTTTAAATAATTTAATTGTAAATTATGGTGGAAAATAAGTATTTGGTCAATAACAAAAGTTCAACTCAATTCTTTGTAACATAACCTTTGTTGGCAATGACAGAGATCAAACGTTTCCTGTAAGTCTTCACCAGATTTGCACACACTGTAGCTGGTATTTTGGCCCATTCCTCCATGCAGATCTCCTCTAGAGCAGTGATGTTTTGGGGCAACACGGACTTTCAACAACCTCCACACATTTTCTATGGGGTTGAGGTCTGGAGACTGGCTAGGCCACTCCAGAACCTTGAAATGCTTTTTACGGAGCCACTCCTTCATTGCCTGAGTGGTGTGTTTGGGATCATTGTCATGCTAGAAGACCCAGCCATGTTCCATCTTCAATGCTCTCACTGATTGAAGGAGGTTTTGGCTTAAAATCTCACGATACATGGCCCCGTTCATTCTTCCCTTAACACGGATCAGTCGTCCTGTCCCTTTTGTAGAAAAAAAAAGCATGATGTTTCCACCCCCATGCTTCACAGTAGGTATGGAGTTCTTGGGATGCAACTCAGCATTCTTCTTCCTCCAAACAAGACAGGCCTGGACATGTACTGGCTTAAGCAGGGAGATACTCCTGGCACTGCAGGATCTGAGTCCCTCTCGGCGTAGTGTGTTACTGATGGTAGCCTTTGTTACTTTGGTCCCAGCTCTCTGCAGGTCATTCATCAGGTACCTCCATGTAGTTGTGGGATTATTGCTCACCGTTCTCATGATCATTTTGACCCCATGGGATGAGATCTTGCATGGAGCACCAGATCAAGAGAGATTATCAATGGTCTTGTATGTCTTCCATTTTCTTACAATTGCTTTCACAGTTGATTTATTCACACCAACCTGCTTGTCTATTGTAGATTCACTCTTCCCAGCCTGGTGCAGGTCTCCAATTTTTGTGCTGGTGTCTTTCGACAGTTCTTTGGTCTTGAGTTTGGAGTCTGACTGTTTGAGGCTGTGGACAGGTGTCTTTTATACAGATAACGAGGTCAAACGGGCACAATTAATACAGGTAATGTATGGAGGACAGAAGAGCTTTTTAAAGAAGTTGCAGGGCTGTGAGAGCGAGAAATCTTGCTTGTTTGTGGGTGACCAAATACTTATTTTCCACCATGATTTACAGTTAATTTCTTGAAAAATCCTACAATGTGATTTCCTGGATTATTTTTTTCTCATTTTGTCTCTCATAGATGAAGTGTACCTATGATGAAAATTACAGAACTCTCTCATCTTTCTAAGTAGGAGAACTTGCACAATCAGTATCTGACTAAATACGTGTATATGTTTGTGTGTGTGTGTGTATATGTATATGTGTGTGTATATGTATACACACACACACACACACACACACACACACACACACAGTTGTTAATGTTTTACTGTTGCTTCAAAGACTGGTTAATAAGGTGGCATATCCGCTAACATTTGCAGTATTTCTAACAGGTTAAAGTTGCTTTAAGGGATTAATGCAGCTGTTTCTAAAATGAATGTTTTTGTGGAATATCAACATGAGCTCCTTCAGCTTAAAGCCTTGATCAGAATTAACAGCCCATCAAGGAAACACTGCATGCAAGGTGGAACTACAACTCGGGCCAAGACATGCGCACACACTCAAGGCAATTAGAGGGGTCGATATCTATTTCTGATGTCTTTCAGAAAGGTCAGTGTAAAAATGTTTACACAAAAACACTCAAGGAGTGAAATGGCATGTTTTATTTATATTGTACAGAACTGTACACCTACTGCTAATCATGCAGCCATACATGGTCATTTATGCTCTGTAAAAGTGTACCAAAGTGTTAAAGGCCAATGTTGCTTCTTCTCAAAGCCAAAGCTCAGCAAGGACATCGTTCAGCATTCATTATTCAGTCTGACTCTGTGCAACAAGGAAGCCTGAATCGCAGCTTTAGTCGGTGGGGAGCAGATCTTCGGGTTCTTCACTTAATGGCTGTCTAACACTAAAAAGTGTAACCAGCTTAATGTTCAAATGATCTCTATGAGAAACTTGTTTATTTGCAAGGAGATACTTTGATATCCAAATAAACCATTTCTCAAAGTTTGCTGAATGCGTTTTGTGATTGCAAAAAGACTACATATCTACCCACAGATGTTATCGGCAAAGCAAATAAACCACATAGAAAATAAGTTACAAATGAAATATGACAGATGTTATCACTAGTGTAGTGTTTAGCAAATGCTGATGGTTTCTTCTTTTTGTTGTGGAAGACTACAGTCTTATCTTTGTCCTCGTCACCCTTTAAACGTGTTTTATCCATTTTGTTACCTTATTAAGAACATGTAACTTGTAATCATGCACAAAATTCAGAAATGCCTTTAATGGGATTTTTTTTAACACATTTTGATAGTGGAAGTTGTAGGTCAGACTTTGCTATAGATGCTGAGCTCGTGAGCAACTGTCTCTGAGTACAGATGAACCAGCAGTGTTGAGTCCTCCACACCTGCAGTCAGGTACTTCTCCATTTCTGCTAACTTTTGCTTCTCCAGTTCCTGCATCTCCTGCATGATTTTTTGACCTTTCTCCTAATCAAACAAGGCAATGAGAAAGCACATTGGTGGATGTAGTTCTTCTGACCTGGTTCCATATATTTTACAACTGAGACAACAGTTTGAAGAACACTGAAGGAATTTTTAATGTTTTGTTTTTTATTTTCAACTACACATTTCTAGATTTTCTTTTTAGCCATAAATGGGTGAAAGAACTGATCACATTACCAGAGCCATTTATTTCAAACATGCACCTGGCACGGCTCTTAAAATGGAAGAAAGTAAAACACTGATATGCCTACACTTAATATATTTAGTGCACATCTTTCCCGGGTGCATTATTCACAATTTAAGACTGTATTTACACCAAGCTCACAGGACATGTAAACAATCACCACTGTAGTCTGTGCACAGAATAGCTGTTGCTGAAACTATCAATTTTCTTCTATGCAGTTTCACCGCAAAGAATAACATTATTGTACTCAGACAACTGGGAATAATTTGCCATTGTAGTGGTTAAACATTCAGAGATGTGAGAACATCGTGGTCATGAAGGTAGTGCAAAATAAACTAACTAAAGTCCTACATGTTTATTCCATTTCTCCCAACAGGGTGATGTTAATTCCTCTCCCAGGCAGAATCTCCATATTACATGACAGGCTCAGCCTGTGACATTTGGCATGGTAAGGGCAAGCATGTGCTTCCTCTGAGACGGGAAGCTGCTCCTTTTTTAACTCATGCAATGTTTATAAGGTCGATCAACATTCTTGTACTGGCCAACTGTCTTTTCCATATAACATTTCTATTTTTGCATGCACCCATGAGCCAAAACGTTATGACCACCTGATCAACAACAATGTTTAGTGTCAAGTTAACATGTGAATGCCCAAATGTTGCCCAAAGCATCAAACTCTTTCCACTCGTTTCAAACAGTGCATCCTAGGGCCATCCAGACACGTATCCACATGCTATAGAAGAAAATGAGTTATTGGACCAGGAAACCTTCTTCTATTGGTCCAGTTCCAACACTCACATATGCATTGTAGGTGCTTTCAATGGCGGACAGGGACTAGCAATTCAATGAAATGGGTTCTAAAACATCCTTCTGTAGCAGGCATTAACAATTTCTGTGCCGTGCCACAGTAGCTCCTCAGCTGATTCAGACCAGACAAGGTAGATTTTGTTATTCTTGTGCATCGATGAGCCTTAAGCACCCAACACCGTGTCACTGGTGCATGGTTTGTCCCACCTTGGGCCACTGTCAGGAGGTACTCGCCACTTCTGACCAGGAGCAGCCCAAGAGCCTTGCCATTTGGGAGATGCTCTGACCCAGCCTTCTGGTCATAGTGATTTGGCCCATTTCAAAATGGCTCAGGCTTTTATACCTACACATTTCTCCTGCATCCATCATGTTGACTTTCAGAACGAACTGTTTGCCTTTCGTCTGACATACAGTACTGTGCAAAAGTCTTAGGCCACAAGGAGATTAGATATACCACTGTTTAATGGTATAATAAAGCAATAAGGCACGAGAGGGTGTGCATTATTGTGAGTATATCACAGGAAAGAGGTGTTGTTAGGCCGTAACGCCTCTTTCCTGTGATATATTCACAATAATGCACCCCCTTGAGTGCCTTATTGCTTTTATACTACAGTTCCGTTATCGTTTATCATTTATTGTTAGATTTTAAGATAAAAAGGACAGAAAAAAAAAACGATTTTAAAAAACGTTTATCACCCCTTCCGCGAGGTAAAATAGTTCCATTCTATCGTTACCTCGCGGCATTAAAGTCTAGGAACAGAATTACCCATAACTGTTTATTATGCAGACAATAAAACACATATATCGATTGGTAGTTTTTATTTATTAAAGAGAAAGTTTATTTACATTCAATAAAATGGGTGGGGTTTACAAGGCAGGCTGTTACTAAGATCCACTATTCTACCGACTGAAGCAAATCGGAGTGAGATCCCGGTGTTTCTAACCAAAGTCTAGGATCCAGTTTGATTAGTGATTATAAATTTGTATGATAAAGCTCTTAATGTTAATCTTATCCAGTCAGAAATGTAACAGCAGAGTTACAGAGCATCAGCAGCTTTCTCTGGGTTAGAGCTGGACTTACAGATAACAAACCTGTCAGATCAATGGACGCCCGATTAGCCGTGCATGGTGTTTAATGAAAGATGCAGAGTTTTAGCTCCAGCAAACAACATCTTTGTGAGGGATGAAGCTGATTCAGGTCATTTTTGTTGATGGGACCAAAAACTGATCTTCAGTCTCGTTGCTCTTCAGTCGAGCTGTGTGAATCCATTAAGAGCGCGGGAGACGATTGATTTAAAGTAGTGACTACGTTACGCTTTTCCAGCACTTCCAAATCCTAAAGGTGATAAATCTTTGGGCTCAGGTTGGTCATTAATAGCTTCATCTTCCAAATTCATATCGTTTTCAAAACCAATAGATTTTATAAAGTAATAACTTTTCATTTCGGCAGTGTTTTACTCATTATAACTTTGCTGCTTTTTCTGGCCGTGCGTCGGTGCCAGGTTTACGTGTGTGCCGCGGATTAATACTTATAGAGCGTCGGTCACAGTGCCGAGATTGTCAATAATGTAACGGCGGAAAACGACTCTCAGATTGCGGGTCGGAACTAACTGTGGTATAATACCACAGTTAGTTCCGACCCCGCAATCTGATTGGTTGAGAGACGTCTTCCGCCGTGACATTATTGACCATAACGGCACTGTGACCGACGCTCTATAAGTATTAATCCCGCGGCACACACGTAACCTAGCAACGATGCCTGCCAGAAAAACAGCCAAGTTTCTAATGAGTAAAAACCACTGCCGAAATGAAAGTTATTACTTTATAAAATATATTGGTTTTGAAAATGATATGAATTTGGAAGATGAAAGCTATTTAATGACCAACCTGAGCCAAAGGTTTAATCCACCTTTAGGATTTGGAAGTGCTGGAAAAGCAAAAACGCAGTCAGTACTTTAAATCAATGGATTCATAGCTCGAACTGAAGAGCAACGAGACTGAAGATCAGTTTTGGTCCCATCAACAAAAAATGAACTGAATCAGCTTCATCTCTCATAAAGACGTCGTTTTTGCTGGACTTAAACTCTGCATCTTTCATTAAAAACCACCATGCACGGCTGATCTGACAGGTTTGTTATCTGTTTAAGTCCAGCTGTAACCCAGAGAAGCTGCTGATGCTCTGTAACTCTGTCGTTTACGTTTCTGACTGATAAGATTAAATTAAGAGCTTCATCATAAAAATTTATAATCACTAATCAAACGGGGATCCTAGACTTTGGTTACAAACATCGGGATCTCACTGATTTGCTTCAGTCGGTAGAAGACTAGTGCATCTTAGTAAACCCCACCCATTTTATTTGCTGAATGTAAATAAACTTTCCTTTTTAATAAATTCAAACTTACCAATCGATATATTTGTGTTATCGTCTGAATAATAAACAGTTATGGGTAATTCTGTTCCTCGACTTTAATGACTGAAGGGCTAGCCGCGAGCTAGGTTTGGTTAACGATGCAATGGAACTATTTTACCTCGCGGAAGCTGATAAAAAAACAAATAGTTTTTTGTCCTTTTCATCTTAAAATCTACAATAAATGACGATAACGGAACTGTGGTATAAAAGCAATAAGGCACTCGAGGGGGTGCATTATTGTGAATATATCACAGGAAAGAGGCGCTACGACAACGCCTCTTTCCTGTGATATATTCACAATAATGCACACCCTCTCGTGCCTTATTGCTTTATTACATAATTATTTCTGAGACTCGTTTAATTGTGGCCTAAGACTTTTGCACAGTACTGTATCCTAAACCTTGATGAGTAGTTGGAACAAGATGATAATCCTAATAATTATTTGAAACTTTTGGCTCCTCTGTGTTCATGGATTATGGAATAGATGCCACACAGCTGGCATCATTTCAAAGGAGTCACCTAAAGTCTGTTTATGATGGCGCAAGAGGATAGTGCTGTCATCTCACAGCTCCAGAGCTTTCCATATTCGATTCCAGGTCCGGCCTCAGCCTGTGTGGGGTTTGCATATGCTCCCCTTTGCCTCGTGTGGGTTTTCTGGTACTCTGGTTTTCTTCCATGCTCCAAAGACATTTGTTAGGTCAACTGGTCTCAAAACCAGTCCTAAGTGTAAGTATGTGTTGTGCATGTTGAGCCCCAGCTCTCTGTGACTCTGTCTTGGATTAAAGACGTATAAAAACAAATGAGTAATTAAATTTGACTGTAGTTAATAGTAACAACTTACCCTGGTGCTGTCTATTATAGCAGCCACAACTTCATGCTTTACAAACAGAGGATGTTTACGGTTAGGTTTACTCTGAAAGCGAGGTTTCTTTTTCACTGGATCTTCATCTCCAAAACATGGAGAGCAGGTGTCCTTCAACTGCTTGATATCGGCTACAAAGATAAATGGCTTGAAAACTGACCTAAAAAGAAAAACACAACACAAAATGAACGAGTAGATTAAATTGATTATTTGTGTCATGTTATTTTAAAAACTGATTGCATTACAGTATGGTCTTTTTGTTTGTTTGTTTATTTATTTATTTGTTTGATTTAATGTTGCATCAGCATCAATGGCTATGCATGACATTTCGTATCTGAGAGGGCTGTGTTCGGCTCGTATGCTTCCTTCCTCTTTCTGGAATGCTTTGTACCACAACAACCAAATATACAGTGGTGCTAAAAAGTTTGTGACGCTTTTAGAATTTTCTATATTTCTGCATAAATATGACCTAAAACATGACCCCCCTGTGAAGCAATAACTACAACTAGACATTTCCTGTAACTGTTGATCTTGATTTTCACATAAGTCCTAAAAGTAGATAAAGAGAACCCAGTTAAACAAATGAGACAAAAATATTATACTTGGTCATTTATTTATTGAGGAAAATAGTCTAATATTACATATTAGTGAGAGGCAAAAGTATGTGAACCTCTAGGATTAGCAGTTAATTTAAAGGTGAAATTTAGTGTCAGGTGTTTCAATCAATGGGATGCCAATCAGGTGTGAGTGGGCACCCTGTTTTATTTAAAGAACGGATCTATCAAAGTCTGCTCTTCACAACAGGTTTGTGGAGGTGTATCATGGCACGAAGAAAGGATTTTTCTGAGGACCTCAGAAAAAGAGTTGTTGATGCTCATCAGGCTGGAAAAGGTTACAAACCCATCTCTAAAGAGTTTGGGCTCCACCAATCCACAGTCAGACAGATTGTGTACAAATGGAAGAAATTCAAGGCCATTGTTATCCTCCACAGGAGATCCAACAGAGATCACTCCAAGAGCAAGGCGTGTAGTAGTTGAGGTTTTTGAGTCTTGGTCCTCCCAAGGTTTCTTCCTATAACACTCAGGGAGTTTTTCCTTGCCACTGTCGCCCTTGGCTTGCTCAATTTGGGATTGGACGTAGTTATTAGGAGATAATCTAAACTTGTAAAGTTGCTTTGAGACAATGCTCCATTGTAAAAAGCGCTATATAAATAGATATGACTTGACTTGACTAGTTGGCGAGGTCACAAAAGACCCCAGGGAAACTTCTAAGCAACGGAAGGCCTCTCTCACATTGGATAAAATCTGATGATGTTTTAGATCATATTTATGCAGAAATATAGAAAATTCTAAAGGGTTCACACACTTTCAAGCACCACTGTGCATCGATACTAGTAAGACACATCCATACTTGACCAATTTAGAGCGGCCATTTAACCTAACGCACGTCCTTGGAATGGGCCGGTACGGTGGAGCAACAGTTAGCATGGTCGCCTCACAGCCCCAGCATCCCTGGTTCAATCCCGACCTCGGAGTCTGTCTGTGTGGAGCTTGCATGTCCTTCCTGTGTCCGTGTGGGTTTACTCTGGGTATTGGTTTCCTCCCACATTCCAAATACTTGTGTTAGGCTAAAGGTGTTTAAAAGAGTTCCCTTGTGTGTGAGTTGGTGCCCTGTCTAGAGTTCCATCATTGCACCCTGTCCCAGGATTAAGCCGAAAAGGGAGTGAATGCATGAATGTATTAATGTCTTTGAAATGTGGGAGAAAACTAATGAACCTGGAGTAATCTGTGGGTATCAACCAGGCTCCCCAGTTTTCATGTTAGTTTACATTTAAGGCATTAAGCAGATGCTGCTATACAGAACAACTGACAGTTAAGCTAGTACAGGGCCCAACAGCAGGAGTCTGATGTAGCCAGGACTTTACTGGCAACCTTCTGATTAACAGTTTAGACCCTCACTCACTAAGCCACAACTGTAATGTGCATGTATAGCTTTGGTACCAGTGGTTACTCAGCTTTTCAGGATAAAAAGGAAAATGGGGGATCCTAGAAGCCTCTCGATTTGTCTGGTTTGGGATGACTGAATCTGGCAACCCTAATCACAGTATAATCACTCACTACATACAAAACAAAACAATAGATTCAGCCAAAGAAAAAGTAAGCAATGCAAGTATCCCCAATTATAACTACTTTCAATGATAATTTTAAGTAAATCTAACTTTGTAAATGTAATTTTACAAACCACCTCTACTTAATCCTTGAGTTATAAGTTGTGGATCCCCCTCTGAGTGTGTTTGTGGTATCATGTATCATGCTGCTATTTGTTTAACAGTCACATGCTTAAAGTGGCACAGTAACACATGGTTCGTGTATGTGTGCATGTAGCCTGCAATGGATTGACACCCTGTCTAAACCGATCTTGAATTGGATTCAGTGGGTATTAAAATGGATAAATGAATTAATGAATGAGTTACATGCTCAAATTATTTTTCTCTTAGTCACTGCAGATAAAAATGATTCAAGTTGTGAAATGAGGCTTTAGTAGTAGTTGCAGCAAACTTACCTTTCAGGATCAGGGGTTGCAGTGAAATAGTGTATCCCAGGCAGGGATGGATCCTTAGGGAGCACAGACACCATGCTTCCTGTTGTCATGAACATGCCTTCCATATTAATGCCACTCTCTTTATCTCGCAGGATGTCCATCATGGTCTGGGCTGTGATTCGGCCTGAAAGTAACACCGAAAGTAACATTTTAATGCTATACAATTCACTCATATCGACTATGTGTTCAAAGCGATTTCATATATTCACTAGCATTATAAATACAGAAATATTACCACTTTTGACAATGTAAAAAATCTGGATTACAGATCAGACAGAATTACAGATGTTATGTGCATGAGTCAATGTAGTTTGAATAATTTAGACTTTTGATTTAGACTATAATTTATACAATGAAACACTGGCCGTTTCTCAGTACCAAGTATGCGAAGTTCGGACTTGCGTACTTCCTAAGTGTGGACTAGGAAGTTGGACTTGCGAGTACGTTCTCCTGATGAAGGGAGGACACAGTTCGGTTATTCTACAATTGGAACAGCAGCAACTGGGCTAGGGAGACAACACGGTTTACTTTTTACACCTAGATAAAAACCTAAAACATCTTGTATAAAGCCTGTCAGTGGTGGAAGAAGTGCTCAGACATTTTACTTTCTTTGAGTAGTTTAATCTATGTGTAACAACGGACCGATCTCATTTAAGCATAAATAAAAACCTTCCCAAACATAAGCGAGCACCAAACAAGTCTGATTTTAGAAGGGAATTTAATTCTGAACTTCAGTTTATAAAAGACAATTCATATTTAGAATACAGGCTGAATAAATAATACATAATACATAATAAATACGTTAATAACTTTACGTCATATCTCCAAAATCGGCTGAGAATTTTTTTATGTAAGCTTTATCATGATAAACTGACCGCAATACTTGAATTTTAAACAACTACATTCTCGCCTAAAAAGTCTTATAACTTCCTTCCGTGACACAGTATTACTTTAGAAATTATACATCCCGTTGGGAGTCCTCTCATCCGCCATTACCAATGCATTGTGGGATATTTTGCTGTTCAAGTCCGCTCCGTTGCATCCTCGATAATATGGGTGGAGCAAGAACACATCCGGGGATTTGGAGCATACTTGGTTAGATGCGAACTTAGAAATGGAACAGGACTTGGGCTGTGACTGATGACGTTTCACAAGTACACAAGCACACAAGTACAGAGAAGTACATATTGAGAAACAGCCTCTGTCTCAAAGCAGCTTTACAAAAATCTAGACCAAAAAAGGTGTTGCAATTTGGGACAGACATTACTGGGAAACCCTTGTGTGTGTGGGCGAGCATTATCGTGTGGAAAGATGCCAGTTGGAAGCCCTGCCATGAGAGGCAACACATATGGCCGCATTGTGTCCTGCACATATCGCTGATTTGTTAGTGTCCCTTGTATCACTGCTAGGGGTGACTGACTGTCATATGCGATGGCTCCCTAGATCATCACACCAGCAGTTGGGGCAGTGTGTCACTCCACAGCAAAGGCAGGACTGAAGTGCTCATCATGAGGCCGCCATACTTGAACCTGACCGTCGTCTGATCCTAAACAGAACCTGGATTCATCACTAAAGATGATACGACTTTAGCTGGCTGTCAAGACGTGTAATGGGTGACGTGACAACACCTGTCAAGTCAAGTCAAGTCAGATTTATTTATATAGCGCTTTTTACAATGGAGCATTGTCTCAAAGCAACTTTACAATTTATTATCTCCTAATAACTACGTCCAATCCCAAATTGAGCAAGCCTAGGGCGACAGTGGCAAGGAAAAACTCCCTGAGTGTTATAGGAAGAAACCTTGGGAGGACCAAGACTCAAAAAGGGACCCAACCTCCTTGGGCGGCGTAGATGATAAATCTAAGAGCGAAACTAAAGTCATGGAGTCAAAGTTCGAATAAAATGTGTGCCTGGAAATGGTCCAGGCAGAGACAGGGGTGTGTAGTGAATGTGCCACCTGTGTCTGGATGGTGGACAATGAAACTGTGGGAGCTGCTCGTGCTTGTTGGTGAATCAAATAATCCTCTGTACTGGTGGTCTGTCTGTGACGTCTAGAGCCTGATCGCCATGTGTGCGCACAGAACCACTGCTCCCAACACCTCTTAACAGCTAGGTCAGAACGTCCTAGGTAGCTACCAATTCATCAAAATGACCTGTGTCAAATAATGCGCTTACTCACAAAGTCTGTCAACTGGGCAAATAGAGTCTTCTTAGGGTGCATCGTATAGGCGTGTCTAGCAGTCAGAGATCTCTCACCAAGAGGTACACTACCCAAAAGTATCCTCGGAGAGCCTTTTTATAGGGCAGCTGGGCCAGCAACTTTTTCTCCCTTTTGTGGCAAGACCCAGTGTCTAACCAGACCACACCTGTAATCATTTACATATCTGCTGCTTTCTGCAGCAATCCGACATTTCTATCTTGGTGCAATTTTTTTTGTCACTTATTATATAACCATATAATGCATTTTAAAACCTAATTAAAATAAAATGATATGCTACAGATGTGGTGCACAGTGTTTAGAAAAATAACCATTATCTGTTATACCCCATCCTTCTAATGTGTCACTCACCATTGCTTTTCTCCAGCAGCCTGCGTCCCTCGCAGTAGCGCCCACCAGCTGCCTCTATGCGTGCTGTGGTCATGAAGGAGTAAACTTCAGCAAAACTGAATGGCACCCTGCCATCCCACCAACCTTTTTGCTGCGCATACTCCCGCATTCTTGGGTGCTCCTTGTCTATCTTGGTGGTGATGGAATACTGGTTAGAAATATTACGATATCCACCTTAGAATAAAAGAAAGTGGTTGTTATAGGTAATTTAACCTATAATTATTTTATAATATTTGTATGCTTGAGTGTTTGTACTTATCTGGGGAATAAGAGACATGCTTTAAAAAGTCTAGTAGAAACAATGTATGGGGGAAAACAAAATCTAATGGACTGTTTCCAAATCCTGGCCTTATGGTACCAATGTAAAATTGAGTCATTGACATACTCTAAAACTGGAGTGGCCCGTCTGCAAATAGCTGGTATAGATGGTCAGCACATTGCAAATAAAATCGCTCTTTGAGGTGATATGTTGGTTTATTGCAGGATTAGTGTGCTAAAAAGTAGGTCTGAAGCTGAGAAACTACTCTGCAAGCACAGTATGGGTGAATGACACTTAGATTAATTGTAAAAGGACAGTTAATTTTGGCTACTTACTCTCTACTCTCTCTGCTGCCCAGTATCTCCCAGAGGTTTCCAGAACCCAAGCCTCTGTGCGGTCACATATGAGGAAGCTGTTATGGTAGGTGAAGGTGCATTCATCCTCATTGCAGTTGCCGCCCTGCCCATATTTCTCCAGCAGCTCCACTATCACATCCACTGCCTTTTTTGCACTGTCTGCTCTCTCCAAAGCCAGTCTACAAACAATACAGCTCACATTTCTAACATAATCATTGTCTGTTTAACATTACACAACAGTATAACTTACTAAATTCCTATTAATGATAGGTGCAATGCCTATATTTATATTTATCATGATAATCTCAATGGAGTAATTACTTACAGAATACAGAGTGACTATACACACAAATTAATTAACTTTATACTTTCACGCTTTCATTCAACTTATCAGCTAATTCCCAACCCTAAACTATACTTTAAGTGGTGTTGGCAGAGGGAAATTACTTAAATATTCAAAACACGGGTACTCCAGAACTTCCCAGGTGCCTGTGACATACAGTCAGAAGGTCTGTTTTATTATTATTACTGTAAATCTGGAACTGTTATTACTTTATTTCAATAGTCATAACCCTGATTGACTGACCAGGATTCTAGTTATTCCATTCAAACTAATGCTTATATGAATATTTCAGTTTCTTAATCAACAGGGTCAATCATCACAGAAGAAAATTAAATAAAGTAAAATAATTGCTGTTAATTAAATAGCGTCCTCAATATATTCACAATTACCGTATTTTCCAGGCTATAAAGCGCACCGGGTTATAAGGCACGATATCAATGATCGACTGCTAACGGGTCTATGTTCATACATAAAGCGCACCGGGTTATAAGGCGCATGAAATGAAACAAAACTCTTAAGTTCCCTCGGAAGCTCAGTTTGGTCTTTACCTGGCGCAGGGCGTCTTCTTGCTTCCTCCACTTCCGTACCATTGATTCGTTAATGTTGAATTCTCTCGCAGCTGCTCTATGTCCATGTTGTACTGCGTGACTGATAGCGTTGTGTTTGAAATCCGCTTCGAAAATGAATGAATGAATGCACACCACCGTAAAGGTGAAGCACATACCGTATTACTCCGCTATGCTGCGCACTACGGTGGCCGTAAGCTTCGTAACTTACCAAGGCCGTGCTAAAACATTTTGACAGATTTATGAGCGCCGTGTACCATCTACAATCGGTTCTAGGTCAGAAAGCACAACCAGAATTAATTCATACATTAGACGCACCGCATTTTAAGGTGCACTGTCGATTTTTGAGAAAGTTAAAGGATTTTAAGTGCGCCTTATGGTCCGAAAAATACAGTAGTCTGAATACAAATAAACTAACAAAATTATCTGAATCCTTCTTCCTTGGCTAGTATCAAGAGGAACTGAGAAAACTGTTCTACTACAAGAAATCCCTGATTACAAAAATTTGAAAACCTGTTTTCCTGAGCTTAGTATTTAAGAACATTTTCTGAGCACTGGTATACCACTAGAAATGTAGATAACCCAATTCAATTATTATCTGTGGTGATGTATAAATAATGTTTTCAAAATTCCACAGGAAACCACTTCATTATAACTGCAGTATTTGGTGGTCACCTGACTAAATCCATGCCCAGTAAAGCCTCCTTGCCATCAGCACTTTCTCTCCCCCACAAGGCCTCATTTCCGATGCAGACCTGGTGCTCATTGGCCCCCATTTCAGCTCCCCAGATCCACGCTGGCTTACTCAACACGACAGCGTAGGTATGGGCAGTCTGCTCTATTTCTATATATGTGCACTGTCCAATAAAAAACAAACAAGAGAAGCAAAATTGTATCAACAAAGATGACACCAACAACAATGATACTGATACTTGATCTCTTGTCCATTCTAGTTTCCATCTATATGTGCTGCTTTCCATTCCACAATATGGGTAATTTATAATTTATAGCAATACTTGGATTGAATATTTTCTTGTTGGATCATAGAACTTTGCATCTATTGTATCACATGAACTTTAACACAAATAGGCCAAAAAAATTTGAATTTTGAGTGTTTTATATTTAGTGTAGTGTAAGTTCATTGCATGTACCCTAAATGCCACCCACAGTGAATCGTCTGTCACAAAACTTTAATATTAAGACACCACAATCCCCCATTGATATCTGGTATTCTTGATATACAACATGCTACAAAACTCAGCCACCCAAGTCTAAAACAGTTAATTAAACAAAGAATAAATGTAGTTACCTCCATTTTTTGACCCGAGCTGTAGTCCTTTGGGGGAAAGTAGACCACCTCTTGGACTTCATCGCAGGGTCTGTCCGAGTTCTTGCCAAAGACAATGCGCTGGCATTCTGTAGACGGTGGCAAAGCCACGAATGTGTCGCAGGAATATGGTTCCATCCTGGGCATTAAAAACAGATAATTATAATCCAACTTTGGGTAAGAGTGGCTCAAAGGTTATGACTCTTGTCAAGCAACGAAAAGTCCAAGTTGCCACTGCTGGGTCCGTAGAATAAAACGTAAGATGACAAGAGTGTCTCATAAATACTGCAAATGTAATGTCATTACAGTTTAATGATAAATCTATTTCATAATAGACATATTGGTAAAATGTGTGATTATATTATTATATTAACTACTCCTGCTGACATGCATAACAAATTCAATTGCAGGATACACAAATCAATACAAACAGAAGATATAGAGTATTTAAATGTAGGACAGTGACCCAACGTAATATCACATTATCCTACTTTTATCCTAATGTTTGCCCTGCAGTTGTGCGCTACTGCATTAGTCAACTGTGCCACCAAAGTGCAATAATACTGCTAACAAACAATAATAAAACATTATTATCACTATTATTCAACAACTTATTACAACCGTTTATTATATGTATTCAAACACACTCTCGAGTTTGTGTTATGTCTCGTATGTTTAGATATATTTTGTTTTTATGCTTACTATTACAATTCTGGATTTCTTTTAAAGCCGTATGGTCACAATTAGTAATCATGTTATTGCAAAGCAGACATGGTTGCACACATTATTAATGTACATTGCATCGGCGAACGTAACACAATACGAAGCCCAACCATGATATTGCAAAATATCATCACACTCACCTATCAAAACAGTTTAGCGAGGAGTCTGTTTTTAAAGCACAATAATACTCTACTGTGTAATGACTGGTACCTGCAACTCTCTTAAGCAATCTGTCCCTATACCTTTTGTCATCCTTTCAGTTTTCATTTCCCAGCACATGAAATTAACCAAGGTGGACTTTGCCATAAACGATAGTTGATGTTGCCGGAAGTTCTTTTTACAACTCATGTGGACTTCCTGCAGTATGTGGTTTGTTTCGGGAATGATTTGTAGATCTGCAATTGTGCTCGCCGAAGGACAAACAACGCATTTGCGTACTTCACGTGTTGTCGTAAATATAAGTTCAGGATTAACGCTTCCAAGTGGAAGTACCTTTAATAAAACTTTTTGTTTAATGACCGTTTCTGACTTGTTACTGATTTTGTTATTATCGTGACGAAAAAAGGTACAATTTCAATGCTCAATGGTGGTTAATTATTTAAAGTTTCACATGCGACGTACTTGTGTGATTGTGTTACATCTGTGACCACATAGGCAATCTACATTTTTCAGCATGAGAACACGAATATTTACGAATATGTACAGTTTCGTAAATTTGTGGATTTTACAGCACGTACATGAAGCATAAGTACATTAGCACATTAGAAGTACAAAAATTTGAATTAATTTAGCAGATTATCAGAGTGAACTATGTGGATTTTCTCTGTATGTCTGTGTGTGTTGTGTGTGTTTGTTCACAGATTCACAATCCACCAGACCTGGTTGTACATTATTAGACCCAAACAGCAGCAGGTCCACGTTTAACTAAATGTCAAAGCCCAAATACATAATACATCAAGTGGAACATAAACATTTTGTCATTTAGTAGACACTCTTATCCGGAGTGATTACAAATGAGACACTTTTACCGTCTTGCTCAGGGACCCAACAGTGACAGCTTAGCAGAGGTGGGATTTGAACCCTGGACACAGAGTCCAACACCTTAACCACTGAGCCACCACAATCCCAATTACAGGGTTAAGCGAAAAGTGATCCTGCTTTAAGCAACTTCCAGAAAGAGTACCCGCATGTAAAAAAAACCAGGCTGACACACATATCATTTAGCAAAATACCTTCCCTTCTAAAAACAGTAAATCCCAGCATGTGTTATGTTTTGGACACTAGTATATTGGTCAACCTGCAAGACCGTTTGAGTTCACCAGCTTAAACCAACTTGGGCAAACATTGAACATGGAACCCATATGACCTTGCTAATTTACCATCATCTCAACATCCAAAATGACATATGATGGTATTTGCTGTTTTTTAAGCAGGGTTAACAGAAAGCATTTACAGAAGTGCTTGTGTGCTCCTTAGGTAGAGTTACATGGCCTATGAACACCATCACCCTATTAAGAGTTGGTATAGGTAAAAAAACATGCTTCCTGAATGCTGGTGAAGAGTACTGACACTTGTTTTTAGATGTGGGTTCACTTGAGCTTTGCTTGTGACTTCACGTTTGACATACAGCAGGAGTGTTATAAGTGCCTTCAGGACAGGAGTGTGGTAGTCCATTCTTTTTAGCTTTGCAAGCAAGAATTAGTGTTTTAAATCTAATAAGGCAGCCATGGGGAGTTGGTGCAGGGAACACAACAGTGGGGTGGTAAATATTGTTATAAATTTAAAGCCAGTCCTGCTCTGACTCTCTTCCTCACACAGCTAAAGTGTTAGGTACACATATCAGTTTACTCACTAAATGGCACAATAGCACTAAAAATACAATGCAGTGTCTTAACAATAGGTAGGTGATGTCCTTATGTGGCCATGTCAGAGACCTGACCTAAAGTCGACAGATACGACAGGGACTGTGGTTAAGGTACTGGACTCTGGCCCAGAAGGTCCAGGGTTCAAATCCCACCCCTGCCAAGGTGCCACTGTTGGGTCCTTGAGCAAGACCCTTAACCCACAATTGCTTGGATTGTAAGACTGTACCAATTGTAAGTCGCTCTGGATAAGGGCGTCTGCTAAATGCTGTAAATGTAAATAATCTGTGGTTGCATTTACCACTCAGCACAGAATCTGAATGCACAGGAACAATTTGGCAAAGAGGAATAGGCAAATAATCCCCAATGTGAGGGTGGAAAACTAGTAGAGACATGGCTCTCTCACTTTCCCAACATTTCTATTTCTATTATCAAAACGGTTTATTTGTTTCTCGTTATTAGAATGTCGTAAGGAAAAATGTGTAAATAAAGCTGGAATATATGCTATGTTATTGAGTTTTGATTCCAGGTTGTAAGACATGAATCGTCTCTTTCAGAGGTGTTACGATGATTTTCTATAGGAGCTCTGTAGTAGGTCAGAAACCTTCTATGATCATCCTCCAGTAGGTAGCACCAATGCGCGCATAAGAGCTAGCTCCTGTCAAAGCCGAGAACAACCGAAAGAGTACACCGTTTGTTTATGGTCGCGATCTATTCCGTTCTGTAATTAAACTATTAGTTATTGTTCAGCCATGGGGAAATCGTTCGCCAATTTTATGTGTAAGAAGGATTTTCATCCTGCATCCAAATCCAATATAAAGAAGGTAAGTCATTTAGTTAAACCCTTATTAGCCAGTAGGCCTGCGTGGCTAACTGTGGTTAGCTTAGCGTAACTGGAAACGTAGGTTAGCTGTTTGCTTGTTTATTGGCAAATTAATTATTCTCCTACTTACTAACTTAACTATGTTAAACTCAGTTATTCAGACAAAGTTAAGTTACACAACTCGTCATTTCCAAACATTGGGCTTCTTCTTACTTTCAACCAAAAGAAGCGTCCTGATCCTCTTTACCTGTATAAGAAAGTACAGTGTAAGAAAACAGTGTAGATAAGTTTTCCGATATATTGTGAATGCAGAAATATTCAAGTGCAAAATCCCACTATTTACCTTTGATTCTAATAAATATTGCTGCGCAGACATATACCACCCTGTTTAAGTGAGTTTGGCCTAATCAGTTTATTAATGCTTTTATCATTTACGTTTATGTAATTTAGCAGACACCCTTATCCAGAGCGACTTACAATTGGTACAGTCTTACAATCCAAGCTATTGTGGGTTAAGGGCTTTGCTCAAGGACCCAACAGTGGCAGCTTGGCAGAGGTGGGATTTGAACCCTGGCCCTTGTGGTCCATAGTCCAATACCTTACCCACTAGGCTACCACAGTACCATCATCTACAATGGTATTGCTTCCCCAGCATACTTGCAGAGAACAGGATAATGCCCACCATAAAACAGTTCTAGTAGAGTATTCAACTCACTGAAAGACCAGAGCCTCTATAGAAAGAAAAGTCTGCTCTGGCCTTTTTGTTCTACATTTTGGACTACCTGGTCAGAAAAGAAACATACGTATGTGATATTGATGTCAAAAAGGGCATTCTGTCAAAAATGGTCTGAACATTCCCTAAGCATGTTCAGACCATTGCCAGTTCAAAGCCTGTACAGAGATAACATTGAACCGCCTTTGAACATCAGGCGATTGAAGCACACACTACAGTACACGAACAAGAGTGAAATTTCATAATCAGCAGTGACTCGAAAGGATTGTCCGCAAGCTCTTGACTCATTGATTGCCAGTATGTTAGCAAAGACATATATGCTCCAAGACCAAGGCTACAACCTAACCCTCTGCTGGATATCAGGTCACAGGGAGACTCCCTGGAAATCCAGAGTTGAGGTCTGCCCCATCTCAGTGAAATGGAGTGGCAAGCAGAGTGGTCCAAGTGTGACAACATTGTTACTTAACTTCAACCTGATTATAGGAAAACAACCCATGTTTCTCACAGTTAACCTGTATGCCACTGAAGATTTATCAACAAGTTCCACCAATGAAGGGAGAGAGCCTTTCTGCCAACCTTGTGGAACCACCCTAACCTTAAAACAGTGTTTCTTAATCCTGGTCCTGGTGCCCCACCGCTCTGCATGTTTTAGCGTTTTCCTGTTTCCCAACACATCTGATCCAACTACTCGGCTCATTAACAAGTCCGTTATTGAGTTGAAGTGGGCGTGGTTAAACAGGAGAAGCACTAAATTATGCAGAGCGGTGGGGCCATGACCAGGATTGAGAAACACTGGCTTAAAACATGTCCTCCTACAGTGCCGTACGTTGAACACAATAAGCAAATGGGTTTATTCGGAATAACATGACACATTTTTGGAACCACTTGAGAAAGTATAGTGAGTTTTAGCCACGATAAAACACAAATCACCTCAATAAAAATCTGAACATTTTTTGACTGAATTTAATTTGGGTCTGTTTACAGCAAAGAGTGAGTGATCTGGAAATACTGCTGTATAAAACGGCCAAATCACCACCAGTAAATCTTTTTTTCTTCTACTGTCATACCACTCAGCCCTAGTTAACAAGCCATTGCTGCCTGAGAAAAACAAAGACAGAAGCAGGTTTTCCAACCACCAATGAAATTGCGCAAAGAAAAACCTGAATGGAAAAAATCCAGAATTAAAAAAAACACCCAAATACCCCAAGCACTCTTGCTTTAAAACAGAAACTATTTCAGTTGTGTTCCTTATTTGCTTAACCCATTAATCTGTTTTTTTAAGGTATGGATGGCAGAACAGAAAATAAGCTTCGACAAGAAGAAGCAGGAAGAGCTGATGCAGGCTTACGTGAAAGAGCAGGAGACCTACAACAACAGGCTAGTCCTTCAATTTGGCTATAGCTCTTCTTATATATGCACGTTATAGCTAACTCATGAATTTGTTTTGCATCTAATCAGTTTGAATTATAAGCATATCCAGTAAAGAATCATCTTGGGTGAACTGACTGTGTCATTGATGGTTTTGAAATAATGATACATATTTCAGATCACAGTCTAGTATTAGAGAGTAGTGGTCAAATAAATCAAATAAGGATTACCATGGGTCATTTCCAGAGTTGGGTATTGAGTATTGGTTCTGATTTGAAACCGATTCAAAAATGTTAAGAAATGGGTATTCGTTAAAGTAGAATTCTGATTCCCCTTATTGGTTCCTACTAAAAATTTTATGCTTCAAATACATGACCACGATTGGTGTTAAAATATGTCTGTATGCAGGCATCCATCTGCCAGTACCAGTGTGTCATGTGTTATGACTGTGGTCTCCTTGCCCAAATGCTGCATTAGGAGAGTGAAATGCTTAATGTGAACAAAGCTTAATGTGGTTTAATGCACTAAAACAGTGACATAGGAAAACCAAACTTCTTTCAGTCGCTACTGGTGATAAGCGCTCTCTACTGCTGAAATGACTAACCTGTGATCCAAAAGGAAAGGAATCGTTTTTATGTTAAGCTTTTTCTCCCCATGTAAAACCTATTGTAAGTAAAAAAAAAAACTTAACATAAAAAATGGTCATGATAAAAACAGAACAGCAGGTCATTACAGTCCATTTATCCAGCGCTAGAAAGTCTTTAACGAGACACTTCACATTTTTACTGACATAATTTCCTTGCTGTACATACATGGTGTTGCCATAAGATGGCAGTAGTACCATCTAGAGCAGTAGTACCCCTCAGGGCATAACTCGCCTGCATCTCCAGTATGAAAACATAAGTGCACATTACATATGAGAGACGTTTTGCTTTGTCAGATTAATACCTTGTAAGTCAAACTCTTTAAAAAGCGCATCACTTTCACTCATTATGAAAGGAGAGGTTTCATGATAGTATGCCCACTATGGGCAGAACTCTTTGGGACTGTGGAAGTCTCGGTTAAGGTACTCTGGACCAGAAGGTCCAGGGTTCAAATCCCACCCCTGCCAAGTTGCCACTGTTGGCTCCTTGAGCAAGACCCTTAACCCACAATTGCTTGGATTGTAAGATTGTATCAATTGTAAGTCACTCTGGATAAGGGCGTCTGCTAAATGCTGTAAATGTAAATGATAGCTTATGTGCTTTATGTTTTAGTGTAAATGCAAGGTAGTAAATGCAGATTACATGATCTTATATACTCTAAGTTGCACTCTTATGCTGTGCAATACATAAATCTGCTATTAGCTTTTGATTTAACTAAATTTCAAAGGCTCACTTAGAAGTGAAGCTTTCTGGCTTATTATTTGGTACATGGTGTACAGGATCTTATGTCATATACCTGTCTAGTATGCAGACCCACTAACATTTGTCTTGGTCACACTTTACACTCTCAACACACCTTAGTGAGTTTGCATGCTCTTTTTAGCCATGTATTTTGGAATTTATACACAATACACACAGTAACAGACCATGGCTTAGACAGAAATAAAAAAAAATCAGTAGTGTTGACTAAATCAGTCAATATTTTAATTTAATCAGTTTTTCTACCCCTTATCACAGTTAAGCACACACCTCTGTTTTTCGGAAACAAATGTCAGTGGTAATATCTGCGTTGATGTGTTGTTTAGGTTGCTGATGGGTGATGATCGAGTGAAAAATGGCCTTAATTTCATGTATGAAGCTCCTCCTGGTGCATCCAAAGGTAATGGAATCATAAATAAGTTGAACTATGAAGCGACATGATTTCATAAAGCTTGTCTCATTCTCTTTTTATCTCTGACTTTTTCCTCATCCCCGAATAATCCTGAAGAGGAAACCAAAGAGGTAATGTATGAAATATCTCCATGTGTCTTGTTATTTCAGACCTGTATGTTATCTGCAGCACTTTTGTTGGATGCTTTCAACTAGGTGACTTAAATATAGTTTTTATTCAATCTGGTTCTAACAGGAAGGGGAAGATGAGTATAAGTTTGAGTGGCAGAAGGGTGCTCCTCGTGAGAAGTACGGATTGAACTTATTTTATATTTTCAATATTATATTATTTATATTTAAATTTTATATGTTCAAGTGAATATACGTTTTAAAAGCATTTATAAAGCTGTATTTATGTGCTTTTATTTCTCCCCTCTCTCTTCAGATATGCTAAGGATGACATGAACATCAGAGATCAGCCTTTTGGGATACAGGTAATTTTTATATATATATATATATATATATATATATAATATATATATTATAATATAATATATATATATATAATATATATATTTATATATATTATATATTATATATATAACACACTCATTGGCCACCATCTCTTTCATTTAAGTATTAGTACACCTGTTCAGCTGCTCCTTAGTGCAAATATCTAATCAGCCAATCACGTGGCAGAAACTCTGTGCATTTAAGCATGTAGACATGGCCAGGATGATTTGATGGCCAAGTTCAAACCGAGCATCAGAGTGGGGAAGGAAGTTGATCTAAGGGACTTTGAAAGTGGCATGGTTGTTGGTGATAGACAGACTTTTCTGAGTATTTCAGATACTGCTGATTTATTGGAATGTTCTCACACAGCCATCTCCAGGATTTACAGAGAAGGGTCTGAAAAAGAAAAAATACCCAGAAAGCAGCAGTTCTCTGGGCAAAAATACCTCGTTGATGCCAGAGGTCCGAGGAGAATGGCCAAACTTGTTTGAGCTAATAGAAAGGCAACAGTAACTCCAATATACACTCGTTACTACCGAGGTATGTAGAGGAGCATCTCTGAACGCGCAAAACATTGAAACTTGAAGTAGATGGGCTACTGTAGCAGAAGACCACACCAGGTGCCACTCCTGTCAGCTAAAAAGAGACAACTGAAGCTAATGTTCCCTGGTCCAAGCCATGATTTCTGCTGCGACGTTTGGATGGTAGGGTTGGTGTAAGCAATATGAAAGCATGGCTCCATCCTGCCTTGTATCAATGTAAGGTACTGGACTATGGACTGGAATATCCTGGGTTCAAATCCCATCTCTGCCAAGCTGCCACAGTTTGGTCCTTGAGCAAGACCCTTAACCCACAATTGCTTGGATTGTAAGACTGAGTCAGTTGAAAGTCGCTCTGGGTGTCTGCTAAATGCTATACATGTAATTGTAAATAAATGTACTGAAATGACCTCCCCAGTCACCAGATCTCAATCCGATAGAGCATCTTTTTTATGCAGCTGGCAAATCTGCAGCAACTGTGTGATGCTATCATGTCAGTATGGACCAAAATCTCTGAGGAATGTTTCCAGGATCTTGTTGAATCTCTATATAATTTTTACCCCTGTGGATCTTTTATTTAATTTGCTATCACTTGTGATTTGTTTTTTGTTTTTTTAGTTCCTTGTAATATTTTATTCATACACACATTGTAAGCAGATCAAATACTGATTTTTATTTTTTTTGTACATTCTAGGTGCGAAATGTTAGATGCATAAAGTGTCACAAGTGGGGCCATGTGAACACAGACAGGGAATGTCCTCTCTTTGGGCTGTCAGGAATCAACGCCAGCTCTGTAGCAAATGATGAAGCAGGTAACCCCGTTTCGTTCTGACTTTCCTAATTTTTCTAAAAGTGTCATTCATTAATTGCTAATTATCCGTATGTTTCTGTATGCTCTGAAAAATATTTCTAATGGTGGTGCAAAAAATTGAACACTAGCTAAATCCTAAATTCAGGACACACTAGATCCAAATCTGAAAACCAAGTGGAGCAGTTATAACCTTATTTTACCTTATTGTACTGCTATAGATACAGTGGGGGCCAAATGTCTGAGACCACTAGCGGAAATACTTCGGTTTTGCGTTTTTCTCAAATGTAGTGCAATTTTTTTTTTGTTAGAAATTAAAGAACCAATACATACCTCAACGTTTTACAACTACAACCAAGGAAAACCAAAGAGTGCTGACTGTCATGGACTTTCCTCCATAGTCACCTGACCTAAACCCCACTGAGTATTTGTGGAGGCACTTGAAGACAGAGAATGCCAAGCATTGAGTAACATGACAAGGTGCTGTTTGGAACACTGCGAAATCATTCTGGGATAACATGGTTCGTCAGATTTTTTTTGTTGGAAGTTGTGGCCACTGTTGCACAATTTGACCCTCTGTAACAGATCATCTTCTCCACAACCACAGGATGTGTTTTTTGACATGGTTGTTTAACAAATGAGAAGCTCCTCACTGCATCAGTTAGGGTTAAATAACTTGTTGCCAGCTGAAACATAATCACCATTGCAGTAATTATCCAATGGGAGGCTCTTTCTTTCTTTCTTTTTTTCTTTCTTTCTTTTTAAACTGTTTAACTATTTCCTTAGTTAAATCCAGGTGGTAACCTTTTTTTTGGCCAGACAGTGTAGTATGTACTGTTTAAGTACACCATTTTGGATGCAGCCATGGTATAAACTGGTTTGCTTCTGTTTTTAACAAACTATCTGCACATGCAGGCAAATACAATATGGGGCTCTTTTTGTCCCTTAGTCAGATGTTGGAGCCTGTATTTCCCTCTAATGTTTCAGCTAGGAAATGCAGGGACCTGTGACCGAGGGGGTTCTCGCTAGCCGCACTCCCTAGATGAAACACTAAATGGAAATACAGAAATGGGGTTTGTACAGGTCTGCAACAAATTACCTCGCAATGTATGGCTCATTTGTTTCACGCCATTGATTGACTCTCATGATTGGCTAAATTAGAGATTCCATATTTGGGTTAAAAATCAGCCGATACCAATACATAGCCGATCAGCCAATCTCTAATATGGAGTTCCCCTCCACCTTTGTTGCAATAACGGCCTTTGTTCTTCTAAGAGGGCTTTCCACTACATTTTGGAACATGCTTGTGAGGTCAGCTTCTGATGTTTGACCATAAGCCTTTGTTTACTTTTGGCATTCCAGTGCATTTCCAAGGGGTCTGATGGAGTTGAAGACAAAGTTCTGTACAAAGTCATTCAGGGTCTCAACAAAAGTTGGCAAAACCAATTCTTTGTGGACTTTATTTATGGACAACAGGGAAGCAAGCTGATGAACTGACTTGTTGGAAGCTGAAACCTATAAAACTTGCCATATTGTGAGTCAGTGGGGTATTCCGTTCAACCCATTCTACTGCCACTGTTTGTCTATGGAAAATCCAGCAATGTATGCTTTATATTATGAATGTGTTCCAAGTAAGTGTTCCTGGAATAGCAAAGTCAATAGTCGTCCACAAACTTTTACCCGTATAGTGTTCATACAACTTAAAATTGTGTTGCCCCAAAAACTCTTTCGATCAGGTCAGGGCAGTTCAAGCTTCTTGTTCAGTGTACCAGCGTCTCTTGAATCTCCCTCAGTGCAGTAGTTGTGTATGCTGAGGGCTGTAATCAGAGTGTACAGCAGTATGGTAATGTGTTTACTCCTCCTTGGTCCAGAATGGCAGTTTGCAGAGAGGCCCTCCCCCCGAGCTGCAAGAAAAAAAATGCAATTATTGTGTATTCTGATTTGCTCTAACCACTGCTTTGGTGGAATAATACAGTGTGATTTGCCCAGTCAGGGGATGAGTGAGTTGATTTGGTGTCCCTTTCCGTTAACAAAGCCAGTGCTGCGCTCCCCTCTGAGGGGGACGCGCACACACATCAATGGGACTGTGATGTTGTTTTTTGTGCTAACAGGCCCGTCGATGCACCCCTCCGAGTTAATAGCAGACATGCGGAACAGTGGGTTTGCGCTGAAGAAATGTGTCCTTGGAAGAAATGCCACTGTTTGTGATCCAGCACAGGTAATCTCTAGGTCCCTCCGACCCCCTCAGGCACAAATAAGACCAATGATATCCATGCCTGGCCCTGAGCGAGTTGAAGAGAGAGTTTGATTGCAGCAAAACGGCCAATTATCAGACAGGCAGCACAGTGATTCCAGTCAGTGCAAGTTTAGTCAAGAGGGTAGTGTTGATGAGACTAACTGCCAAAATTATCAAAAGCAAGGAAGTGGATAGATTGCTTGTGCTGCTCATGGTCACTGGCCCTTATATACACATGGTTGGTGTGTACATTGGTGTGCGAAAGTTTGTGAACCCTTTAGAGTTGTCTATATTTCTGCATAAATATGCCCTAAAATATCACCAGATTTTCACACGTTCTAGAACATTTACAGCATTTAGCAGACGCTCTTACCCAGAGCGACTTACAATTGATACAGTCTTACAATCCAGGCAATTGTGGGTTAAGGGCCTTGCTCAAGGGCCCAACAGTGGCAGCTTGGCAGAGGTGGGATTTGAACCCTGGACCTTCTGGACCTTCTGGTCCATAGTCCAGTACCTTTAACCCAGTTAAACAAATGAGACAAAACTAATGTACTTGGCCATTTATTTATTGAGGAAAATTATGTAAAGTTACATATCTGTCTGGCAAAAGTGTGACCCTCTAGGATTAGCAGGTGAAATTAGTCAGGTGGCTTCGATAAATATGATGACAGTCAGGTGTAAGTGGGTGCCCTGTTGTATTTGAAGAACAGGGATCTATCAAGGTCTGATTCTTGTAACAGAGGAAGTGTATCATGGCAAATTAGCTCTCTGCAGACCTCAGTGTTTCTTGGTGCTCATCAGATTAGCAGAGGTTACAAAACTAAAGCCAAGTTGACAGATTGTGTACAAATTGAGGAAATTTAAGACCATTTTTACTCTACCCAGGAGTGATCGACCAACAAAGATCATGCCCAGTGCAATGCATGTAATAGTCGGTGAGGCCACAAAGGAACTTAAGTTAACTTCTAAGCAACTAAAGGCCTGTAAAATTGGATAATGTTAAAGTTTGAGTCCACCATCAGGAAAGTACTGCAGGGCTGCTGTGAGAAAGCCATTGCTCTCCATAAAGAGCACTGCTGCCTATTGTGTGGCATATAAACAATCCAGAAGACTACTATAAAAGCATTTTGTGGGCAGGTGAGACCAAAATGGGGCCTTTTATTTTAAATGAGAAACATTACATTTGCAGTAAGAACAGCACTGCATTCCAACATAGGGACCTTTATTGTAATGTCATGGTTTGGGCATGTTTTGTTTAATCTGCGGAATCCGCTTGCCATCATAGTTGGAGCAATGAATTCTGAATTATACCATCATATTGTAAAGGAAAATGTAAGGACATCAGTCTGTGAACTGACGACAGTGTCTTTCAGGGAACAACATAATGACACAAGGTGTTCTACCAAAGAATGGATAAAGAACAATGAAGTTAATGTTTTAGTATTGAATGTTGTGGAAGGACCTGAAGCAAGCAGTTAATGTGAGGAAATGTACAAACATCTCAGAGTTGCAGATCTCCAGATTCAATAATTGCATTAGAAAATTATTGAAATATTTAAAAATGATGTTTGGAAGCTATTTGCTTATTTTTCCCTCTACAGTCTGTAATATCATTAAACAACTCAAGGAATCTAGAGGATTTTCATTCTAATCATCATGTAAAGGGCAAAGGTTTGAGCTCAGACTGAAAACCTGTGATCTCCCATCCTGCAGACTACGTAGCATCAAACAACAGTCATTCACCAGTATCTGAAATAACCAAATGCACAAGGGATTACTTTATCAAACCTTGATCAAGAACTACAGTACGGAGTTACATTCACAGTTGCCACTTATTAGATGACTGTGCAAAAAAGAAGCTGTATATTAAGTGTCCAGAAGCCACGTTGACTTCTCTGGGTTTGGGGACATCTAGGACGAATCATTACACAGTGACAAGGTGTATTGTGGTCACAAAAAGTCCAAAAGCCAGGTTCTGTCATGTCCGTTGGCAAAGGTCATTTACACTTCTGTGATGGCAGCATTAATGCAGAAACGTACATTGAAATTTTAGAGCAACATATGAATTTTTTTATTCAATGAAATAAAAAAACTAAAGTCAATATAAGGAACACACAAGGTAAATATAAGGAACATGTATATATTTATTTTATTTTATTTCTTTTTTTCCCCCTTTTTCCATACCATCCCAACTTTTCCTCATTTAGGGTTGCAGAAAATTCTGAAGGGTTCCCAAACTTTCCAACATCAATGCTTATACTTGTCAAATTATTCAAATATGTAATTGCATTAATCTCTCTGATTGTATAAGTTGATAACGATTCATTTTTGCATGCTTGTTTTTAACACTAAAGGAATACTTAACTCCAAAATGCACAATGTAGCCATACAAGTGGAAATATAATTCAGTAAACACAGAAATACAACAGTGATTACCAAAATATTACCTATTTATGCAAAGTATGAATTTTGTTAGGAAATCTTATTAGAAACAACATATGTGAGCAATTATCTTGTGTACCAGGCTTGTTTGCAAACCGCAGACCTGCACTGGGCTCTGTGAATTTGTGATTGAATCTGCTTCTGCACATTAATGAGCAAAACCGTATAAGAAAGTGTCCCAAATTGTTTACAATTCTGTCTGTCCTGTTAGCTGATGTCATTATAGGCCAATAATGTGATATATGGTGTGGGAAATGGTGATTAGAGGGTCATTTTTGACACCGCTCATAATTATGGGTGCCTTGTATAGTCAAGTAGCAAAAATTTGATTTCACTTTGTTTAAAAAAAAAAAAAAACCTACCAACATTAACATCTCGCAGCTCCAGCATCTTTGGTTCGTCCACGTGGGTGTACTCCAGGTACTCCGGTTTCCTCCCACATACCAAAGATGTGTGTTAGGTTAATTTGTGTTTTTAAAGTGACCTTAGTGTGTATGAGCGTATGTATGAGTGTGTGAGTGTATGTGCTCTACGGTGGGCTGGCACCGGCTTTCACAAGACCAGGACTAAGCGGCTGAGGAAATGAATGAATGAACACATTAATTTTGATAGCCCGTGTATAAAAATAGCCAAGAGCCTACTAGTGAAAATGTTTGTTTGGAACTTTATGGAGAAGAGTCGTACTGCAGCAGGATAATGACCCAAAACATACCTCAAAACTTTGTGACAACTGCTTGAAGACCAAAGAACGTCAAGGAATACTGACTGTCACAGACTTTCTTCCGCATCACAAGATGCTCTTTGGAATATTGTGAAATGTTGCATGGGTTACATGGCTTATCAGATTTTGTGGGACTTTGGTAGCCTAGTGGTTAAGGTACTGGACTGTGGACCAGAAGGTCCAGGGTTCAAATCCTACCTCTGCTAAGCTGCCATTGTTGGGTCCTTGAGCAAGATCCTTAACCCACAATTGCTTGGATTGTAAGATTGTATCAGTTGTAAGTCGCTCTGGATAAGGGCATCCGCTAAATTTTGCACCAACTTATGCACTCTATGCCAGCTTGAATGCATGCTGTCATTACAGTAAAAAGGGAACATACCAAATACTAATCAGTTCTGAAATTGACCAAATTTATCAGTATTTAAGTTTTTTTTATTTTTATTCAAGTATTCAGTTGGTAATGCTGATTACATGGTGGATGTAAAATAGAAGCATTTTCACTACTGTCTCTGGTGTGTGTGTGGGCGGAATTATTTCTGTTAGGAAGTTGTCAATATGTTGCATATAATATCATATATGCATTATATACATTTGTATTATACACAAATACAGATAACACTTTTTGTGCTACAGGAGTTTCTGGCCAGTGAGGAGGATGATGATCCTGAAGTGGAGTTCCTTAAATCCTTAACCTCAAAGCAAAAACAGAAGCTTCTGAGGTGCGCAAGTACTTACCGATGTTTTACAAATGTTAATTGATTAAGCAAATATAAGGTTGTGTGAGGAAAGTCAGAGGATTTTGTGCAGCACATGTAAACTTTAGTCAGGTTTGTTGTTATTGCATTACTGGAGAATTGCATCCATATTAAATGTTGGCTAAGTGTGAAAAAGTGTTTTGACCCAGAAGACTCAAGTGGTATTGCACTAAACATTGTTTTTTGCCACTTCATAGAAAACTTGACCGGCTCGAAAATAAAAAGCACAAGAAGAAAAAGGGTAAAAATGAGAAAAAGAAGAAACGCAAGCAGAAGAAAAAATCTACTGAGACCTCTAGCAGCAGCCCTGACAGTGGCAGCAGCTCCGAGTCAGATTTTGAGCCTGATAGACACAAGGCAAAGAAAGAAAAGAAGAAACAGAAGAGGAAGAGGTACTCGTCCAGCGAGAGCAGCTCGGACAGTGAGGATGAGAAAAGCAGCAGAGCCAAAAACAAAGAGCCAAGCCTTTCTGATTCCAAGCAGCACAGAGACAATAAATTGACTCACTCGCGGTCAGATGAACAGAACAGGAGACCGGGAGACTTTCAGAGGACAGCACATGGAAAGAGGGAGAGCAGAGAGAGTGAATGGAGGAATAAGTACAGTGAGAGATATCGAAGTCCTGAGAGAGGTAGGGAGGAAAGAGGTAGGAGTAAAAGCAGCATGAGTAGAAATGGTGAAAGGGATAGGAGGTTGAGTCGTGATAGGGGTAGTGGAAGAAGGGAGAGGAGCTGGGATAGGGATCATGAAAGGGAAATAAAGAAGGAAAAAAGGAGCGTTAGTAAGGATCGGGGTACAAATGAAAAACGGAGTGAAAGCCGGGATAGACGACGAGAAAGTGAGAGTAAGAGAAGAGAGAGGAGTCGCAGCTTGGAGAGGAGCAGATGTGGAAAAGAACAGAGCAGGAGGAAGGAGTTGGAAAGGACTAAAACAAGAGAGTGAAGCACTGATGCTCGGTTTGTATTAGTGTAGGTGATGGGCAGCTATAAGAGGAGTAAAAACACTGAACGGAAATCAGACGTGACGCGTTTATATAATCATTCTGCAATGTGTTAGCTCCTATAAATCACATTCAGCTTTGGTTTTTTTCTGTTTGGTTCGGTTCAGAACTTCAACCCTTTTACCTAACTCCTTGGTTTAAACTAGTGATGCGCAATAGCAGCTGATAAAACGTTGGATTACCAGTAGATGGCACCAAACTACTTTGGGATAAACGGGGACTTCTCATGTGGAATTTTGTCCTGGTCTCAGTTCTTCTCCTTAAAGTTGGTACGCTTGATTCCAATTCTTATTTTTCTCAGCATGACACGGATGCTTGCTCATTCAAATTTGGTCTGATTTGCGATTGTCCAACAGCTCTCTTGCCTCCAAGCTATTCGTTTTCATTAATGAGAAATTGCTACACCTGTCACTCACTGACATCCTCCCCTAAGGTTCAAGTCAATGCATTTACCTCTGAGAGTTGACTAACCCAACTTTAATTATATAGAAACTATTACTGCATAAAATAGATGCAGAAATATTGGCACCTTTGGTAATATTGGTTAAATATGATATAAATATTGTTGGTGATTAATTGGCTCAATACCAGTGTATGAGAGGTATCTACCATTTTAATGTAAGCAAGTTTATTCTAAGAAAATAAAACCCCTTTGAGTTCTGATGAATGGTGACAGTAACAGTCATTGGCACCCCTACAATTTTTAAAACAATGTTCAACTGTGTTTGTTTTTTAAAACAAGTTTTGAAGTAATTGGAAGGTGTGTCGGGAAAAGAGCTTTTCATAAGTGCCTGGAGATCACGTGACACTGCTGAAGCTAAGTAGAGCTTTTTGACAGCAAATATTCAAGGTCGATTTGGTCTGTTATACGTGAAATGTGGAATCCATGTTGTTGCATGGAGGAGCATTATGTTCTTTCTCCAAACACCATAGGAACGTTATATAGAGTTATGGATACCATAGGAATTTTGGAATGAGGTTTTAACTTCACCTCAGCGGCAGGTTTTTATGTTCCTGGACGACAGTGATTCAATACGCATCCAAATCTACATAAAGTTCAATAACCACACAATTAAGCTTTTGACTTGGTCATGCAGTGACCTAAACCCTGTTGAGAACGTATCTGCTTAACTGAAGACAGGACATATCTCAGATTTACTGCGCATCTCCAATCTCAACAAGCTTCACTGAAGCTCTAATGCTATGTTTCTAAAGGAAGACTGCACTCAACAGTGATGTCACTAACTGAGGCAGGAATTTTTTTTTAATTAGTCAGGTTTAATTTTCTTCAAATAAATCTCCTTCAATGAAATTGTAAATATTGCTTAATTTGACCGAGATTGGGGTAATTGGATATTTTCCATACTTGCAAGTGATGTTACGAAAAGCTGTTGATTTTTATACGTTCTTCTGAACCCTTTAGCCAAAAGCTTATTAGCTGATAGAAATATAATAATGTTAAGCAGCGCTGGCATTTATTACCCCTTTGTTAAATAATGAATGATGTACTTTTCATTTATCCTAGTAACACACTGAGAGCAGTAGTAGAAACAATACCGCAGATTAATCCAGTCTATTCAGTTAGAAATTCGCGTTTGAAATGCGATAGTGCTGAAAAACACACTTTAAAAAAATTCAATTTGATGACTTTCAACTAGTAGAATTACAGTTTGCTGTTTACCCGAAGAGGAAATCTGACGAGCCTCAGTGCGATGCCGTGTCCTTGTTCAGTGTCACTGTCAACCACAAATATGCTTTCTAATCAATGGATTAAGGGTCCAGTGCAGCATATTGAGCTATTATTGAATTTTGGTGTGCATGTAAGGTACTCTAATTATTAGTCATACTGCCTAATGTTCACGGTTGCATTTGCTTTCTGGTGTAAATGGCTACGTAAAAATATAGGTATTAAAGTACACTGGATCACAAATGTTTTCTACCTGCTTTTCGAATATTGTCGGTTATTTTCAGGGATGGCAATGAGAGACAACCTTAAATTGTTCGGTTACTCATAATGTATGCATTTTATATCACAAACGGTGCCCAAATAATTAGAACTCGCACAGCTCTAAATGTAATTGTTGCAGCTTGCTTAAAAAGAAAACGCAGAGCTGTTGCCTATGATCTAGTTGTAGTTTAACGAACCTTATGAAGGTACTCGGTTTTGATGGACACCATTTGACCCTGGCTCTGGGTCCACAGCGGCGTAAGGTCCTTGATCAGTGACATGATGCGCATCCTGCCCGTGTCCCGCACAGGACCGCGGGTCCCTTTGATCTACTTTTATTGTGACGCACAAACAAAGCTTGACTTTTCGCCTCTGTCACAGCGAGAGTGCATTCCAGCAAAGCCGTAACAAAGCGCTGACTGACGGCCCTCACTGTCCTCTCCCCTCTCAGCTCACGCACCCCGACCTCTCACAGCTCCACTTCATCCCTGCCAGTGTATGCGCTGCCGTTTGTAAATCTTAACGAGACCATATAATTGTAAAGTGTGCTTATGAATGCCTTCACGCCCAAACAGCGCTCATTTCCGCAGCACACAGTCTCTAGTGTCCGCAATAAAAAGCTCAATAGGATCTCCTACATTAAACTTTAAAAGGCTGGAAATCAAACTCAGACACCTATAACCTGTTTAAAAGGGCCTGTAATTTAGAGCTCGATTTGTTTTCGTTGTTGTTCGTTCGATGTTGGAGTTCCTTTAATTAATGCTGGGAACTCAGAATTAGAATTCGTTTTAATATAAATAGAGCTAATATCAGCTGCGTTACTGTATTAATAATAAATATGGGGTTGTTGTTGTTATTATTATTTTTATTATTATTATTATTATTATTCATCCTGTTTTATGCTCTGTAAAGTCTCGAGTAGATTAAATTATAATGGAAACAAATTTGTGTTATTTGTGTATTTGCTCTCAGTTTTTGCCGGTCCGACCTGCCACCAAGCGTAGCATACAATAGGAAATGAAAATAATTTTCGTCTATTGCTTCTGGCCAATTTAACCAGCTCCCCGCAAGGCGCTTTTCCTAGCTGAGACGCGTAGCCGTACCCAGTTCCCAGGCTGAACTGCAGCATAATTATTCCTCCGGCTCTTTCTTTTAGATCGGACGCTGCACTGGATAAACACAAAAGAGTCAGAGAGCATCCTTTAACCCTTTCAGTATACGCGGCCACTGATATTTAAATAACAACCAGCGACCATTTGACTGCTCTGCAACAAGAGCATTTTAAAATCTAAATTTGCATATGGCTTTTCCAGTTTCCTTTTTCAAAAGTACCCCCACCCCTTCAAAAAAAAAAAAAAAAGAAAATGTTCCCATAACACCAAATCAAGTGCTGCGCTTTTAAAGGCTAAAAGCTGCTTTGTGCCCCAGTCCTCTCTTAGATGGGACATTTTCCGTTTGACATGCAAATGTAAGCAGTTAATTTGAGCGATTAAAATAAATATTCAGGGTCCTTTGTCATTGAATCCCTTCGGAAAAGCGCTGATAAAGAGCGGTTGAACAAATGATGTCTCGGAGATTAATTAGATATTTGATAAGACTCGAATCCCTAATCGCAGAAACAAGACACATGGGGCTGCAATGTGCTCCAAGTCATAATTAATACTATTTAACAAGATTTTCATTTGGACATAAAATGCCTGTTCCGGGGCATTGAGTTCTCCCACTGAGAATCCGTGTCGATTTGCGTTTACCCATAAGAGTATTAACAAATGTACACGTATGATGTTTCTATTTTGAAACAAGAAATATAAAAAAAATTCGCTTGATCTAAAAAACTGAAAATAATCCGACAAATATTCTGAAACTATCATGTTATCAAATAAGTTCTCGTCATAGAGCGAAATCTGAAATTTCAGTAAGAACAGCAGAAATATAATGTTAGTATAAACTTAAGCATGCCCACCAAAATAACAACAAAAATGTTTTGATTTTAAATCCCTTTAATTACAAAATGAAATCCTTATACGCGAGACTTTATACAATTAAACATTTATATATTTTAGCAAGGTAAAGAAAGGAGTAACTGATTTTTAAATAGCTGTGTTTACATACATACTGACATCCACAAAGTGCGTCGAAAGTAAAGAAAACTCCCTGAATTTCAGGATCCACCACAAAACAGTAATAAGAGACATTTACAGGAAAAATATCATGTTATTTTGTCAATATATCTACAATGTTAGTTAGCTCAACTCGCAGCGTTCAGCTCTGTTCTGTTGGAAACATTTTCTCTTGCGCATTGCTCAAAACCAGATCTCATCTCTCAGAACAAGGTCTGAAAAGTGAACTAGAACACGTTTAGGTTGAAGTATATATATTCCGGTTAATTAGCAGTTCAGGGGCTCGTCTGTCCTGTAAAAATAACTAAAGCGTCATCAAAACAGTTCATTCAACACTTGACCCGTGTCTTTATCTTTGAATAACAACCTACCAGTTTTTGGAGAGAAATTGGTTTTGTATCAATTGTTTATAATGTCGTTAGCATGTTTGGTGGGTTTGGTCTTCTCAGGACTCGTGATGAGGCGACTGCTCTTTGACCGTGACCCTGGGATTTACACCCTCCAAAATGAGTTCCGGAGACTCGGACCTGGGAGTTTCCAAGTTACTTGTGTCGGTGTCACTATCGCTGCCTTTTTTGCCTCCACCTCCGGCTGTGTGCGTTTTGATGTGCTTGCTCAGGTGGTCGCTTCTCATGAAGCGCTTGTTGCACACCGGACAGGCGAACCGTTTCTCCCCGGTGTGGGTGCGCAGGTGCCTCTGGAGTTCGTCAGACCTGGTAAAGCGTTTGCCGCAAAAAAGCCAATTGCACACGAAGGGCCTCTCACCGGTGTGCCATCTGAGATGCGCTTTGAGGTGAGACGTTTTACCGTAGACTTTGCCACAACCCGGGATGTGACAACTGTGGAGTCCTTTTCTGCGCAGGCTGGCCCCGGCAGGCCCGAGCCTCTCCGCCTCCTGACAGTTTGGGCAGTCGCATGTCGCCCTGCCCGAGTATCTCCTGGAGGACCTGGAGGAGCTACCGATGCCAGAGCTGGCCCCTGATATCATGGCATTGGCCGCCGAAGTGTCCGTGTACGTGGGGATCACCGTTTTGAAGCCGTCTTGCGTCAACAGGTGCTGGCTCGTGGACAGTAGGTGGGACGCAGTTGGGCTGATGCCAGTCGAACTGAAAGCTGAGTGTGTGAGGCTGCTGAAGTCTGGGTTGTAGCCGCCCAGCTGCGAGTGGATGGCCTGCGGTGTTCCCGAGTGCAACGAGCTCTGCAGCGTGCCGGCCGGGTTTTGCACCTCGAGCCAGGAGCCCGGGTTCGTGTGCACGTCCCACCACGAGGATGCACCGTTCGCCACCTCGCCCGAGATCGTGGAGTGGAAACCGGATTTGTACCATGATTCGTACGGATGCGCCATGCCCACTCGTGGGTACAGAGTCTCAGCCGAGGTGTGCACTTTGGAAATGAAGGCAGACTGTCCGGATTCCTGCGACGTAACGCTGGCCGAGTTGGAAAACAAGCTGCTGTACTCGGTGGAGAAAGCGGACGAGGTGGGCGAGGTGGATGCCAGGCAAAAAGCGCTGTTGCTCGTGCCCGTAGTGGTCGTTAGTCCCGAGGTACTGCGGCTGGTCGCCACGCTGAATCCCGGCAGACTGGAGGCTAAGTTGCAACTGGACGAGGATCTTTTCCACGGGTGAAATCCGCCTTTGGAAAACGCGCTGGAGTCGGGTAATGTGGTCAGAGGACTCGTGTTGCCAATTTTGTTACAGGTCGCAGCCAGCATAGCCAGAGGGGTAGTTCCGAAACGCGGCTCTTCCTGCACAGACATCAAAGTTTGTTCTCAACTATGTGTTTGACAAAGGAAAACTTTATAATATGTAAAAACTTTTTGTTTTCTTGCGACGATTTGGAATCGTTTAAACCAAATGCGCGCGTAGCCTACTTGTGCGGATCGATTAGCCCGTATAAAGTTTCAACTGAATGTCTCCTTTAATAACTCCATTTTTTTCATCCACATCCTGAGTCGTTAACACTGTGTGGAATTTGTAAAGAAAATACATTGCCAAGTAATGCTCAAACGTGCCTAATATCGATTACTACTTGCACCGAAATTAAAATATAATCTTACAGGACGCATAATGTGCCGAAATAAAGGCTCAGTAATGAGCCACAAAACAGGCATGCTCTTAACAATAAAAATGAGCTTACCCCGAGAATGGATGTAGCCATAGCCAAGGCCGTTTCTGTGTTGGACCTGGGAGGACTACGCTGTTATGTTCCAGTTTGACTCGGACGCGACAGTTTTGTTGGGGTCTCAGTCGGGTCGTTCGTCCCTTGGCCGAAGCCTTCACACTCTACCTAGATGTAGAGAGCGCCTTCTTTGAAGTACAGCTGCCTGAGACACTCGACCAATCTGCGCAGCGGATACTTCAGGGACGAGTCGAGTTCAGCCAATAAGAGACGCCTCCATGACAGAAATACTAAAGTAGCATGTCAATCAATAACCGTGGTACCGATCCCACTGTCAGGCGTCAAGCGATCTGGCATTGTTAAGTGTTTGTTTATATATATAGGCTATATGATGATCACGGCTCTGTACCTGCACACATAATAGCGTTCAGCTCATAAGTCTGCTGTCCTCAGTAGTGCGGGCGAACTGTTTGTTCTGTGCATGATATCTTGATAGGCCGATCGCACCTCCAGCCCACAGGTGAGACTACAGGGAATCCGTTGCAGACGGTATAGTATTTTGAATTTTGTACAGGTTATAAAATGAATCTTCATGCACGTTTTCATTTGTTTTCAGTTTTTAGTATGCATTTAGGCAGTAGGGTATTTAGTGTCACATGTTGATAATATTGCTTGTCTTTTGAAACTTCTGTAATGTCATTTCTCTGTTTGCATTAATAGCTATTATCTGTGTACTGATCGAACTTTTTTGTTTAATCTGACACAGACAAGCCTGGATGAGGAAATCGGAGGGGAATTACAAATCTCACAACAGGCGCGAAAGACTGCTCGCGCGCGCGCGCGCGTGCGTGTGCGTGTGCGTGTGTGTGTGTGTATCTCAGTGTGTATGATTGTTAGCAAAAGTGCTCACAGTAGCGCACCGTTTAAATGCCTTCAGAAATGGCTTTATAAGACGCGTCTTCAAATGTGCTGGAAATTTGATTTCTCGTTTTGGGGCACGATACGATAAATTGGAGACAAATAGTTATTATGATCTAATAGAAGGACAAACCTCTTTATTTGACTCGTAAAATAATAGCTTATTGTTTATGAATGCCTATCATCATCAGTTTATTTACATTTTCATTAAGTAATCAATTTTATCCTTGTCTTTTTGTTGTATTATTTATGTCGTTTTATGTTCTTTTTTATTTTTAGGAAACTCAATACATTATACCAGTGTGTTTGTCTACTTGTTAAAACATGTGAGTGTAATGGCATAATTTAACAATGGCCAACGTTTCTCGTGAATCATCATCCCTTTAAAAGTTAAAGCAATTTTCTTGAAAATGGCCTCGCTGTGCATTACAGTATTCAAAATTGCCAAATAATGCTCCATTATAGAGGCTGAGCGGTGCCAGGCGGCCCGGCCGCAATTTGCTCCAAAGCGCTGTGCTTTAAATCCCTCCTATGGAGAGGAGAATCTAAAAGTTTATTCAAATTCGCACGACGGAGCCCAGAAAATGACTACATTTCTGCAATCACTGTAAATTGACAGCTGAACAATTAACGCCATTAAATATCTATCTGTTAAGCATAAACACATTTGGCTGCAGACGAGCGAGGTCTCCCTCTCTCGTGCATGTGCAACTTTCTCTCTTATTAGGTTATTGTTATTTTTTTACTCTTGTAATTTCTTTCCCTCTAATTAGTTGTGATGCAAAAATCATTTTAGTAGGCTGTGTATTTCTTGAACGAATGTTTTTTTCTGATTTGAACCCTTTACATGGGAGATCACATTCTGCCTTTTATTGCTATGTTCTTACAAAACTACATTAGTTAAATTAACGCCTGAGGATTCATGATTGTAAACCTTGTGAGATCTGAAAGGATGATATTTGGCTTCTGTTCCACTAAGGACAGATATGATTTCAAATCGAATATCTGAAAGCTGATCAATTTATAAGCAGGACTTTTCATCATAAGCTATTCTTCTTTTTAATTTATTTGACTGCAGGCTATTTGCTTTATTATGTGTGTATGCTATCACGTGGCATGCATGTTTTTTTGCGTTTAAAACTGGCACTGATTTTCAGACCTTCCAGTATAAGTAAAAACTTGAACATTTATTTGATTTAAAATATATTTAGTCTGTAATTGAAAACATCGGAGCCTTGCTGATCTACCTGGCGTGCAGCTTTGTGTGGCAATTAGAAGCCTATTACAAGTCATTAGACTGATCAATGTACCTTATACAATGCGGGTGATTTATTTGGCTGGAACGAAACCTTCTGTATCTATTGTGGTGAGACTGAGTGACGGTACATCCATCACGGGTTTAAGCAGCTAGAGATAAATGATTAATCCAGACCTATTCGTTTTCTTACAAAAGGTCCCGTTTCTTTCTCCAAATCAGGATCGTGTGTGTGTGTGTGTGTGTGTGTGTGTGTGTGTGTGTGTGTGTGAAAGAGAGAGAGAGAGAAAGAGAGAGACGATGCGAGCCTGTGGGGGGGCTTCATGTTTCTGTGTGTTATCGCTGGCATTGATCTGTCCAAACCCTTAAGAGGAAAAGCGCATTTGTAGATGATTAACTAATCAGTGTAAACTTAAATCCGTCTTCTCCATAGGTCCTTGCAGCATCAGTTCATACACACCTGCTTCCCCTCATTTGCACACCACAGAGATATATGGATGAAAACGATTTCATTTAGCACCTTGGTCATTCGTTAAACGATTGAACGCATTTGTTACTATACTTATGAGAGCAAATTGTAAGTCAGCGAGGTTTGGAAAATATCTGATGCAATGGGGAACCCCTCAGTGGCATCACCGCACCGCGCACCAGTGATGAAGAGCCTGATTGGCATGATAATGCATTTCGTCATTTGTGCGCACCAGATCAGAATGTGGGAAAATTTTGGTGTTTACAAACAACACAGACAGACGCATCAGACTGTATAATTTGCACGAATGCTGACAAGAGAAAATGCAACAGGCCTAATATACATCTAATAAGATGCAATAAAATTGCTCTCCTTTATTCTTTATTCCCTCTTGGGGTTAAGAAAGTGCTATCTTATTTGCACTTTGCATAAGAGTGCAACTCGATTTAATTATTCCGCGCACTAGCTTTAGAAATACCGAAGGTCTAATATATGGTGATGCCTAAAAGGAGCGCGCCAATAAAATTATAAGAGTCTGAGCAGTAAGTCTGAGGATCTGAGAAAGTTCAGAAAAAAAATCTGTGGCATTTTAAACTTTTATATGAAATCGTTGAGTGAAAAATCAAATTCCGCTCAGGTAAAATTATGTACTGAAATGCATTTTGAACAATCGTTTGAGAACAAAGTGAGATCGCCGAAGAAAGCTTTACGCATGAACTACGCGTCTGCACGGTGGATGTGCTTGTGTCACATGTCTTGTAATTAGAAGGTATAAGGAATAACGTCTCCGGTCATATAAAATCCATTCTGTGTAAAATAATAATGCCATCTAAAATGCGCTTGATGTTTCCGTCCAACCTGTTTCATAATATGGTACGAAATCAAAGGGCACACATAGTGGACAGGCTACTTGCACTATGCGCATCTTTAGTACGATAGTATGGTCTCAGGAGTAATCAGGAGTGTCACTAAACCAGAGTTGGTAAAATCCTTTGTAAGTAGGGTAGGCTATCAGTTAATGTTTCATGCTTTTTCTTCAATACCAATCATCCATCAAATAAATTGCATGCTCCACTGATGTAACATTTATCTAACGTGTTGCAATCCGCTGGTTCATTCTTAAAATGAAGGATTGTGTAAGCTATTTGTAATATATGTGTGTGAGTTCAGGTTATAGGGTGTGTGAGGCATGTAAAGGCTTCCTGTCACGCTACAGTTTTATGGGCTTTTTTTGTATTTGCTGTTGACTCATGCTGATGAGCATCTGTCTGGTCTGGCCGGGATCAGATCGTACCTGTTTTATACTCATGCTCACATGACTGCTTCACACAGTGACACTTTCAGCTTTGGATTTTTCGCTCTCTGTCCATGTGACGCAGTAGGACCTGTTGAGAAACACAGATTTCAATCCAACAACTGTAAGCATGACATGTTTTTATTGCAAATATTCCACCTGGTAGACCTAATTTGATTAAATGTCCATGTAGCCCAAGTAATTATGCATGACTTTGGTACATCTACCAAAGTACTAAAGCCATATTGATGTATATCAGTCTTTTGTGGTTCCGTGAAGCATTCTATAATTATTGTGTTGGAAGACACACAATGGGATATTCTATTCTCAGATGAAATAGATGATCAACAGTGTGACATGAAAACATCAATATTTCTGGAAGGCAACCATTTCACTTTGAATGTTGAAAATGAACATGATTGTTTAGCTGCCAATAACATGATCTAACAGTACAACTACATGTGGCTTGTCCTTGATACGCTCCAGCTACATTTCTTTATCGTGATTAAGTAAGGGACTGACATATACAATAACTTAAAGACAAACAGTTAGTCTCAGCCGTAATATGGCGACTAACTACAAACTGTCATTTGGCGTCAGCAAAACAGCTCTTGGCTTAGCAGAATGCTTATCACATGTCATCTCTGCATGGCAGCGCAGAAATTACAAGATCGCGTGTGTTCCACTCCCAGCTCCTTTGTACTCTCGACATCTTCTTTGTCTTACACAATTAAGGTGTTACACGGTAGAATAATTTAAATTGCCAGCTCTAAAATGTAGACTGAAGCTCTTTTTAAAAATAGCATAATTTGTTTACTGATTGTATGCGGTTATTGACTTTCCCATTACATGAGAAGAGCTCTGATTAGTGCCTGTGCAATGTTCAGAGAGTGAGGCAGAGCGTTCAGGGTTACAATACAGAGCATTTACTCTTATTGTTCTCTGGCCTCGTTACCCAGGATTACTGTTGGACACAGTAATGAGGGTGTCACTGCAGGTCCAAAGCTATTTTCCACTAGTTTCTCCATTTGACAGCCAGCATCTGTGGCACCTGAGGTCTTCTCAGACTTTGGTGAGGCTTCTTACCTGTGGGAGATTTCCATATATTGTTTAGTGATTGAAAGGGCATTTGTTTTATTGTTTTTCACTGGCTGCAGGTGAAGGCCATTGTTCTTGTGCTAACTGTAACATAGACCTCATTTAGGACGATCAGCTTTCTGCAGTGATGTACATGCTTGAACTGGTAGAACGAGACATGAAGAAGTCCTGTCCAACCAACAGGATTTTCCTGATTTTTCCAATTTGCTTTCTTTGTTCTTGGTTTGTGTTTTTCACCGGCTAAACCCCAGCTTGTTTCTATCATAAACTCCACTTGTGAACAGTGTTGGAACACCAGAGCACAAAACAGATACTTATTCTTCATGAGTTTGCCACTCTCTGTCTTGACCTGCTATTGTTTCCTAAAGTGGGTTCAATCAAGAATAAGTGATTGTTTTGCCAAGTAACCATTAACAATTTCAGTATTTGTTTTGTAATTATAGAAATGTTTTATCCGGTGTCATATGGTACATGTTTCCACTTTCATGGAATTTCTTTTATATAGTCTGATTACATGGTTGTGGGAGCGTGCTTTTTCTTGCTTCAGAGGCTTGCCAAAATGCGTAGAGCATCTTACAAAGAACAGAGAGATGACTTGCAATGCCGACCCATTCACATAAATGCTGTGCTTGGGAGTGTTTTAAAACATGCCACACTGGAGTTTTACTTTTATTGCTAAATAACATGAACCAGGCAACTTTTACACTAATTAATGTCTGTGTGTATATTTATAAATGTGAAGAATATAGCCTTTACCAGTATAATAGTGTACTGCATATAATACACTGTATCACTTTTACTCGGTGTATATCAGATTGATCTCAGATTTATGAACCAGGTAATATTTTAGATTATTTCAAAACTATTTATAGGAGCAGAGAAAAGGAGAGAACTTCTTTGGCAAACGTTATGTCTTTGTTTAGCATTTGAAGTTGTTTCAGGGTGCTATATGACAGCATTTTTACAGACAGCCAGTAGATCAGCAGTCTTATTGAAGGCAGGCAGCAGTCAGACTATATCTGCAGGATCACATTCAGATGTTTGAAGTCAGAGAACCAGTAGTTACCCAACAGTGTTTCTTCAACAATGTGCCTTACAAATATTTTTTTTCTCTCTGACCATCTAATGGCTTTGAAATGTCTTTGTAAGCAATAGATTTACTTTCAGTGAATGCTTCCAAAAACTTTTCATAGGGGTACTGAAAGCTGATGCTCCAGCAAGCTTTACCTTCTAAGAGCTGGCAGAAGGGCAAAGTTTCCTGCACAGTCGATCCATAATGAGTGTGCAAAAACACATGCAGTTGTCTTTCCTTACCGCAACATGCCCCACCCATTTTTAACCCCGCTAATCCTGGTCAGGGTCAAGCGAGGTTTCAGATCCTATCCTGGAATTCATTGGGCAAAGGAGGAAGTGCAACCTGGACGCTTTTCCAGTCTATTCTATTAGAATTATTATATTGTGTAGGGATTTTGGAGTTGTCACCACTTTTACATACACCCTCTCCTCTGTTTATTCTTACAGTGAGAATGGCAGCTTTGCCCCAGCTCCTGCTCTGTCTGTAAGTCTGAGTGTAGATTCCCTCTCCTGCTTTCCACAGCTGCCTCAGTCTGGTACACATTTACAATTTCTTTTCATCCTGACTTGTTATTTTTGCTCAGTATCTGCAGCAGCCAAAATGTCACAGCACAGCATATTTTCAGATGGTCTGGTTGTGGTTGATCAATTGAACCGCTGCTGTTATGCTTGGCTCCTCGTAACCCCTCTGCTCACTAATTGCTAGTGACACCGACACCTGTGTCAGGCTTTTCAGAGCAAGAAGCATGTGGAACAGTTGATGCAAAATAGCCTAGCCTAGCAAAGCAAGGTTGTTATTTTATAGAGCTTTATCCCTGATAAAGCTGCAGAAATAATAGTGAACAATCAGGGAAATCGTACCATGTTTACGCAGGGAATGGAAATAAAAAACTGCCACCCAGTATAGAGATACCTCACTGTCAGTGGATGAAAGGGTAAGCACAAGTCCTAAATTGCAATGAGTGGCACCTCAAAGCTGTCAAATGGTTGCTGTTTTTCAGATTTTGTGTTTGCTCAGAGATGTTTTTCATATTGTTGCTTTAGTAATACATTGCCATTTCTTGTATCCCTGGCATGATTACAACATGTCAACATAGAATTCTTTGCATGACTTGCAGCCGTGCTGTGTTGGGGTGCTTTATCATTGTGCATATTTACTGTTTAAAAAGAAGGTTAACAAGTGCACCGTGCTGCTGCGCCATGTAAAGTGCTGTCAAGCTGTACTCGCAGTATTCACTTTAGTCTCATTGAGTGCTCATCAGCTTGACTACCTAAGAGAATTGTCACTTGGCTTCACGAATCAGCACTCCAAGGCACCATGTACCGTAGAGTGTGCCAGGATAAACCAATTGCTAAAACTGTAAGAAAGTATGAAGGACACACATTGTGATATCGAACTGTGGATATTTTAAGAACAAAATGGGAAATGATACACTGCTAAATAATACAATGTTAAAAGAAAACCAGCCTGTTGGAAAATTATTATACGCGCTCTAGATTGTTCAGTGATGTGGATATTAGTTTGAGCCAGACTTCTTGTAGCCAGCGAGTCCTTGGACAGTGGGTTAGAAGTACAACCACAGAAAATCTGCCCCATTTTACAGTACACAATAATGCTTTTACCCTCTCTGCAGTCATAATGAGAAATGTGATTATAGTCACTGAGCAAATCTACTGTATTTTAAGATCCATTTGCAGACAGACACAGAAAGAGAGGAGGGGGTCGAAATTCAGTGCTGTGTGTTTGTGCTATGTGTTGAGACATTGTCAGCATTTAAAATGAGCATTTTGATTCGTCTCCAATTGAGGAGGCTCTGTCAGCCTCCACTCGTCTTGGGTGATTAGAGTAAAACATTTCCTCGTCTTGACTGGAGATCGCAGCAGCTTCACATAACGCTCCTTGATTGAAGGTCGAAATATTTTGAATTCTAATAGAGACCGGCTAGATGAATTGCCTGAAATAGACTGTAGAATTTCAGCACTTCCTCCCCCTCGTCCCCCCACTCTTCCCCTCTGTGGCCGCTCTGAAAAGAACGGTTGGGAATGGCTGTGCCTGATGATCATAGAATTACTGGATGGTGATTCTAAACCCCTCAAATAGGAGTTGCTATGGAGATCTCGTTCCAAACTGTGAAATGATTCCTCCTCTGAAAGGCTAGGGAGAAGAGGGCTGAACACATCATTGTTCAGGTGGTGGTTGGTTAGGAAATTGCCGGTGCCTGAGCAATCAGTGCTGCTACTGTAGTTAAGGTTCTAAAACTGTTTGTTCTCTGAATGATGTGGGGCAACAGTGATGTGCATATGATGGTTCCTTTCAATCAGACTCCTCTCAGACTCACCAGGCTGGGGAATTGACAGAAAGAGTGGGCTCAAATGAAAGAGGAATGAAAGCCATTATTGTTTCTCAAATCTAATGAAATCTGGGCCTGTCCTGATCTATCTTTTATTTGCCTGCATAAACCTTGAACTCAGTTTCAAAGATAATGTCACCTCTCAGTGAAACACAATTTTCCACTATACTTCCCCAATGTAATATTATGCTACTTAAGCATTTCTTGAAAATAGAAATGATCAAAAATTAGATCACTGCTGAGAATGATCCACCACCCAAATAGAACCTGATATGTGGTGGTCCTATGGGGGTCCTGACCTAGTGTTATAGTAGGCCTACTCGAGTCCAGTCTAGGTCTTGAGACCATAAATGGGCGATCTCGGTCTTGTCTTGGTCTCAAACTCATTTGGACGCAATCTTGCCTCGGTCTCAGAGTAGGGTGGACTCGGAAATTGTTGTAGAGACCAGCAGAGTCCAATGCATCAGTCTGAGGTGCGTTAATTATAAACTTTACTTTTTTCTATCATTATTGAATATCAACAAGCCATCCAAGCAGAATAAATCAGTCCTTTCTCTACATGCCTAAATAAAATCTGCACTCTGATTGGCTAATAGTGAAAAATGTGTTCCTGCTCTTCTCGTTTAGTATCAAATCATTGAACACATTTTATTTTGAACAGTCAGACCTTAAGATCTTTCACTATACTTCGTATGGTTTAGAATAGAGGCAGGTTTAAATGTTGTTATTTATTATGTCTTCACATTTAATAATAAAAATGGAGAAAATGCATATTGGTGCTAAATTAAGTTGATGTTATGTAGTGACTTCTTACTTTTGAGAGAAAAAGGGAAACCGAATCATCATCATTTGCTTTCAAAAGTTACATTGCCTTATTCTGATTTAGACTTTAATATAAAAATAATTAATAATAATTTTAGGCTATATATTATTAAATGTTATATTTTACAAAATATATGATGAAATATACTATTTATTAATATATATAGATTAATAAATGTATAATGAATGGTAATGACTATAAAGTGAAATATTTTTTTCCAATTTTCTTCTTTTTTCCCATTTTCTTCCCATTTATTCTTTATGATGAGAAAAATGTTGATCTGGTCTCGGTTTCATCTTGGTCTTAGCCACTCTTGATTCTGACTTCTTGTGTCCCAGTCTTGGTCTTGACTCAGAGCAGTCTTGAACTTGGGTCTGTGGTAGCCTAGCGGTTAAGGTACTGGACTCTGGACCAGAAGGTCCAGGGTTCAAATCCCACCTCTGCCAAGCTGTTGGGTCCTTGAGCAAGACCCTTAACCCACAATTGCTGTATCAATTGTAAGTCGCTCTGGATAAGGGCGTCTGCTAAATGCTGTAAATGTAATTGTTGAGAACGGAGTAAAGGGGACTAACAAAGTATATAGACAAACTAAATACTGAACTACAAAGTGCATCTATAACAATGTTATGTTATGGATGCTGGTATGCTTCAAGTTGGTACTGTAATTGCTGGTTAGTGCAGATCCTGTTGATGGTTTAGCTGATGATCTCTAATGGTCTTGCTGGTAAAGCTGGTAGTTCAGCATACAAGTGTCCAAAATACAACATGTGCAGGTCTTTGCTGTTTTTTTTTCAGCAGGAATGTTTGTTGATTGTATTTGTGTTTTACTTTTACTTTTTTATAAATGTGTGTGTCAGCAGTAAATAAGACATTCTGTCATTTTCATTGATTGACATTATATTGGTTCATCTCCAAAAGACATGAGACTCCAAAATTGCACAATATCTCTTTTGTTTACAACATGAAATACCTGTGTAACTACAGCATGAACATAGTCAATTCACTGTTACACACTTGTGTATTATCGCATTATATTCCAGTTCTAAAGACATGATTGGCTTCGTCTGACAGACTCATAAAGTAGCTTTTATGGCTCTGAATACCAAAGCAATTGCAGCAGTATATTTGTGTAGAACCTCTTAAAAGCAAGCCCAGGAATGCAAGTGATCTAGATGTTCTCTTCCCTTTTTTGCATGTGAGTACTTGCAAAGGAAGTCTACTGCCACTGAGCACTGTAATTTAAGTGAATAATGTCGATCACATGATCTTCTAGCCATCATCAACACAAGATTAAGTATCAACTTTATTGGCATCAATCTCACATGTGTTGTTTATGTTTCTTCTACAACACAAGTCTTATTTTGTGTTCGGTTAAATAACAATTGTAATTGTTTAAACAATTGTGTAATCAATGATATACAAATCAAATTGTTATAAATGCTTATATCACTTATAACAGTTCAGCACAGGTTAGTCAACTAAACAGCACTTTCTGAATGTGTGTATTGGTGTGTGTGTTTGTGTGTGTGTGTGCGTGTGTGCGCGCACTTGCACTCACTTGCTAGCAGGTCTGGATTTATTAGGAAGTGATCCAGTCAGGAGACTGCTAACTACTTTAAAGATAAAGGCCTTTGTTAGGTCAGATGGGGAAGACACACCTACTAATGGGCCTTCCAAACATACACTAACTAATGCACTGCAGTAAAATTTTTAATGGCAGATAGACTTGACTTCTGAAGGCCCCCACCTACCATACTTGTTTTTATGGTCTTCCTTGTGGCTTGCCATGGTGCCACAGCCTTATAAGAGCCTAAATCTTCACAGAGATCTATTTAGCCACATAGTTAAAGAACTAATTGTAAAGAGGTTTCCCTCTAGTTCTGCTCCCTCAACTGGCTCTTACCACTAAGCTCCCAGAACTCTGGAATAGCTCTGGTGGCTTGGTTGTTATAGTGTGTGTACATAGTATTTATAAATAATAATTTTATATAATATATGTATATGTGTGTGTATATATATATATATATATATATGTATATATATGTATGTCCATGTACCATATATGTACATATATACATATATATATATATATATATATATATATATTATATATATATATATATATATATATATATATATATATATATATGTGTGTTTCTTATAATAATAATTATAATGTTTTCTTATATTGCTTCTAATAATAATTGTATATGATATAATATGAAATTAGATTAGTATGTGCATGTGTGTGTGTGTGTGTCATATATATATATATATATATATATATATATATATATATATATATATATATATATGTATATGTATATATATATATACGTGTGTGTGTGTGTGTGTGTGTGTGTGTATATGTGTGTGTATATATATATATATGTCAGGGAGACACTTGATCTGGTCAAAAAGAAAATACATTTGGCCATTGTATTCTGAGGAACAGCTGCAGATCCTGACAGTAACAGTATTAAGCAAAACATCAAGCAAAGCATGCACACATGTCCTGTAAGCAATATATAATTAACATTTCTTTCATCTGCTAGCTAGAATCTACTAAAATCACAGATATTCATGAATTAAAAGGCAGGGTTACAAAACAAGTGTCAGAGTTCAGTACAGTTTGGCTTTATCACTACTAAACTTATAGTAAATAACTGATGGGTTGAAACAAGTGTGTATGAGCACAAACTTGATATTACTCCCGGACCTCCTGTTATCGGGTTCGGCATGGAGGAATATAAGACCCATTCCGTTTAAAAAAAACAAACATTTTGTGAAGGATTTTATTTGCAAAGGCCTTTTGCAAAGATCCTCAGTGTTTGTTTTGTATTTTAGATCCTATCCTGTTTTATTCTCAGCATGTTATTGGCTAATGAGCAGGCTGCACCCCAATGAAGGAACCCCATTTTAGTAACTCTGGAGGTGAGCCTGGGAGTATGCTTCTGTCATAGATGTGTCCTTGAAAGCATGCTCTTTGTCTTCCGTGATTGTTACCAAATGTTAAGACACATTTATATTCATTGCCCATAATGTTGTCATATAAAGAAGTATTAAGTTAGCTTGTCTTTTTCCTGCTCTTCCATTGTCTTCTCTTTTTTATGCTTCTTCACACAAACAAGTATTTTGGACTTTAAAGCTATGCAACACTAATGGTACACAATATGCACTAAGGCACTAAGGTTTTTCGTGAGAAGTATGTTATAAACTAATTCAATATATCTAGTAAAAGTATATTAATACAATGCAACTTCAATTCTGTGTGATTCTTTTTTACAGATATTATCATCCAGGAGTGATTCACATTGCATTATTTTCACTTGAAGTTCAAGCATGAACAGCGCACACAATAGCACATTTTCATCCCAATCAGTGCCGAACTTGTAGCTGGCAAATTGAAGCAGCAAAACAATAATTCCCTTGATTAGCCCCTTTCTGTGTGTAGTAAGTGAACTGTTTATACTGTGAAGTACCTCAGAGAGACGAGAGCAACCAAAACAGGCTGATTACGCACAGTAATTACATAACGTCATTTCAGTAGGGCGACCAAGAGCTTTATGACAGCTTGTTCCAGAATGCACAGTCCCAGATGACAAAAATGAGGACTGGGGCACTTTTGCATGAAATTCACCACTGCTTGATGTATTTTATTATTATTATTGAGGTCCTTCTGTTCCATGATATCATAAACGAGAAGGAGTTACATCATTGTGTTCATTTGTAGGCTGAGTAATGAGAAGTACAACTGGATTGAATTGATTACTTCCCAGGCCATGCTTGACTGACAGTGCTATTTGTGTTGCCACAAATGAGTACTTTAAAATGGCATTCAAGTTCGAATTTTTGCAGTTGTGTGTGTGTGTGTGTGTGTGTGTGTGTGTGTGTGTGTGTGTACCATGTATGCATTACATTTTTGGGACCAATTGTCCCCACAATGATAGAAAGCTCTGAAATTTTTTACATGGTGGGGACACCTTGCTGGTCCCCATAATTTTTATTATTATTATTATTATTAGTTTTTTTTGTTTTTTTTACAAAAACTGTAACTTTCTTTTTAAAAATCAAAAGAGTTAAAACACTTGCTTTAGGTTACTGAGGTTAAGCTTAGGATGTCAAGTTGAGTCAGATTTATTTCTATGGCACTTTTTACAATGGAGCATTGTCTCCAAGCAGCTTTACAACTTTTTTTTATATTATCTTCTAATATCTAAGGCCAATCCCACACTGAGCAAGCCTAGGGTGACAATGGAAAGGGAAAACTGCCTAAACGTTATAAAGAGGAAACCTTGGGAGGACCAAGACTTTAAAACCCATCTTCCTTGGGCAGTGTAAATGATATACGTAAGAATTAAACAAAGTTATCTAATTAATACATTTATAGTACAAGTTTAAATAAACAGAATAGATAAATATTGAGAGAACATATTAAATATAATTATCAATAATAACTATAGTGAAAATAGATTAAAAATATTGAATAACATAAAAAATGTGCATATCAGCATTATTATTCCAGATTACAAATGTCTCCACAAAGATAGAAAGATCTGACAATTTTGACATTGTGGGGATATTTTGTTGGTCCCCATGAGGTTAACCACATATCTTTCTTATTTTACAGAAACTTTACTTTTAAAATCAAAAGAGTCAAAACATTTTCTTTAGGTTACTGAGGTTAGGGTTAGGGGTAGGATTAAGTGTAGCGTTAATTAGCTACAGTAATCAATATGTCAGTGGAGGTCCCCACAAAGACAGTGAAACAGGGTGTGTAAGTGTGTGTGCGTATGCATATGCGTGTGTGTGCGAGTGTATGTGCGTGTGTGTGTGTGTGTGTGTGTGTGTTAGCATGCATGAGAAAAGGAAGTGGAGAATTTTTGGGGGACACAACATGCAGCACTTGGCCTCCTTGCACACAATACAGTTACATTTACAGCATTTAGCAGACACCCTTATCCAGAGCGACTTGCAGTTGATACAGTCTTACAATCCAAGCAATTGTGGGTTAAGGGCTTTGCTCAAGGACCCAACAGGTCCATAACCTGGACCTTCTGGTCCATAGTCCATAACCCACTAGGCTACCACAGTCCCATTTTTACCACAATAAAGTGAAGGGGCATCTGTAAGTATGCTAAAGGTGGAGCATAAAACTACTTTTGATTTGAACTGTATTCATCAAGTCAGATGAGATATCATATACTGTAGTTTCCTTAAGTTATGTTACCATAGCATTAATCATCAAGATTCTCTCAATCAAATATTGCAGAAACTTGTTCAACATCGTCAGTATGACTACTGTGTTGATTGGTAAGTATCTGAATGACGTTCTCTTACTCGAACCTATTAGCGTACTCACTTATACCGCCAGAAGCAAAGTGAGGAACATCTGCGACACAGGAAAAAGCACATGCCAAACATACTTACTCATGTCATTTTACTTTAGAGTTTTGTAGGACACCTGCCAAAGAAAATAACAGTGCTAGTCTCACAGCAAAGCATAATATATAGGCAAATTTATTATGGTACTTTATATGTAGAAGTACAGTACATGTGTGTATACTCAGTTCCACTTATCCTATAGATGAACTCTGTAGTTCATTTGGTTCTCTACCTACTTTGTAGTCTGGTTTACTCTGTTCTCTAATGGTCAGGACCCCCACAGGACCATCACAGATCGGGTCCTAGTTGGGTGGTGGATCATTCTCAGCAAGTTTTTGGTATGTCTGGATCAGACACAGCAGTGCTACTGGAGTTTTTAAACACTGTGTTCACTCCCTGTGCACTCTGAGATCCAGTGGTCATAAGATGCATTGCACAGATGCAGTTTCTTTTTCTCTGCTTGTTTCTCCCCTTATTTCTCTGGTGTGTTGCATTGCAAAGATGCAGTACTTCTTACTCATCTTGTTTTTCACCCTGCGGCATATCAGTTTACCTCCATAAATAGAAAGTAATTCTCAAGTAGAAACTAATTTGCAACTGCCTCGCGATCCACGCATGGTTCTTACTCTGTGGAGCCAAGAACCAGCACACATAATTCAGTGTTAAAATCTGCTCATCCTTATCATCTCATTGCATAAAAACTGCTAAGCCAAATGTTGCTTAGCATTCAGTCTGCTGCTCACACTGCCTGTGTTTATTTACACTTTGTGTTTAATAAAACTTTGTGTTTAATAAACTTTTTGCACCAGAGGCAATGCTGTTTTGTGTGTCATTACAACTACTACATCACCTAATGTATCCAGTAAGGTATTGTAAAGGTTAAGCAGGTTAATTACCTTAATTATAAGGATCATAATCGGTTGTCCAATCGAACATTATGCTGCACATACCTGTATATGACATAATCAACTTCCCAAACAACTGTTTCTATTTTGATACTGATTTATAACTACTGAAAGAGCCTCTAGTTTCAGTAGTTAAGTAGCTTAAATGGGGTTTGTTAGATTGTAAATTGTAGGTTAAGAGATGGGATTTACTTCAGCATGTTCTTGAAATAGGATCCTGCATCCATTGTAATTCTTTCAAAACAGCAATAACTGTATAAACCAGGCCAATGCTGAAAATCAAAGCCATCACATTCAGCACATAAAACCATCAGCACAGGACACAAGGTGGGAATAAACCCTAGACAGGGTGTCAGTCTATCACAGGACACAAACATGCACTCAGTTAAACCTGGGACACTTTTTGAGATTCAGTTGACCTAACACATGTCTTTGACACGTGGGAAGAAACCAGAGTGCCTGGAGGAAATCCATGCAGACATGGGGAGAACATACAAACTCAGCCTGAGACTTGAAGTCAAGTCTCTGGAGCAGTGAGGCAATAGCCATATCCACTGCACTACTGTGCTGCCCAAGGTCTCAGAACATAATTGCTCTTAATCCAAGTCAGGTGTAAACAATTTCAGAGCTTAATAAATTATGTGACCAATTTAACCTCTCGAGGTCTGACTTCTTTATGCACTTAACTGATGATCTGAAGATAGAGATAATTCAATCATAAAGCAGGTAAATGTTTCATCCAGCTTAGAGTTTCTATTGTCTGACATGTGACTATGAAATGGAAATTAAAGAGAACTTAGACAGATCAGCCATAATATTAAAACCACTGACAGGTGAATTGAATAGCATTGATAGTGTGATGCTCTCGGCAATGTTCTCCTGGTAAACCTTTGGTCCTGGCATTTATGTGGATGTTCCTTTGACCCATACCACCTACCTAAACATTACTGCAGACCAAGTACACCCATTCATGGCAGTAGTATTCCCTAATGGCAGTGTCATGCTTCAGTAGGATAACTGCAAAAAATGTTCAGGAATGGTTTGATGGTTGAAAAGCAGACTCATTTCATGAAAAGAACGCCTTGCCAACTGTTAAGCATGTGGTGGTTCTTGTATGAATGTGGGATGGCTAAATTCTACCATACAATATTAAATCGTGGGAGCAAATGTCCTACAGTCAGTGAATAAACTGAAATAAACTGAAACTGAAAACTGAAACTGAAAAGAGCTGGGAGAAAAAAAGATGATCCAAATGATTAATTCATTAGTTTTCTTCCATGCTTAATCAAATTCATGACTGGGGACAAAGTAGGAAGCAACTATAGAAGGGGTGCCAAATGCATACACACTCATACTGGGACACTTTAGAGAGACCAGTTGACCTAATGCGTGTCTTTGGAATGTGGAATGAAACTGGAATACCCAGAGAAAACCCACATGGATGTGGAGAACATGCAAACTTCACACAGGCAGAAACCATCTCGGGAATCAAAGTAGGGATCTCTGGAGCTTTCAGGTGACAGTGCTAATGACTTAAAATAATAATAATAACAACAACAACAATAATAATAATAATAATAATAATAATAATAATAATAATAATAATAATAATAATAATAAGAAGAAGAAGAAGAAGAAGAAGAAAAAGAATAACAATAATAATAATAATAATAATAGTAATAATACATGACATTTGTATAGCGCTTTTCAAGGAACCAAAGACACTTACAATGAAGTCGGCCAGGTAACGTCTAACTCCGAACAAACAATATGGATGACAAACAAATGGCAGAATAGATGAATAATACAGAGGAGGGAATGATGTGAGAATGAGGATAGAAGTAGACAATAGAACATAGTTGTGTTTTAAGGATCAGCCTGTTGAATTTGTAAAGGTAGAGAGTTCCAGAGGAGTGGAGCAAGTATGGAGAAGGCTCAATGACCAAAGCTACAGAGGTTGGAAGAGGGATTGGTGAGCGAGTTGCTGAAGATATGCTGAAGACTTGTGCCGCCATGTCATTCTGATCCAAATGATCAAAGACAAAATAAAACATTAAGATTTTGAAATAGATTTTTTGAAGTTTTGAAGTGTTCTGTAAGAAATATTGAAACAAAACCCTAAATCAATAATGCCAAGACTGATAGTTGACTACAAGAAATGTTTTACAGTTTTATGGTGTTACTAAATTTTTGACTTAGAGGCTTTCCAAACTTTCTGCCAAATTGACCAAATTGTATGTTTATTTTCTTGTTACATTTACCACAAATTAAATTGTGAATAATTTCTATATGTATCTTGATCACTAAATAGATTGTTTTCCATAAGGGAATATACAAATAGTATAATTTCATAAGAGCTTGTGAATTGGGAAAATCCAACCACTCAGTGTCCCAGCAACCTCTCCCCTTCCTGGCCACCATGCATGCTTGAAATCATAATACAGCCTCGTTCTAATCTGACAAATGTGTTTATTCTTTTTTATATTCTCTTCCTTCTCTCCTCACTGCTGTTTCTTCCCCCGCACTCCCTCCTCCACCTGGCCCATTTCTCCTCGTTTTCTGCAGCTAGTGAAAGTACAGGCGGGTCAGGGGGGTTCTTGCTGTAGAATTCATTAATAGAGAGATACTTAATCAGTGGCTGAACCTGGGTCACCGCTCCATGCTAATGAAAGTGTTTCACCAGCAGTTTTTATCTGAAATAATACTCAAATCATAGCAGTGCATGGCATTCAGTGAAAGGGCTATACAATAGCTGACCCAAAATCACACATTAGACATTAATACAGTAAATGTTTGGAATGTTCTATGGCAGGGAACTGTTTCTGTGACTTTCTGTTTTCCAGTCTATGAGCTGCTTCCAATCTTTTTTCTTAGTTTTTTCTTTGTCTTATTTCACTCTTCTCTCTACTGTAATACTACAATATACAGGGCCAATTAGAAAGGGTGGTTGCATTAAATCCAGATATTCATGTCACTGAAGCAGCAGTAGAAAAACATAGTTAGGGGTACAGGCCTTAGCAGGAGTGTGTCTGTGTGTGAATCTGTGTGTTTAGCCAGTATATCTCACTCTTTGAAATGCAGGGATAAAAACCCCAGCCTGTGTTGGGTCGCGTGTTGACCATGTTGTGGGCAGCGTCTGCTGTGACCCCATTTGTAGACAGTCGTGGGGAACGTGTACGAGTGGGGGCTGGGAAAGCTAATCCTGCTTTTCAGCCGCCCCATTTGAGGCTGGGCACACGCAGACCCTGACCGCTCATTATCTTAACAAGAAGGCCATTTCACCTGCAACTGGGGGCCTTACACTGCCCTTGTTAGTGCGGTTTTGCTCGCACGCAGACAAGCAACACACAACTACACACGCACACACACATGCGCACGCACAATCTCTGCCAGACCCGCCGCCATTCAGGACAAGCAGGTGGCCACTGACGCACATAATTGCAGACAATTTGAGGCAATGAATAAAAATGATCTACATTACTTCTTGCCGAATGTTGTATGTGCTTGGTGCCAATAGAAATCTATGGAAGGGCCTCTTTAGATGCTGAAGAAAAGGGCCTATCAAAGGCAGTTCAGGGGGAAAGGGGGAGTAGGAATGATTAATTTCTTAAAGAGTGAAAGAGAGATTTAGTACATTCAGCTGACTGGCATCTATGGAGAACTGAAAAGGCTGCAACAGAGAACATCTTTCATACTGTTTCCTCTATATCATCTGCATACTGTATACATTACTGCCTCTATAGACCTTCCACTGCTTTCTGCCATGCTGACACTTCATCAATAGTTACTAATCCTGTGTGAGTTTCCAACGGATGATCGGAGCGCAACTTATGTATTTCCATATTTCAGCATCTTTTCCCACCGAACAGGTGTTCCTGCTACGTCTGTAATTAATTTATTAGCGTGTTCAGTGCGTATACGGCTTTGCATCGGTCGACACTTCTGTCACGTTAATAGTTAGGGTGCTTGAAAAGTGTGACGTGCCCACTGTGTCAGAGCTGATTGTGTCCAATGAGGCGTGAGCAGATTCGTTAATTATCAACCTGAATTTGCTGATAATGCATTCAAAGGCATTTATTATAATATGTCCAATTACAGCACAACACAATGCATCTGTATTCAAAGTCAAATTAGAGAGTATTTGTATTGGTCGCCCCAGTCCATTAGAGATAACACGGAGAGAGAAATAAAGAAAATAACAACAACAAAAAAAAAAATGTTTTGGAGCCAGTGTCCACTGAGAGGTGCAGGCCTAGTCCTTCCTAAACAATGAAACATCTTCTCTCCCTTCAGACTTTGTTTTTAGACCTTATGGTTGAATGTGTGATTGTGGCTCTGTGTGTGCAAGCTTGTTCATCAGTGTATGCGTGTGTGAGGATGTGTGTCCTTTATTAACACCTGTCTAGCAGAGCGCTGCTGTGTGGTGTCGGCTAGCTGATGAGCACAACCTGGCATGGGTTCAGCCTGTGTCACCGCCAGTTTGCTGTTTCCATTTCACACATGATTAATTTCTCTTAGAGGGAGAGAGAGCAATAGAAAAAACTGAGAGGGAGATAGTTAGCAGAGAGAGAGAGAGAGAGAGAGAGAGAGAGAGAGGGTGGCCCATGTTCAGCCCACGTGGCTAAAAGTCTTTTAGAATTCTTGCAGAGAGGGATGAGGGGAGAGTGAATGCAGCCAGTCGGGGATCACTGAGCTTTTGTGTAATTGAGGCAGCAGCAGCCTTCCTTTCCTCTTCATTTCAAAAGGAGCAAGGGATTGTGAAGTGCAGGCGAGGGCTGAGGCAGAAGGGGAGGATGGAGGAGGGGAAGAAGGGAGGGAGAGGGTTGTTTCAGGGGCTGGAGGAGTGCTCTTTTTTTACGAAGGGGGAGGTTAAGTTGACAGGAACTAAAAGAAAGTGTTCCACTAATTTCTGCAGAGCTGCATCAACAATAATAGGTTCAATTTCTTTACAGCAAATTTTATAACTGGCTCCCTCCCCTATTTCCCACCCATTCTTGCTTCCAGAGCCTTTCACAGCTCACACACGTCTGTGGTCTTAACCCACAACAGCTTCAGCAGCACCGTGCCAAACATACACCAGCCAGAAGTGAGACCTGCTTCTACAAGAGTGGTAATTAATACCTCACTGTAGAATATAGTCTGTCTGACAGCACACTGCCGAGAACCATAGGGGAACCGGAGCCTTAACAATTTGCTTCATTTCTTCTTAATTCTCTCACTCAAAGCCTCTTATTCAAACCAAGTTAACAACTGAAGAGAATCAATATATGTTAATATAAGCACAGAACTATGTGGTTATGAGTTTCTGATTTGAACAACTCTCTGTGTATGTTTGTGCTCGTGCAGTTGACCTGAACACACAACCAAAGTGGCTTAATCATTTATATTAATAAGTTATATTAATCATTTAAATATTTGTTAAATAGTTATATATTGCAACAAGTATTTAATGTATTAATGTATGTATATCATTTGAATCTGAATAAACCCATCCAGTAATTTCTAATTATATTTATTTATTGATTGACTGTCACTGTTCATTTATCCTAAATATCACTATCAGCATATCCCAATATCAGCAATAATGTTATCTAAATTTACTGGTAATTCTCTTATTAGATAACATGCACAATTCATTCAAACAGTATTTAGTTTTATTGTAACTATACAAACCTTATGGTGATTTATTAGCTTACCTTGTCTGATGAATGTTTTTGAATTTAATGATCTCACAGAATTTTGATAAAATTTGAGCTAAAACATTCTGTTTAGACTACCTTTATTTTGTCACACTAGGTGGAAATCTTTAGACAAAAAATATTCTATATTTAGAACTAAACAGTTTGATTTTCTGTGATGGATAGATCTATTGTGATTGTTATGAGAGTACTAGATGAATAATGTTACGTAAGACAGTCACAGAAGTTTCAAAGAAATATTAAAAAAATAACTTGAATGGGATTTTTAATAATGATAAATTTTTAAATACGTATAGTGGTGCTTGAAAGTTTGTGAACCCTTTAGAATTTTCTAGATTTCTGCATAAATATGACCTAAAACATCATCAGATTTTCACACAAGACTTAAAAGTAGATCAAGAGAACCCAGTTGAACAAATGAGACATAAATATTATACTTGGTCATTTATTTGTTGAGGAAAATGATCCAATATTACATATTAGTGAGTGGCAAAAGTATGTGAACCTCTAGAATTAGCAGTTAATTTGAAGGTGAAATTAGTCATGTGTTTCAATCAATGGGATGGCAATCAGGTGTGAGTGGGCACCCGACTTTTTTTGATATAACAGGGATCTATCAAAGTCTGCTCTTCACAACATGTTTGTGAACGTGTATCATGGCACGAACAAAGGAGATTTCTGAGGACCTCAGAAAAAGAGTTGTTGATGCTCATCAGGCTGGAAAAGGTGACAAAACCATCTTTAAAGAGTTTGGCTTTTTGGTTTAAAAGAAAAGCGTTATGTTTGGAGAAAGAAAAACACTGCATTCCAGCATAAGAACCTTTTCCCATCTGTGAAACATGGTGGTGGTAGTATCATGGTTTGGGCCTGGACGGCTTGCCATCATTGATGGAACAATGAATTCTGAATTACATCAGAGAATCCTAAAGGAAAATGTCAGGACATCTGTCCATGAACTGAATCTCAAGAGAAGGTGGGTCATGCAGCAAGACAACGACCCTAAGCACACAAGTCGTTCTACCAAAGAATGGTTAAAGAAGAATAAAGTTAATGTTTTGGATTGGCCAAGTCAAAGTCCTGACCTTAATCCAAAACGGACCGGACCTGAAAGCGAGCAGCTAATGTGAAGAAAACCCACCACATCCCAGAGTTGAAGCTGTTCTATGTAATGGAGGAATGGGCTAAAATTCCTCCAAGCCGGTGTGCAGGACTGATCAACACTTACAGGAAATTTTTTGTTGCAGTTATTGCTGCACAGGGGGGTCACACCAGATACTGAAAGCAAAGGTTCACATACTTTAGCCACTCACTAATATGTAATATTGGATAATTTTCCTCAATAAATAAATGACCAAGTATAAAATTTTTGCCTTATTTATTTAACTGGGTTCTCTTTATCTACTTTCAGGACTTTTAGAACATTCTAAAGGCTTCACAAACTTTCAAGCACCACTGTAATTTCCGTGAATTAAATATGATGAAGTTCCTTTTATATTTGCCTAAAGTGGCATAGAAAAAGAAATTCACATCAACCTTTCATACAGTATATACCTTATCCTGTGCGTACAAGGGAGGGCAGGAGCCTAACCCCAACTGACTATGCAAATGGGAAAACCCTGGACAGGGCACTTGCCCATCACAGGGTTTTGTAAATTGCAAAATCTGACCTTCACATGGTAAGACCCACATTGGAATTTCCAACAACTGGCTCCTGCCACTGAGCAGAATATATATATGTATATATACATATGTATATATTCATATATGTATAAAATACATGTTGTACAGGTATTTGTGCCTGTGTCTGTGCATGTGAGAGTGTGTGAGATCCCTATTATGCCCATGGCCTGTCCATACTGCAACAGAGAGAGCTGCATTGTTCAGGACTGCATCAGCATGTCGTGCATTTAGGAAATAATTACCCAGGATCCTGCTGTTTTTATACTCTGTTTCATCTTCTTTAATGGCTGCTTCTTCATTCACCTCTAATCCCATACAGGACGTATTGTGCAGAATAGAGCACTGGCCTTCAAATGAAAAGAAACATGTTTGCCACTGTCCCCAGCTGAACGGAAAGGAGTTATGCCTTTGATCTTTCACTACAATGTATTAATATTTTGCAGTGGGCTGGATATTTCATGGGCTTAGGATCAAAATATCTGGTTTGGAGTTAATTCTCTACTATGTACATCACTGACTGTTATGCTCTGGTTTTAAGGACATGGTCTGTGTTATTTTTGAATTAACTAAGGACATCTCTGTGGGCTGATCATGCTGATCTGAATGCTTTACAGGCACTCCCCAAGAGCCAAGGTGGCTTGGCTTCGAATTCTCTCTCAGCATGACCCTCAAATCAGAGAGAGGGACTTTGAGGTCCTCACTTTTAAACAGGGCCCTTCTTTCTGCCTAGACAGGTTTGCAACTGAATGCACATTTCTAATGCAAACTTAGCTTAGGAAAATACAATCATTGCAACAATCTAATAAAAGTCTCTATTTACCTGTGCACTAAATGCAATACGTTCCAAAGTTACGCAAGTGGAACCCCTTTTAGTTTAAATGTTACTATTGTAAGGCCGGAGCCATGAACTGAACATTGGGGGGACTAAATGTAGTGTTCCTTGAGTTGTTGTTAGGCATACAAACATGTTAGCCCATTCCCCCCAAAATGTTTATTCTACTTTACACAATTACTGACAAATTTTAGTCAACTATTATTTATTTATTAATTATCACAATTACAGTTCCAGCTCAAAATGACGTCAACTTCTCATATAAGTCAGAGCTGTTATAAAGACGTGGTGAAGTGCTGGTGGTATGGTGTTACAACAATAAGTGATCCATCAGCAACTGATGGGAACACTGATGGATCTTAACATTATGCAGCAAAGCTAATAAGTGAAATATGTTTATTTATATATTTTACATCAGTATTTAGGGGGGACATCAGCAAAACTGAATATTGGTGGGGGACGTGTTGTGATTATGATTTTGTACTCTTGTTTAAAATTTAGTTCAACAGTCAAAAATTTTGGTAGCCTCAGTTAAACATTAATCAGAGGAGGATGTGAAATCCAGAATAGGGAAACCAAGACACGCCTTCAACGTCTTGAGACCTATTTGGAAATCTACAGCCCTGTCAGCTAGAAACAAGCTACGGACTTTCAACAGCAATGTTAAGGATGTCCTTCTCTATGGCTCAGAAACCTGGAGAGTCACGAACACACTAACCAACAAACTCCAGGTATTCATCAATCGCTGCCTACGCTGTACTTTCAAGATTAGGTGGACAGACAAAGTTTGAAACGCAGATCTCTGGCGACACGCCAACCAGGACCCTATTTGACAACAGATAGCGCGAAGGAAGTGGAGATGGATAGGCCATACTCTCCGGAAGCCTCCTCAGACCATCACACGTCAAGCTCTACAATGGAACCCCCAGGGAAAGAGGCGGGTTGGATGTCCAAAGACCACTTGGAGGCGATCCTGTGAAGAGGAGATGAAGAGCTGCGGACTGACGTGGGATAAACTAAGGATGGTCGCTCAGAGCCGAGTGCGCTGGAGAACTGTTATTGAGGCCCTATGCTCCACGAGGAGCTCAAGGGAATAAGCAAGATAAGCAGTTAAACATAATACAAATGCATATATGAAACAGGAAGAGGACTTAGAACTTGTTTGAACAGATAATTTTGCTGAACCTTTCTGCCACCCATCTTGCTGATTCTCAAAGTTTGAAGCATAAACAGTTTCCTTTAGAGACTACTGTTTCGCACCTGTCATGCTGAATTACCTAAGCATGTACTGAAACTTACTATGGAACATGCTCCCCACACTGAGTACCATTGCCTCCATATATCCTGCACTGAGCCACACTGCCTTCATACCCCACGCAATGAGTCACATTGTATGTATACTCTAAATACTGAACTACACTTCCCCCATACTTCCCACACTGATCCTCACGACCTGCATATTCCACATACTGGGCCACACAGGGTCTATTCTCCCCACACTGAGCATCATGCTCTGCACACTGGGGCACACTCTGTCTATACTCCTCATACTTAGCCACGCTGCCCTCTACCCCTCACACTGATGCACACTGTGTCAATATTCCCCATATTGGGACACACTGGGTCCATACTCCCCACACATACTCCAGATTGAGCCATACTGTCTCCATACTGCCCATACTAAGTAACATTGTGTCCATACTTCCAAAACTGAGCCATGCTGCTCTCATACTCCCTACACTGGGCTACACTGCATCCATACTCCCCATACTGAGCCATACTGCTCTTATACTCCTGACAGTGGGCTATACTGCATCCAGGGGCATCATTAGAGATTTATGAATAAGGGAGCTAAGATTAGATTAGGGGGGTCTAGAGGTAAGCACCTAGGACAAAAAAAAAGACCCAAAAGCATTATGAAACTTTGTCAGTACCTGCCAAAATAGCTTTTTAAATCTAAAAAAAAATTCTTAATTTTTTTTTTTACTTTTCTTAAATCCATACATCATATAGCTTTCATTATGAGAAAGCTATTTCTAGATATTTTCATTTAAATTTATTTATTTTATTATTCATTATTAATTTGCAGTATTGATTTTCTTCAAGTATTTTTATCAAACATTACGAGAGAACTAGAGAACCTTTTTAGGGGGTGGCTATAGACCCCCTAAAACAGATCTAATGATGTCCATGACTGCTTCCCATACTGAGCCACTGCTCTCATACTCGCCACACTGGGCTATACAGCCCCCATACTCTCCATACTGAGCCATACTGGGTCCCTACTACCCATACTGGGCTTCACTGTGTTCATACTCCCCATACTGAGCCATATTGCTCTCACATGCCCCACAATGAGCTATACTGCATCCATACACTTCATACTGAGCCACACTGCTCACACTCTCCACACTGAGCCCCAATGCCTGCATATTCCCCACACTGTGTCCAGGCTCTCCATAGTGAGCTACACTGCCCCATTACTCCTCACACTGAGCCACACTGTGTCCAAATTCAGCTACACTGCTCCCATACTATCCCACTGAGCCACACTGCCCCATGTTCATCACACTAAGCCACACACATTTAGTCCCATTGCCTGCATAGTCACACACTGAGCCACATTGTTTGCATACTCTGCATACTGAACTACACTGTCCAATGCTCCCCACACTAAGCCCCACTGCCCACATATTCCCCATACTGAGCCACTGTGTCAAAACTCCCCATATTTGTCCACACTGCTCTTACTCCTGATAGTGGGCTATAGTGCGTCCATATTCCCCACACTTCCCATGCTGCCCTCATACTCCAGACTAAGCCACACTATGTCCATATTCTCCACTCTGTGTCACACTGTGCCAATACTAACCATATTGTGCCACGAAGACGTGTCTAGCCCCTTTTCAGGGATGCTCAAGCAGCCCTAAACTGAGTCCCAGCACCCCTAAAAATAAGTAGAAAATTAGTAGAAAGTCGTTTTTTGCAGTTGTTGAAAAAAATGTTAAAACCATAGAAAACATATGGTTTAAACCTAATATTTGAACTACAAATACAAAATTCCTCCTTGTGTCGCAAATGGTATGATCCCTGAAGTCGCACAGTCGCTGCTCTGAGCAGTGCACACATGTATATACACATAGCCAATCAGACACGGCTAATCAATTCTTTTTCCAGAGGAAATAGCCAGGTTCAGGTGAGAGATTAAGGCCAAAACGATGTGACTTCATTGCCCATAGAAGATGCCCTGAAAAATTAATTAATTAAAATGAATGTAACACACCTGTCACCTGTGTGTAATAGTTTGTGTCTCAATCACATCCTCAGAATCTGTAAATTGTCTTCATTTACTTTTACATTTACAGCATTTAGCAGACGCTCTTATCCAGAGCGAGTTATACAATCTTACAATCCAAGCAATTGTGGGTTAAGGGCCTTGCTCAAGGACCCAACAGTGGCAACTTGGCAGAGGTGGGATTTGAACCCAGGACCCTCTGGTTCATAATCCAGTACCCTAACCGCCAAGCCACCACAGTCTTCATAATATTGATAACAGATTATTCAATCTAAATTATTCTAACTCTAATTTCACTCATTGTCATCTGGGTCACCCTAGCCTACAGCAGCCCAATATTCAATGAGAAAATGTTATGAATTGATATGGATATATTTATTTTTCTCTTATTAGATAAAAATATGAATTAGTTGTTTATTATGTGTGCTAATTGGTTGTTAGCACAAAGAGAGAAGGGGAGGAGAATTGTGAGAAAGAACGGGAGAGAGAGCATGATGTATTGGCCAAGCGGTTAAGGTACTGGACTCTGGCCCAGAAGGTCCAGGGTTCAAATCCCACCTCTGTCAAGCTGCCACAGTTGGGTCTTTGAGCAAGACCCTTAACCCACAATTGCTTGGATTGTAAGAATGTACCAATTGTAAGTCGCTCTGGATAAGGGTGTCTGCTAAATGCTGTAAATGAGTGTCTGCTAAATGGTGTAAATGAACCAGAATGAACCAGGTGAGAAAGTTGACAGTTAAGGTTGCAAAACTGCAGTTATAATGCATCACTTGTATCAGTAAGTCGCTCTGGATAAGGGTATTGCATCTGTTAAATGCCTAAATGTAAATGTAATGCCATGGCATCCGTCCACAATGAGTTCAAATAGCCAAGCTATGGTATCCTGTTATCAAATTTGGATTATCTCCCACTTCCTCTTTACGTTTTTTATTTATTTATTGTTTATCCCTCGTTATCTTTAACTTTTAATACAATTTCAATTGTACTACTATGTAATGAAAATGATATCTTTGTGGCTCACAGGCTCAGCATTAAAGGCAGGTTTCTCAGATTTGTCGGTATCTTTCCAGTCAGGGTATCTCCATCCCAAATAATCAGATGGCCTTCCTTCACAAGTGTGAGTATGATAGTCCAAAATTATGTTTAAAATGGACAGGTCTTTTATAAAAAGAAGGAAAAAAGAGGGGTTGGGTGGTCTCACTGGGTGCCCAGCACCTCTAAAGACTGATGCTAGAGTCGTCCCTGCTGTGCCACATTGCTCTCAAACTATCCACACTGAGCTATCCTCCCCATACTGGGAAACAGTGTCCTCCATACTTGCAACACTGAGTCACATTTATTCTATACTCCCAAAACTGAGCCCTGCTGCCCACATACACACCACTCTAAGCCACATTGCCCCCAAACTCCCTAAAGTAATCTATAATGCCCAGATCCTCTCTTCATTATGGCTCTACAACCACATGGTTCCCATTCCCTACTAAAATGTCTAATTTTATTACAGCATCAAAGACCACGGGATGGCTTTAAACTCTGAAAAGCAAACCAACATGGTAACTCACATCACGCGGTAAATAACCATATTAATTTTCCTTTTGTAGTATGAAGACAGCTACGACTGTTTTCTTTTAATTGCTGTTTCTGACTGCGAGTTTAAATTACTCTTCCCCAAGCACAGCACATTTTGGCTCTGTGTTGATGTGGACTGTTATATTTCTTAACCAGTAACTAAGTGACTGAGTTTAACCTTGATGAATACATTAGTTACTGCTGGTCTATCACAGGAGCTTGGTCTACCACAGGTTCTTTGGAGATATATATTACATAGGGGTGAGGTAAAGTCCATTTTCTGTATCATCAAATGAGGACGTAGGACTCCTTTAGTCTTGTCTTGGTGACTGTTCTTGATGTGTGACACAAAAGCAAGGGAGTGGGTCAAACACAAGAATGACATTCTCCACATAACAAGACAAGTATTTAAAACAGTTTTCTAAGCATTCTGGAAATGGATTTAAGACTCAATTTGTACTGTGCTTTCTCACATATGTACATGTAGCCTAAAGTGTATCTGTGATATAATGTGTGAAGAAATGAACTACATCTATATATGGGGATTAAAAACACTTTATGAAGCTCAAAATCAAGAGTTAATCTTTTTTATTAGTTCACCATTGAAGCCTGGATTTGTTTTTCCATTAACTGGCATTCGTGATGTCTATCGGATACTCATAGCTTTATACCTGGCTGCGATTGGCTCATCTGTGTCTCATCACCAGCAGGAAACGACTTCACTTCCTTCCATAATGACTTCATACAAAATTATGTGCCGCCACAGTGTCTCGCAGGTTTACTGCATTCTCCTAGTGTAAATAGTCCCAATGTCACCAAATCACACAAACTCACACAACAACCTGAGGGCAGTGACGTCTCCAAATAGCTTAAAAGCACCGAAAAGGTTTAGGACACAGCATGGGGCAGCAGGGTCAGAAGAAAACAGACAGACTGATACAGTTACACTGTGAGGCATGTATACAGTAGTGTCAAAAGTATAACCCCAAATCAGAAAAAGTTGGGACTGTATGGAAAATGCAAATTTAAAAAATAAGCAGTGTTCCTTACATGTCCTCTGACTTTTATTTAATTGCAGATAGTATAAACCCAAGATCTAAAAAAATTTTTCTGGTAAAATTAATTTGATTTGCTAGTAATAATCCATTCCTGGATTTCATGCTTGTAACACATTCCAAAAAAAGTAGGTATATGGGCAAGAAATTTGGGTTTGGGATTTAGGGTTAGTAATGAGGTAAAAAAAAAGTAATGATGTGATTTCAAACAGGTAATGTCAACAGGTGGTTATAACCATGATTTGGTCCATAAAAGGCTGAGTCTTGGAGTAAAGATGGGCAGATGATCTCCAGTTTATCAACAAATGTGTAAGAAAATTACTGAAATGTTTAAAAACAATGTTCCTCAAAGAAAGACTCTAAGGGACTTACATATTTCTTCCTCTACAGTGCATAATATTATTAAACGATTCAAGGAATCTCGAGGAATTTCAGTGTGGAAAAGGCAAGGGCACAAGTCTAAACCTCACTGCATCAAGAACCATCATTCGTCAATAGGTGATAGAACCACATGGGCAAGGGATTACTTTAACAAACCTTTATTATGGAGTTACATTTACAAATGCCATTTAAAACATTACTGTGCAAAAAAGAAGCCTTATGTTAACCAGGTCCAAAGCACTGTCAACTTCTCTGGGCTCAGAGGCATCTAGGATGGACCATCACACAGTGGAAACTTATTTTGTGGTCAGACCAATTAGTATTCCAGATATTTTTTGAAAGAAATGGACACTCGCGCAATATGGGGTTGTACTTCCCCTAGGAAAAATTGGAATCACTGCACATTTAGGATGTTCATCCAGCTGTTTGACTTTGTAGCAAATAAGCAAATCACGGATATAACAACAAACAACTTTTGTTTAATAGCTGAACATTCTGGCTTTGTGAAGCATACCTCAAATAAATTTAATTATCTAAATTAATGGCATATTTTGTTTTGATCAATTAGAGGAAAAAATATGGAATCACCTTGTATCTTGCACTTCTAAAACAAATGCTGGCGTAAGTCTATAGCAATATGAATTGAAAATAAATATGAGGAAACAAGATAATGTTTATGATAGAACTGTGATAGCACAAGGCTACAGTGACAAAAGAGAAGCAGTCTCAGAGGGTGGATGACTGGATGCTAATATATATAGCGATGAATCTTGAGTCTGCATTGGAGATTATTCTACAAGGAGATAATGGTGCCATTCTAATGAAACATATAATGGAATAAAAATAAATAAAATTCTTCACTCAGTTATGATATGGGGTTAGGACCAGGGGAGATGGTAATCACAACCATAACAGTCAGCTCAATTGTTAGATCATAGATTTGGTGATGATTAAGTAAGTGCCACAGAGCAAAGAGTATTAAAGCTTTTCTTCAGGACAGACATATTAGCTCAGTGACATTTCCAGCAAACAGTCCACATCTCAGTCTGATTGAAAATAAATGGTGGAAATTTAAAAATGTATCCATTAAAGTAACTTAATTATTGTGCTGTTCTATTAGATTCTGGTATTCTAAATACTTATTAAAAAATTATTCATGACATGGCTCCATCCAGCAAATCTGATCTGTCAATAACTGTTTGAGGAAGTTGGAACCATCTCAATGTAGAATATTGTTTTGGCAAAATCCATGCCTCAAAGAATTCAGATCTTCATAAAAGCTGAAGGAGCAACAAAGTACTAATTGCGATTTTTTTTAGGTTGATGATCCCATATAGTTTGTTAACATTCAGTAATGCCTATACAAAAACATAAATAAATAAACAAAAATATAAAAATAATTTGTGTAAATTGATTGATGTATGGTTTACGAAGCTAGAATGTTCAGCTATTCAGAATTTTTGGTGTCATATCCGTGATTTGTTTATTTGCTACAAAGTGAAAAAAAAACGAAATAGACGAACATCCTAAATTCTGTTGATTGCATAATTTTTGTCAACTTATAATATAATTCTACTTTTTAAAAACATTTCATTAAAACCATACACACATACATAATACGTATAGTATTGACTCCTGATCAATGAATTGATGAGTACTGTCTTGTATCGGCCCCATCATCATTGCCTAGCTATAAATAATCACAAATCTTTCTTACATATGTTATTGAAGAATAATCAAATTTTCTTTTAGCTGTATAATGTGTCTGCAGTCTTGTTAGTACTTCAGCAGTTCTGGTAGTGAACACAGTGTTTTAGACTGTGTTTTTAGATTAGTTTCCTGCTTTGATGTCTGAACTGTCTTTGTTTTTGTGTTGAGCAGTAAGGCAGCTTGTTTTTCTTTCAGACAGCAATGGCAAATGAAGGAAGCAATTTCTTGCACCACTCCTTGTAGTCTCTCTGTCTCTGTCAGCTACCAGACCATAAATCAGGTGACTCATATCTGCTAAATCATCAATCACTAATAAAAAGGCTTCTTCTGCATGTAGCATGCGTGTTTTTTTCGGTGTCTGTGTGCTTTAAGTGATATGGCGTGCAGTAAATCTCTTCCTTTAGCATTTGGAGAGCATGAGTGCGTCTTGGAGCCAGAGTGGCCCGAGGGCTTTTGCAGGAACAATGCTGAGATCAAAGCACCGAGCTCTGACAGCCAATGAGTCGCTTCCTGTGGCCGAAGCACCAGAACAAGGCTCACACCTGTACCAGGTGATTACAGGTAGATTTGCTTCTCTCTAATTGAAGTATACATGCAACTTTCAGCTCGCAAAAGCAGCAGTCTCCCTCACAGACGCCATTCTACTATTTGCCCGTCGCTAACCTGAACCTCTCTCTCTCTCTCTCTCTCTCTCTCTCTGTCTTCCTCCCTTTCTTTCTCTCATATGAGAGATGATGGAATACCAAAGCACTCTTTAGAGCAAGCAAAAAGTATTGCTTTTAATGTGAGAGAGAGAGAAGGTTGGGAGAGAGTTAGGTCTTACATAAGCTGTACAGAGGTGTACTGAATGGAATCTGTTTTGGTCTTGTGTGAAACTATAAATGCTAACACATATCTCATATCATTGTAAGATTTTTAAAGGATTTTCTGGTGTATTGACTACAGAAATCAAAGTAAAATCATCAGTTAACAACCACAAATCAGAAAAAGTTCGGACAGTATGGAAAATGCAAATAAAAAGTATATGCAGATTTCCGTTGACTCTTTACTTTTTTGCAGACAGTATGAACCCACGATATTTCATGTTTTTTCTGGTCAACTTCATTTCAATTGTTAATAAACATGCATTCCTGCATTTCAGGCCTGTGACACATTCCAAAAAATGTTGGGACAGTGACAATGTAGGGCTACGAATGAATAAAAAAAAAAAAACTAAACAAAAGTGTAATTTCAAACAGGTGACATCAACAGGTGAATTTCAAAATTTAAAATTTCAGAAAAATTTCAGGCACAAGCGTACACTGAAGAGGCATGATCTCTGATCCCTCAGGCGGCAAGGTTATTCACAGATTTAAAAAAAAGTTCTGATCATCTTAGTATTCACCGTTGTTCTAAAAACATTACTTCCCTTATTGTCCTTTTGGTGCAACCACCAGCATTCCGTTAATTCATTTTCTAGGTTAACCTGTGTGCAAATAAAATGTCATATGACCTCAATATAAGTACATGTTGTTCTGGAAGGTACCAGAATTTGAGAGCATACCTAGACAAACTACTTGAAAACCAATGAGTTATTGAAAACGCCTGAGAAAATATATCATGGACAATGTTAAATAAAAGTATTGATCAAGGTGTGGTTATACAAAGATATTCCAAGCTTCCCATGGAGCACCATTATATCCACGGTTAAGAAACGGAAAAGATCTCACAATTGTCATTCTGCTTAGACAAGGCTGTCCATTAAATGCCAGTGACCAGTTGAGGAGGGAAATCATCAGAAAAGCAATCAAGAGGCCATAGGTTCCTCTGAAGGAGCTGGAGAGATCTGCAACTGAGATGGGACACTTCACAAAGCTGCTCTTTATTGAAGAGTGACAACAAGAAAGTCTTTCTTTAAAAAAGCCATTTGAAATCATGTTTGGAGTTGAAGGCAAGATAAATGGAGTCAAATACAGGGCAATCCTCAAAGACCTGTTCCAATCTGCAGCAGACCTGTGAGTAGGGTGGAGTTTCACCTTACAACAAGAAAATGACCCTAAGCATACTACACAGGAATGGTTCAAAGGCAAGAACCTCAGTGTATTAGAGTGACAATGTCATTGTCCAGACCTCAATCCACTTGAGATCTGTGGCAACATTTGAAACTTGCTGTTCACCAACAGTCTCCAACCAATCTGCCAGGGAGAAAGCAATTTTGCCAGGAATTATTGGCAAAAATATCAAGATCCACGTGTACAAAGCCAACAGAAACAAATCTGAAAAGACTTGCAATAATAGGTGATGCAACCATGCATTGATTTTTAGAGAAGAATACTTATGAAATACACAGATGCCTGCTTTTTGTTTCATTTACTTTGGTGTCACAATAGAAAACATCACATTCAAATTAAGTTTCAGTCAAATTGTAAACCACCCACAAAAGTGAATTTTAATTCTGAGTTATAACACTACCAAATGTGGAAAGGTTTATAGATATGCTGTAAATAAATATACTTCTCCACTGTCTGAACTTTTATTTAAAAAGTAATAATAATAAAAGTAACATAAGCAAGTCACATTGTTTTGCACATTGTTAATGATAAAAACAATACCATTACACATTTACAGCTTTTTAAATGTGTCACATTCCGCAAACCTAAAGATTGTAATACATACTGTGGCATAATATTTTTTTTTCTACTTAATTCTGACTGACTGGTACCCATGTATTCAATATTTATGTTGGATCACCTTCAAAAAATAGCTTTTTTTTGCTTCCAAATGATACTGGAATTAATTTTAACCTTTATAATTCACACAAAACTGCAACTTCTTATTGATCAAAACAAAATAAAGGGACAAATCACCTCTACAGTGGAATTATTACAAGTGACATGCCTTATGTATCTTAAACATGCCTCAGTCATTTGCCTTGCTGTGCCCCCCACTTTGAGAACCACTGGGTTAAGAAAACTGTTGCTGCTATAAACAAGTGCCTGCTGATCTCTCTTCTCCCTCACCTTGTCCTTTATTTTCCATTATTTTCATATATTGGGACACTGTTGGATTATAATTATTTTGTGCTAAGGTGGAAAATCATCTTTGAAATACTATGATGTAACAAAGCTGTTAAATCAAGAAATAAATGGGTCTGCTACAAACATTCGTTGTTGTAACAAAAAAACATGCTGAAATGTAAAGTTTGTACTTTACAATAAATCAAGAAAGCAATTTCTGGTAAAGAAAGCTTGTTAGAATTTCATAAGGCAGTTATTTCTGTAGGTAGATATTGGAAGTTTGTTAAACAATAATCTCAACAACTATTTAGTAATTAAATGATATATTAAAATTGCTCACTAGAAAGTTAAAGCATACACTTGTACATATTAGGTTTCTCCTGCTGTTTTGTGGAATATTTTCATAATTATTCTGAGAGCAGTTTTCAATATGCAGCACATTTTCCATGTTAAACAGTTGTGGCCAAGGTACTCATTATTACCCAAAACGTCCACCAAGGTCCACCACCAACAAGCTGCCACTGCTGAATCCTTATGCACTACCTTTAACTTTTTTTGCTTGAACTGTCTCCGCTTTCACTGCATGAAACACAAACAAGTGTGACCAAGCCTTTTGTCTGCCTGTAATAAAAGTATCCAAATGCTACTATAAAGCAAGACTGAACAGGACTGGTATGATTAGTTCCTTTATGCTGGGATGCTGCCCATATGCCCATACATCTTTGTATGTATGTATGAATGAAAAATTGCTCCCTCATCTCCGTGTCTCTCACAGCACAGAGAGAAGCTGCTGGGAGGAAGTCAGGGGTTTGGCCTCAAAGCTGCAGCCACTTATAGCTCTAGACATTCAGTAGTGCATCACTTTTACCACTGCGCACCCCACTGACCCCCTTCTCCAGTGAGGAAGTACATACACTCTCACATACACACATGTTAATGCAGGGTTCACAGCACCAACACAGCTGCTTTTTATCCCTGTTTTCACTGAGGAGACTCTGTGGGTGTGTGTGTGTGTGTGTGCATTGGCTGTACAGTGGAGTGCATGTGTGGGAGAATGTGTACATGTGCATGTTTGAAGTCTGTTGGGGTGGCGACTGGATGCTCGTTTGGATGTTAGTGTAATTGCGGTGGGGAGATCAAAGGCTGGCAGGACGAGTGATGTTTCGGAGGAGCCTTTAACTCTCTCTCTCTCTCTCTCTCTCTCTCTCTCTCTCTCTTTCTCTTCCTTCCCTCCAGCCACTGGCTGCCCCTGCACATCCCTGCTTGTAAAAAATGATTAAGGCCATGTTTGTCATGCATTTATGGCATTGCGTGATAGAGAATAGCATCGAACTCAGTCTGCCCTGAGCTCTTGTCCCTCTACGTGGCCTTACACAAATTACCCATCTAAATTTGGGCTTCAGAATGCCAGCCTTCTCAGGTTAATTACACGCCACTTCACAGTTATCTCTGCCCTCGTCAGCTTAACATATTTATTTAGTCATTTATACACCTAATTTGCTTCACTTTTATTTTTCCAGGGTAGTCCCATTGCCATTTGATTTATTACATTAAATATGAAGAATGCAACATAGTTGCTGGCTGAAGATTTTAATGTAGAGCCAGTCATTTTTTTTAGAAGCAGCTTTATAATGTGCTCTAATGTCAATTGGTGCTTCTTGAGTAGGTGTGTTGACCTTTAAGAGAGAGGAAGCATGACTGCACTGAGTGAGTCTTGCAGAATGCCAGAGTGCTAATGCCACTTAGCAAGCATCTTGGCAGGGTGCTTTTCCTACCTTTGTGTGTGTGTGTGTGTGTGTGTGTGTGTGTGTGTGTGCGCGCGTGTGAGCATGTCCATCAATGAGGCATTCCAGACATTTGTTCTTGGCAGCTTACATTATGACTGTCTACGCTTCATCATGTATTTATGGTATTTGTTATGCATGCCATAGTAACATGCATCTAGTCTGTACGTGTATATTTGATGACTACCCTGAAAAGAGCATTCATTTAGGAAGGGAGCGGATGTGTAGAATGTGCACCTGTAAAGGAATAATGCAGCCATTTTCAACATTTTCAGCCCAATCTCCCACAATTGAAGAGCATAGGTGATTACTATCCTTGGCAAAAATTATGAAATCAACACACTTTGAGGATGTTCGTCCAGTTTTTTCTTTATCACAGATGCGATACCATACAAATTGTGTTTAATAGTTGAACGTTCTGGCTTCATGAAGCATATCTCAAACAAATTCAGTAAAATAATTTTAATTAATGGAAGAAAAATATTATGGAACCATCAAGCAAAATTCACAATTAGTTCTTAGTTGCTTGTTGGGCTTTTCTGGGCTTTGGTCCTCGTGATCTTGACTCATGCATCCTTGCCTTAGAATAAGGGCAGAGCTGGGGGTTCATAGTCAAAGAGTCTTGGTGATCAGAGACGTTGGGTTGCTGTCTTCTGCCTCCCGTGGGGTTGCCAATGTCTCATGTGATCCCTCTTGGCTGTATTTCCTACCAGTTCTCCTCTTTCTAGCTATGCTGCTATAGCTAATGCTGCCGGGGTCTCATGCTACACATGGCATCAGTGATTGTTAATAGACACTGTGCTCTTAATCAATAACTAATTACATTTTCTGTTTTCTCTCCGAGCTGTGTTCCGGCAGTTCCAGCCCCACACATGATGTTCATCTGCTGTAGCTCCACTCAAGCTGCTTCCGTCATCAGCTCCAGCCCCATCATACCCGGGCCACTTAATGTCGATGTGCATACTTCACATTTTATTCGAACTTTGACTCCATGACTTTAGTTTTGCTCTTAGATTTATTAACCACGCCGCCCAAGGAGGTTGGGTCCCTTTTTGAGTCTTGGTCCTCCCAAGGTTTCTTCCTACAACTAGGGAGTTTTTCCTTGCCACTGTCGCCCTAGGCTTGCTCAATTTGGGATTGGACGTAGTTATTAGGAGATAATCTAAACTTGTAAAGTTGCTTTGAGACAATGCTCTATTGTAAAAAGCGCTATATAAATAATCTGACTTGACTTGACTTTTCTGATGGAATGAATTATTTTGAGGCATGAACTTCTCTAATGAAAAAACAGTAAAAACAATATTCTATATCAAGCTAGTTCTAACGTTCACGAATGAATTTTTTAAATTGATTGAGCTGCAGACTGTTTTGCTGTCCATGTCATTAAGTTGATATGCCTTCCTGAAAGAAAAGCTTTAAGACTCTTTGCTCTGTGGTTATAAGATGCATTTTCAGTCTGAAAGATGATTTGATCATTACCCATGTTCCTAGTTTTCAAAATGTTGAATGAGAAAAGTGTCTGAAATTTCAATTAAACACCTGTGTGTATTGACTGCTGAGTCCCTTACCTGACATGCAACTCCAATATCATAAATGGGTGAGGAAACTTGATATGCTGACTTTGTGTTTTCTTCAGGTAGTCATCTTTATATGTTTTCATTCGACAAAAGTTCCAGGATCATCTCATTGGCCGGTGCAGATTTGTGATTCATCCAATGAGTCACACTCCATGACTCTTTTCCCAGTATAATTGTGTTTTCTTTTGTAAAAGTATTAGTACTGTTTTTGTTTATCTTTTATATATGTAATCTAATTTCATTCAGTAGATTTCTTATAGTTCTAACACAACCTGTTTCCCACCCATTGTTTTATTGTGGAATTTGTATGGTCCCAAGTGATATTTTTTTTTTTTTTGCTTTATATTGCAGGATAGTTTTATATCCTGAGGCTTTGACGTCTTACTTGATCTACAAATATTCCTTCCTTTATAACCCTACCATATTTAGGGACACAACTGAATGGGAAAAACAAAAAAACAAACATCTCTTGCCACTCTCCAGGTTGGATTTCCTTCTTTAATGGGTTTTATGACCAAATTCCATTTCTTCAGTTTAAAATTCTCTTGTTGAGGCCGGTGGGGTGGGGTGGGAGCGTTTAGGTAGCTCTTTAATGTTTGTACATTTTATGGTTCTTCTTTTTATTTTTTATTATGGTTCTTAGTGTTATTTTCTTCCTTCCTATTTATTCCTATTCCTATTGGTGAGTGGCAAAACAAAAGTATGTGAACCTCTAGGATTAGCAGTTAATTTGAAGGTGAAATGAAATTAGAGTCAAGGCGTTTTCAATCAATGGGATGGACAATCAGGTGTGAGTGGGCACCCTGTTTTTCATGTTTATTTAAAGAACAGGGATCTATCAAAGTCTGCTTTTCACAACATGTTTGTGAAGGGTATCATAGCACAAGGAGATTACTGAGGACTCAGAAAAAAAAAAAGAGTGGTTGATGCTAATCAGGCTGGAAAAAGGTTTTTTTTAAAAAACATCTCTAAAGAGTTTGGACTCCACCAATCCACAGTCAAGACAGATTGTGTGCAAAATGGAGGAAATTCAAGACCATTGTTACCCTCCCCAGGAGTGGTCGACCAACAAAGATCACTCCAAGAGCAAGGCTGGTTGTAATAGGTTTTTTGTTGTATTGTATTTCGTAATTGTAATGTTTTTTGTAGTTTTTGTATGTAATAGTTCGGCGAAGTCACAAAGGACCCCCAGGGTGAACTTCTTAAGCACAACTGAAGGCTCTCTCACATTGGCTAATGTTAATGTTCATGAGTCCACCATCAGAAGAACACTGAACAACAATGGTGTGCATGGCAGGGTTGCAAAGAGAGAAAGCCACACTGCTCTCAAAAAGAACATTGCTGTTCATCTGCAGTTTGCAAAAGGATTACGTGGACAAGCCAGAAGGCTTTTGGAAGAATGTTTTGTGGACAGATGAGACCAAAATAGAACTTTTGTTTTTTTTTAAAAGAAAAGCATTATGTTTGGAGAAAGGAAAACGCTCCATTCCAGCATAAGAACCTTATCCCATCTGTGAAACATGATGGTGGTAGTATCATGGTTTGGGCCTATTTTGCTGCATCTGGGCCAGGACGGCTTTACAATGAATTCTGAATTATATCAGAGAATTCTAAGGGAAAATGTCAGGACATCTGTCCATGAACTGAATCTCAAGAGAAGGTGGGTCATGCAGCAAGACAATGACCCTAAGCACACAAGTTGTTCTACCAAAAAATGGTTAAAGAAGAATAAAGTTCTGAAAGCAAAGGTTCACATACTTTTGCCACTCACTAATATGTAATATTGGATCATTTTCCTCAATAAATAAATGACCAAGTATAATATTTTTGTCTCATTTGTTTAACTGGGTTCTCTTTATCTACTTTTAGGACTTGTGTGAAAAGCTGATGATGTTTTAGGTCATATTTATGCAGAAATATAAAACAATTCTAACAGGCTCACAAACTTTCAAGCATCACTGTATCTGCGTCATTGTACTGTGTAAGAATGTGAGTCTTGTCACTTACCTACATTGCTGCTGTAACACAGAAATTTCACTATAAATAATTAACAAATAAAGTTATCTATCTATCTATCTATCTATCTAACCACTCCCTTTTAACTACAGACTAATTTGAATTTTTGAAATTGTGCCAGTATTTGTTTGAAAAATACAAATTACAAGATGATATCCAAATTTTCTTTCATTGAGTGTTTTTTGTTGTTGATTTTAGTAACATGCCCAAGAATTTGCACACATTTGCCTGTACTGAGAAAACAGTGAAAATCTGAATACTCAGAATACACTTATAATTTATGGTCAACGCTTTGGGACATCTGGAACCTGAGTATCAGACCCCAAACAATGGCCTTTATTAAAGAGTTAAAGCCCTCATTACTGCTATACCAGCCTTCACTGTACTGGAAATAATTTACCAGTGGAACATGACGGCATGATTGACTTCCATTCAGCCACAAGAGCATTAGCAAGGTGTGGGCCAATAAGACCTGACTTGCAATCAGAATACCATTTAATCCCAAAGGCATTAATTTGAGATACAGGCCAGTCAAGTTCTTCCACTCTGAACTCAGCAAACAATTTCTTCATGGACGTTGCTTTGTGTCAAGAGGCATGTTGAAAGTTTGAAAGACACACCATCCAGATGGTGAAGAAAGTTTTATCACCCCACATTTCCACGGCCCCAGAGTCCAAAGGTGGTGTGCTTTACACCACTCCTACTAACACTTGTAATTATAGATGTTGATCTTAGATTTATGTCCAAATGTTCAATTATTAAAAATGAGTGTAATAATTTGTCCAATTCCAAACAGATTTTACTGCTGGAAAAGTTTGAATTTAATGAACAAACAGCATGATAAGATAAGATATTTAATCATTTGCAGTAAGATATTTAATCATTTGACTCCTAAAATACTGACATCCACCAAGATTAATGAATAATATACACAGTCCTAAAGCAATTGTCTGTGATGCACATGTTCATAAAGTGGTCAGAAGGAGTGTTGACATACATTTGACCATGTATAATAAAGGGCTAAAGGCACTTGTTACGCAATCATGTTGTGCAGCTTTGTTGGAACAATACTTTTTAAATAAGTCTTATATTTTCAGCTTGACAGGGTGTTTTTGAAGAACTCAAAGCCACTGTGAAAGCAGGACAGATACAGTCACATAGAATACAAACCACACCACAATTCACTCCAACTGCTGCTGCAATCCAGTCTTCCCTCCATCACTAGTGATACTTTATAAGGTGCAATGTCACCAGACTCAGTACAGCTTGTAGAAGTTGATGGCATGTGATTAGTTAGGAGATTTCAAAGAGATTCTGAAAAGACCCATAAGGCCCCAAAAGCCATATACCCATATATATTGGCCTGGCTCATGAAATAGCTTTCTCTTGGAGAATATGGCATGTTGATTAAAACAAAACAACTTTTTTAGTAAGAGAGTTCCTATTGTCTGCTGCAATGCATACTGGAAGCCAGTAACTAAATATTTAGTAATGAGTGAGAAAGAGTGGAGAGAGACTGCAGGGTTTAAACAGAAGCAGATGCTCCTAATGAAGTACTCCCTCTCTATCCTGTGTGTGTGTGTGTGTGTGTGTGTGTGTGTATTCATGTACACGTGTGTAAGTGTGTGTTCTTAAAGACTTCCATTGTCCGTAGATATCTGTAAGATCATGTCAAAGAAGGGAAGAGTGTGTGTGTTTATTTTGTACCAGCACTATCAGTAATGAGATCTTAACTAAGCACGTCAGAGCCACTCTCTTCAGCCGATACTAGAAACAGGGCTCATTTGATGAGTGAAGGCACTGGTGGCCTTGCTGTTATTCTGAGAAATGCTCAGTCTTTAGGATTGAAACATTGATAAATACAGCATGCCGCTCATGTATCACCTTCAATACCAAAGATATAGAGACAGGAGGTTAAATGCATTCAGTGTGATTGAATACAGTCCATTTACTGCTTGTCCTCAGTGATCTTTGTGAAACATGTTTTAAAAACCTGTATGGCTCCTCTATGTCCTCCTTTGGTTCAGTTTTTCAGACTAAACTTGTAAGTGAAGTCTAGTTGTTGGGGCAGTTAATAGTGATTTATTTAAAACACATTTCTGCTGCTTCCTTCCATGAATTCTTCAGTCAGATTCATTTATATTAAGCTCAAAATCTGTATAATTCATCCTTTCAGAGATGGATTGTCTTATTCAGAGGGAATGTGTGGTTATAAAAGTCGTCAGGTCTGATCACGCGTGGTTACCACAAAACCTTAGGCAAGTGTAATTAACTGGAATTACTTTTTACTGGATTGTGCCAGTGTTTGAAAACGACATGAAAAAGCTTTAGTTAGACATTCTCTCACGTCTGTCTCATCCTAGGTCATTTACTTGTAGAATGCAACAGTTGTAGTTTTAAATATTTTCTACTTTCTTTTATTGACAGAATTAAAAATACAACTGCACATAGGCCTCTACTACACATACGGTTTGCGTAATCGCTTAGAAGAAAACATTGCAGCATAATATCTGTGGAAATTATACATATACTTCAAATGTGGTCAGTAGAGATTGGGTTAAAAAATAAATTTAGTCAACAGATCTACGTATTATCTGCACTTATCTTGTGAACACTACATGCATAATCTATTTGTTATCGAGTTTTAGGAGTTATCTGATAGTTCAAGTGATCATCTAAACGTGCACACAGTCATTAATGTGCATCAGGATAAGCCACCTGGATTTCATTCCAGTAACTGGGTTATTCATCACATGTAACAAAATAACAAAATATATTATCTCAGGCTGCATCCCAAACCACAAACGGTGCGTAATTGCACTAAACATCAAAGATGTGCCTCAGTACACAGTAGGCTCACTACATTTATGGCATTTATGTCATGAATTCATGTATTTTCATGAAATTTGTTAATTTATGTAATTCAGCCATATATATCAGACCACACTGGAGCTAGACTACAGCTTTAAATTCTTTTTTAGGAGCTCAAGTGCATTTGAATGTCCTTTAAAATTGTCCTAGAAATTTTGAATTAAGTATAATGGGTGGAGTTTATTCTCTCTACATATGAAAAAAGTTTTAACTTACAACCACAAATCAGAAAATGTAGGAGCACTATGTAAAAAACAAACAAACAAACAAAAAAAACATGACGTGTCTTTTATTTCATTGTAGCCAGTATGAACCAAATATATTTTATGTTGTTTTCTGGCCTCAATTTTATTCAAACTTAATTTAATTTGTGAATAAACATCCATCCTGTATTTCAGATCTGTAACACATTCCAAAAAAGGTTGAGATAGGGGCAGTTTAGTGCTTGAAATTAGTTTAAAAAACAACTCATCAAAAATTGATGATTTGCTACAAAAGCAATATCCATGAAAAGCGAGTCTTTGAGGAGCAAAGATTAGTTTAGGATTGGCAGTATGGGTGATAAAATTTGTGAAATGTTTTAAAACAATGTTTGTCAAAGAAATATAGGAGGCATTTACATACAGTGGGACAAAAACGTATTTAGTCAGCCACTGATTGTGCAAGTTCTGTAATTTTCATCATAGGTACACTTCAACTATGAGAGACAAAATGAGATGATAAAAATCCAGGAAATCACATTGCAGCATTTTTAAACAATTTAATTGTACATTATGGTGGAAAATAAGTATTTGGTCACCCACAGACAAGCAAGATTTCTGGCTCTCACAGAGCTGTAACTTCTTCTTTAAGAAGGTCTTCAGTCCTCCACTTGTTACCTGTATTAATGGCACCTGTTTGACCTCGTTATCTGTATAAAAGACACCTGTTCACATCCTCAAACAGTTAGACTCCAAACTCAACCATGGCCAAGACCAAAGAGCTGTCGAAGGACACCAGGAAGGAAATTGTAGATCTGCACCAGGCTGGGAAGAGTGAATCTACAATAGGCAAGCAGGTTGGTGTGAATAAATCAACTGTGGGAGCAATTGTAAGAAAATGGAAGACATACAAGACCATTGATAATTTCCCTTGATCTGGGGCTCCATGGAAGATCTCATCCCGTGGGGTCAAAATGATCATGAGAACGGTGAGCAAAACAAGACCATTGATTTTCTTTCTATTTTCCATTGATCTCGGGCTCCGGCTCAGGCTCCATGGAAGATCTCATTCCCGTGGGGTCAAAAATGATCATGAGGAACGGTGAGAAAAATCCAAGAACCTGATGATTGATGAAATGATGAAGGGAACTGCAGAGAGATTGGGATAAAAAGTAACAAGACTACCATCAGCTACCTCACTACGCCGAGAGAGGGACTCAGATCCTGCAGTGCCAGGCGTGTCCCCCTGCTCTTAAGCCAGTACATATGCAGCGCCCGTCTGAAGTTTGCAGAGATCCATCTGGATGATCCAGAAGAGGATTGAGAGCGAATATCATGTGGTTCGATTCTGATGAAACCAAAATAGAACTTTTTGGTAAAAAACTCAACTCGTCGTGTTTGAGAAGAACAAAGAGGAACACCATACCTACTGTGAACCATGGGGGGGGGAAAATATTTCATGCTTTGGGGCTGTGTTTTCTGCAGAGGGGACAGGACGACTGATCCATGTTAAGGGAAGAATGAACGGGGCCATGTATCGTGAGATTTTAAGCCAAAACCTCCTTCCATCAGTGAGAGTATTGAAGATGGAACGTGGCTGGGTCTTCCAGCATGACAATGATCCCAAACACACCGCTCGGGCAACGAAGGAATGGCTCCGTAAAAAGCATTTCAAGGTCCAGGAGAGGCCTAGCCAGTCTCCAGACCTCAACCCCATAGAAAATGTGTGGAGTGAGTTGAAAGTCCGTGTTGCCCCAAAAGATCACTGCTCTAGAGGAGATCTGCATAGAGGAATGGGCCAAAATACCAGCTACAGTGTGTGCAAACCTGGTGAAGACTTACAGGAAACGTTTGACCTCTGTCACTGCCAACAAATGTTATGTTACAGAGTATTGAGTTGATCTTTTGTTATTGACCAAATACTTATTTTCCACCATAATTTATGATTAAATTCTTTAAAAATCCTACAATATGATTTCCTGGATGTTCTTTTTCTCATTTTGTCTTTCATAGTTGAAGTGTACCTATGATGAAAATTACAGACATCTCTCATCTTTCTAAGTAGGAGAACTTGCACAATCAGTGGCTGACTAAATACTTTTTTGCCCCACTGTAATTCTGATTTGGGGTTGTAGATAAGTCACACACTACAACACTCAAACCAAACAACTGGTGATTGGTTACCAGTGATAGCCAATAGAAGTTGATACTCAGACAAAATTGTTGGCTAGCTTTGGAGAATTGTCCAGTTACAAAGACTGAAGGGATGGGCCCTTCAAGAATATTAGCCTGTAGATGGTAAGATGATGTTCTTGAATCCCTACCCTTTCAATCTTTGTAATGCCCAGAATAGTTTGTTTTCAAATTCATGACTTTGATCATGGTGCAATCTTGCAGGGAATCCAAATTGAGGAATGTAATCATTGAAAATGATCTTATCACTTCTGTACAAATGTGCTTGCTTCCCTATGTGAGACTGTTCCATAGGTGCAAGAGAGATAGGTGACTCTTTTAGGCTGCCAGTTTTCCCAGTTGTTCATATTTAGCCAACAACTGCTGGAATTCAGATCAGAAATTTCATCAGAGCACCAGTCATCTAGTGATGAGTGCTTCATGGACGTCATAAAGGACCTGTCAAAAGAGTGGAAGCTCTGTCCACTGAGCTGTGCACCCTTTCCTGAAGCCACCTAGTGCAACTAAGCTTTGGATGCTTACCTGAATAGTCTGTCTCAAGACATTTTACAGGAACAGCGAAGGCTTGTTTCACCCACCATGCTGGAGCAAACCATGGTGAAAGCTGGGTGAGCAGAGATCATCCTCAGCTTGCCAGACATCAGCTCGCTGTGTCATCATCGTGGATAATAGTGCTGAAACAGCATTGCTACATGCCGGAGCTGAACAGTCGGCGCTGTCCATAATCTAGTGATACACACGGGCTACTGCTTACTATAGCTGTCAGCTTCCCAAACCTGAGCAGAATTGTTGTGTGACATGACGTGTAGTGTTTGCTGTAGTAGCCAGACTCAAACAGCTTAAATTGTACGCATGTGAAGTTCTGTTCACCTTGTGATTTGACCAGGCTACATTCACCTCACACATGAGGTTCAGGGAAATGGAAGGACAGATTGCACGCTGGTTTACCATGCTTCAAGGTTTCCTGTACACCAGTTAGCATCGTTCCAACTAGCTACATGCCAAGACATCAGCTTTGTCACAGCATTGATGCTCGGAGGAGCTCTGTCAGTATTGTGAGCACCTAGAGACTGGGTGCAGGACCTAGTGCAGGAATGGTTGGGGAAGTGTACGGCAGTGACTGGTGGTGGCAGAAGTGCTCCAAGCTGACCAAGGTGAGCTGCAATATGCTCAACAGAGCAACCCAGAGCTAACATTGGGTAATGCTATGGGTGAAAGTCAGAGTGGTCAACTGTGGTATCCCGCAGCCTGACTACAAGGCTTACCTGTCCCAGTGGGACTGCCTAACATAGCCTGAAGGGTTATTTTACCACTCCTGGGATTATCTGATTAAGAACATTGTTATTTGGAAGGTACTTGTGTCTCATGTTGTGCTCCATTCATGGTTCCGATGGCTTAGGGCATTTCAGGGTCTCCAAAACACTAAGGCGACTACTTGCCCAGGCGTGGCACTGCTGTTGAGTGCATGCACAGCATGGTCGGCACCCCACAAGGCACCTAAAGGACTGTGAGATGGATTAATGCTTTGTTGAGGTTTGTTTTGGACCTATGGGACATCTGGCTCTTGATAGGTGGGGCAATGTGGTGACCCACACTGAGCCTGCATCATGTCAGTCCTGTTTATAGCAGAGTCTTTTTGTTGTGTGTGTTTTTAAGTTAGATTATTTACCGTCCAGCAGTTTATTGGTCCAATTTAGGACCTCATTAGCATTTTTGGTTCTCTGCTCCACTGAGTTCTTTTCAGTGCTATATGTGTGTTCCGTTGTCAATAAAATCAGAATAACAATTAAATAGACATTTTTTGGATAAACTTTCGATAGATTTCAGAATTTATGAGTTTTGTTTTTTTCCTCTTATTCTATAATAGCAGTGAGCTGGCACGGATTCCAGAAGTTACATGATGGTGTATGATTTCACGATATTCCAAAGTATGCATTTACTCCAGGCAGATTTACATCAGATGACTCTACTGCACAGTTTCGCACTCCTTGTTTTTCTTTGGTCTTCAAGTAGTTGTTGCAAAGCTTTGGGGTGTATTATTGGTCATTATTCTGCTGCAGCCTGAATCCTTCTCTACAACGAGCCAAACCATCAGCAAGCATTTTCACTAATGGTCTCAAAGTTTTGGCCCCCTCTGTATATATTCACTAGCCCACCACCATGGTGACAAATCATGATACGAGCCCTGGTGCCACATTGGGCCTCAGACACATAATTGGTCATGCCCGAAGAAGGAGATGCCCGGACGGGTGAGTGTGCCCAGGGTGGTGCAACACTGACCACTTCCAAGCCCTGAGTGAAAATCTGGCAACCAATCCAGTGTATGCACTTGCCTGCGCTTCGTGATTCTGAGATAGGCTTTGGGATAGGCACCCCTGACCACAACATTCATGCACAGGACAAAATGGGGGGTACATTTAGCAATTTATTAGAAAAAATTAAGTATATTTAAGTATATTTTCATTACAGTGGTGGTAAAGTAGTTTATTTTTAATAAAAATGATTTAATTTAAACATTTGAGCTCTTACCGTCTCCCTACTGTAGTTAAATGTAGCTAAGCCAACAGCCTCACTACTGATTACTGTTTTCCCTTCCCATCATTAGACTACTTAACATGTAAACACGTTGATAACATTACTGCCAAAATCTGATTTCTTGTAATAATCAGATTGTTCTGCACACGCAAATTCATGATGAATGTTTCTTTATTTACACTGTGTCCATATTCATATTTTTTCTCCAAGGAAGGTTTTAATGAATAGGATCACAGAGCTTTTTCTGAGAATCACAGCACTTTCCAGCCTCTCGTTTTTGATATGGAGATTATTTCCAAACTCCACATGTTTTTAGTCAGGCTAATGATAGCGTGCAATCACCAGCACTGTGGTGAGTGGCTTTGTTTATTAGCTTGGTGATAACAGTTATAACAAAATACACATGTCACAGCCTGAGTCCAGCAGCCTGCCAGGCCTAATGAGATAAATAAATGAATTTAGTGCTGCCACATAGCGCTCCTGAAAGCTTGTTATCAGAGCAAGGGCTGCTTGGAGGAGAACAGTGGAGCGGCACAGGGCTGGGAGGGCCACGCGAGGCCTGATGTACACATGTCCTTGATTACCGTTCATTCCTCTGCCTTTATTCTAATAAGTGACATTCTTTATACTCCGTCGGACGACTCGACAGTCTGACAGTGGATGAGAATAAATATTGCATGTGGTTCACATTAAGCTGTCAGAGCCGGGGCCGGGTGAGAGATGGAGAAATGCACGCTGCAACACTTTCCTTGCTCTTGTCACAGTTGTCACATCTTGATGATTCCCCTCCTCTCTGCTGGTCTGTCTCCTTCATTCCCCCTCCTAACACCCCCAGTTTCTTTCTTTCCTACAGTCACTTCTGCTGACTGACAGCACGGTTGCCCTGGGTACAGAATTATTTTGGAAGCACTATTCTTGAGAGGGTTATTGTTTTATTTTTTTTCTTTTAGCCACAGTTCATTTTTGTCACAAATTGCGAGGGAGCCACACTCGGGCTATGATAATGTGGCTTCGGTCATTTGGAGGACAGCATTTTACAGGGAACGCTTCGGATTTCTAAATCGCAATGGGTTTCTTGTGAGTGAGTGTGTGTGTGTGTGTGTGTGTGTGTGTGTGTGTGTGTGTGTGTGTGTGTGTGTGTGTGTGTGTGTGTGTGAGAGAGAGAGGG
>JAJAGP010000073.1:894124-999155 GCA_025084515.1 Ancistrus triradiatus | reverse complement strand
TCATTCTTCCCTTAACACGGATCAGTTGTCCTGTCCCCTCTACAGAAAAACAGCCCCAAAGCATGATGTTTCCACCCCCATGCTTCACAGTAGGTATGGTGCAACTCAGCATTCTTCTTCCTCCAAACACGGTCAGTTGAGTTTTTACCAAAAAGTTCTATTTTGGTTTCATCTGTCCACATATTCTCCCAATCCTCTTCTGGATCATCCATATGCTCTCTGGCAAACTTCAGATGGGCCTGGACATGTACTGGCTTAAGCAGGGGGGCACGCCTGGCACTGCATGATCTGAGTCCCTCTCAGCGTAGTGTGTTACTGATGGTAGCCTTTGTTACTTTGGTCCCAGCTCTCTGCAGGTCATTCATCAGGTCCCTCCGTGTAGTTCTGGGATGTTTGTTCAACGTTCTCATGATCATTTTGACCCACGGGATGAGATCTTGCGTGGAGCCCCAGATCGAGGGAGATTATCAATGGTCTTGTATGTCTTACAATTGCTCACATAGTTGATTTATTCACACCAACCTGCTTGCCTATTGTAGATTCACTCTTCCCAGCCTGGTGCAGGTCTACAATTTTCTTCCTGGTGTCCTTCGACAGCTCTTTGCTCTTGACCATGGTTGAGTTTGGAGTCTGACTGTTTGAGGATGTGAACAGGTATCTTTTATACAGATAACAAAGTCAAACAGGTGCCATTAATACAGGTAACGAGTGGAGGACAGAAGAGCTTCTTAAAGAAGTTACAGGTCTGTGAGAGCCAGAAATCTTGCTTGTTTGTGGGTGACCAAATACTTATTTTCCACCATAATTTACAATTAAATTCTTTAAAAATCCTACAATGTGATTTTCTGGATTTTTTTTCTCATTTTGTCTCTCATAGTTGAAGTGTAGCTATGATGAAAATTACAGACCTCTCTCATCTTTCCAAGTAGGAGAACTTGCACAATCAGTGGCTGACTAAATACGTTTTTGCCCCACTGTACACGGGACCACAGACAAGAGACAGATTCTTAAAAAACTAAAAGAAAACTAACTAAAACAAGATTAATCCTAGTTTTAAAATGAAACATGCAGTCAATCAGTGTTTTTTAATCACCGACGATATTCTCGATATGCATCACAAAAGCACGTCCGTCACAAAAATGTATCACGATACTATTAAATATCGTTATATTGCCCAGCCCTACTTGATTGATCTACACAAAGCTGACCCGTATTCCGGAGCGAAAAAGAAGAATTTTTTGAAAAAAAGGGTATAAAAGGGTTTTATGATGATCAGACATCGAGAACGAACTCGTCTAGCCCAACTATGAAGCATGGTGGCGGTAGCATTATGGAGTGGAATGTTTTTCCTTCCTTTATATTCGTTATAAAAATTGTCAGAAAGCCTTACATGTATTGAATGTCGCTTAAGTAATCCCTTAAAGCTCCTTAATGCTAAATTCCCTTAAAATGATTTAAGGGATGCAAAACCTCATTTTACCTTTGAAAAGACGGAAAATAAAGACCTTTTCAGTTTTTAAAAAGAACACACGCATATTATCGCCGTCCTTCACACCGAGTCCAAAACTGACCGACCGCGATGCTGTTCTAATTTCTGCGTCGCTAAAATCAGGCTGACCAATCAGAGCTCGGTTGTCGGGCAGAACAGCTCATCAGGAGCTTATGGGACTTTTCATGAGTCGTCGTCATGGAAACAGTGGAACTTTAGAGCAACAAAACCTCCATGCAGTAAATCATGTAATGTTTTCCCTTAGTTAAGCAAAACGTCTGAGTGATTTTATGCAACACATTTAAGAAGGGAAAATCCTTCCCTTAAGGTTTATACTTAAGCAAACACTAATCCTGTTCCCATTATTCCTGCTATAAAAACAAAACACTTATAATAACTACAGTCCAGTCACCTCACTCGTTGCTTCTGTACATTCTGAGCAGCCTCATTTATTTAAGTAAAACCAGTTCAAACCTCATGGCAGTGCCACTTGTCGATGTTCCTACAGGTTATTACACTTTCCAAACAGATTCCGTAGACATACACAAAACCGCAGTTCATTTATCCAGACCGGTCACGGCTCAAACCGGAGCGTTCCAATCCCCGTCCCTCTCTCTCTGTTAGATGTTGGGCAGGTGGTGGTCATACTTGGGCTTGTGCTTGTTCTTTAGCTCGGGTGCTGGGGAAATGTTGCTGCTGGGGAGCTGAGGCAAATACTGGGCCTGAAAAAACAAAACCGATAAAAGTCCGAGGTAAACGACCTTATTTGAGCGTTAGGTAAAGGAACGCCGCCTAATGCCGAGAGAGGGGAGAGATATGAAGAAGGTCCAAGAAGCTGAAGCTCTGACTTCATAACCACAAGCCTAGGGTGTAACGGTGGATGGGATGAAGCCATGAATCAGAATTAGGCCTTCAGTATAATTCATACAGAGCTCTCCTGATTTTGGATTTATCAAATGCTATTGCCCAAGGCAAAGGAGGTCTAGAGATGGGCCGAAGATGTTTGGTCAAACTAGAGGTGGGAATCTCTAGGCACATCACGGTTCGACTCGGCTACGATTATTAATAGATTATAGACGCAGCTTTTGTTTCTATACAGCATTTCTTTTCCCTCACAGTGATTCTAGTTCAGTTTTGGTCTTGCTGGGTTGTGGGGATCCCGACCCTTTTAAGTCGTTCTTCTTCTTGTCTCCATTCTACGTTCTGATCAAATCAGCCTTTTTCAATATTATCACAAATCTTAAGTCTCAATTCACGCAAACAGTGAGGTGAACATTGTGTATAACCAATAGGGGGCGCTATCTCTCTATTTTATTTTTTTTTATTTTTTTTTACAGGGATCTGACCAAATCATGGAAACACTTCATTTTACTGTCCAACATTTATTTATTTCTAAATGTAATGTTTTATAGATTTAGAGTTCCATATAAATTACTTTTCCAAACTTGCTTTTCTTTTTTTGTTTATTTTTTCTGTTGTTACCTTTGCCTTTTTTCTCTTTCTTTCCTTTTCCCTTTCATTTTTTACTTTTTCTTTTTTTTCCATTACTTTTCCCTTTTTCACTCCTGTCATCTTTTTTGTTTTTGTCTATTACTTTTTCTAGTTTTTCCTTTTATTTCCTTTCTTTATTTTTCCATAATTTTTTTGTGTTCATTATTTTTTATTTTTCCTTCCTTCTCTTGTTTTGCCTTTTTATCTTACATTTAGTGACATTCTTTGTTTACTTCTGTTCTTTTTCTTTTAGGTTTTTCTTATTATTATTATTATTTTCTCTATAATATTTTCTTTTCTCATTTTTCTTTTTAAAATGTTTTTTATTTTTCTACCTTTTTCTTCTCAGTTTTTTTCTATTTTTTTCCTCATTGTATCATTTTCTTTGTTTTTTGTTTTGTATCTGTTATTTTTTCCTCTTCCTGCATAATTTCTTTTATATTATTTTTATTTTGTTTTTTATTTTTACTTTCTAGTTTATATTCCCCTTTATTTTTTCTCTCTTTTGATTTGATTTGCGCCCTCTCATTTTCTTTTGTTTTGCCTTCTTTTTAGTTTTTTTTCTTTTCTTTTCATGCTTTGTCTTTTTTGTTGATGATTTTATGTTCTTATATCATTCAGCAGATACTTATATCATTCAGCCAGTACCTTACCCGCTAGGCTATTCATTACTTTTCTTTTTCCCATTACAGTACTTAAGAAGCCACTTTGTTTATTTTACAGCCTGTGTATTTTTATTCTATTTACTGATTGATGTCAGACTTTAGGATATTCAAACTTTTCAGAGTCTTTTTTTTTTTTATGAAATATCTTTGAGAAGGCATCTCGGTTCTAAAGCCCTGGTTCTTAACGACTGAATATGGACCCAAATCCCTGAGAACAAAAGTTATGATAGAGTTTATCATTCGTTTTGCCCTTTCTAAGTTTGGTGGAAGCTTTCACATTTATGAATCATCACTGGATAGTTTTCTTTTAGAGAAAAGCTCATAGATGAACGTCTTTTGAGGAACGCTTATACCAGTGCTACCCAAAACAGGCTCTTACCCCGGGCAGTCTGCGCCTGACCCCTTTCTCATGGCGCCTCGTGGGCCGATCGCTCTCCCTTCCCCATCCGTGTCCTGCCTCGTCCTGAAAGTATGGCAGCTCTAATAACTCCTCACACGAGAGCCTGTCAGCGGGATCCATCACAAGACAGGACTGCACACACACACACACACACGTCAATTAAAAACGTGACTTGACCCAAAGTAGAGGCTGCATATGAACATGGTACCTTCAGTACAGCAATGGCGTGAGGTGGAGCACCGTGGAACCTCTTCTCCAGTGGCTCCTGCAATTAGATCAGCATTGTTCAAGTGAAGGAAAGAGAGACTCAGAATGAATGAGAGAGAGCGTTACCATAGTGTCCGGCTCAGGGATGCTGACTCCATTAAAGAAGACATTGGACCGGAATACCTGCTGGTGCCGAGGGATCAAATCGCCTACGGCAATGGAAGATGAGAGTTTTAAGACTTTACTGTTTTCTATCATTATATATTGATTTACAGTGGTACCTCGGATTTGGGGGGCTAATTCATTCCAGAAGGCTTGTCGAGTACCGAGTGAATGTTACTCAAAAGGAATAATGTTACATAGAATGAATCGGTTCCAGATCCCCAGAAAATCCCCCCTGTATGAGGCATTATCAGCATTAATGCAGTTGTGTTGTACAGGAGCTCCCTGATTTCTGATGGGGATACGTCCAACAAATCCATCGAGAACCGAGGTACCACTGTATATAGATTTAATTATTAATCACCCCCTACCCAAAGTCTTGCGGATCAGGTAGAGCTGATCTACGTCCGACCGGCCAGGCCACAGCGGATTGCTGTGTAGGAGTTCGGCGAAGACGCAGCCCAGTGCCCAGACGTCCACCGGCGGGCCGTACTGCGTGTCTCCCACCAGCAGTTCCGGTGCCCTGTACCAGCGTGTGGCCACATAGTCGGTGTAGTCATCGCCCGGCCCGGCTGTCTCACACACGAATACGCTATTTATCGATTTATACACTATTTTTCACTACTTATCTCAGTATTTATAATATTTAATCATTAAGAGGTATTTCAGCTGGCTTGTGTCTTAACCACAGTTAACCAAAAAAAATCACTTTAATCATGGAAAATATGTAATCATGTGGGTACATATGGCCCTATAATCAGGCCAAACTGCAGGAAGGTGTAGAACACGTTATGTAATATGGTCGCAGTACCTTTGTAGAGGTGCGGCTGGTATGTTAATAGTTTTTTTAGCTTAATTTTATGAACTTAATGAAGACTTAGAATCTTCTATGCTACAAGGGAAAGTGCTACTTTTAAGTTATGGCACTGAGCAAAAGTGTTAAGCCACCGTTAGATTAGATATACTTTATTATATCATTTTAGCAACGGTATAATGACCATATAAATTTCTCAGCCTTATTAAAATATAACCAGAATATACAGGAAATTTGTATGCAGTATTAAAAACTGGAATTAATCAAGAAAAAACTGCTTTTATAGGTTGGAGTAGCAAGTATTTTGCTTGACCTAAATGCCCATTACAGTCCGAAGATGCTTGATCAAGCCAAGAAGCCCCTTTTTCATTAGGGGAACAGGGTGAAAAGGCTTAGATATGATACAATCATGAACACTATGTTATATAGGGTCAGTACAGCATTGCTAAAACAACAGTCTAACAATGGCCTGAGACTTTTGCACAATATTGCATAATTCGTAACATATTACTCATTACAAGCCCACAGTCCAAAATCAGCGTCCAACTAAAGTGCTTTTAGGATAATGGGTGTTACAGAGGACTGAAGTCTGCTTGATGCCCAAACTACACATTAACCTATGGTACTGATATCCTGTAACCCAAGAACAAGGGCGGTAAGGAGAGCCTCGGGTACTGCTGACTGACTGGGAGGCCCTGGATTTCACACAAGGCTGATTATCGGCCCACTAAAAGAACAAGAAGTGACTTAACAACCATACAAACCAGAATGACATTCTACTTCTGAGAACACAGAGCAGGTATCACATGATTACATTCATCTCCAGACATTATTTCTAAAGGTGTACCAGGTTTGAGTTCATGTCATGGAATCTACTTTCTAGGCAACCTACTCAGGATGCGTGCGAATCCAAAGTCGCACAACTTTATGACGCCCGTCTTGGTCAGGAGGATGTTTTCCGGCTTCACGTCCCGATGGATGCACTGTTGGACGCGACACACGAACACAACGCTTATTAGAAGTCTGATTTCCGTACTAGATTTGGACTGTGATAAATCAACACTCTATAAGGAGATTTCGGTGTGCCGTTACTCCTGGACGCCGGCCGCGTACGATCGGATTTCACTTCCCCCCCCCCCCCCCCGTGTTACCGAAGCGGGCATGCCAGCGCTAGCCAAGGAGATCAACCTCTAGCACTGAAAGGTGATCGTGTTTTGGCCTGGCGCTCATGTCGCTCAGTGAAATCGCTGGCACTGTACTGACGAGCGACCACAGGTCTAAATACAGACGTCATACTTTATTCACTGTATTCAAATCGACACTTTCTGTAAACAAGGAACACAATTTGAGACTAAAGCGGTGGATACTGACGTTGTGTTTGTGGCAGAAGTTGACAGCCTGAAGCGTCTGCCACACGATGCTCTTGACCTGGGCTTCAGGAACCCTAGAGTGAACAGGAAACAGAAGTGCTGTAAAGGAGTGCGGACCAACAGAACCCTTATCATAACCTGTGGACGCCAGTGCTAAAGTTACTGCATAAAGGCTCGTGCCTTTCCGAAACAGTGAAGCGTTTGTGGGATTACAAGTGAAGCGAGAACCACAGACCAGAAAAGCAGGCAGATCAAACCTTCCTCTCTTCTGAGCGACTGTGAGCCACATATCTAAGATGTTTAAAAAGGACGAAGAGACTGACCCTCTGGGGTGCTTGTCGAGTTCGTTGAGGACAGTTTGCTCGCAAAACTCAAAGACCAAGTGAAGTCTTCTCTTCCTCCTGAACACCTCCAGAAGGTTGACCAGGTTCACGTGCTTTAACTGCTGCAGAGGGAACCAGACGGACACAGCCGTTACCGGTCGCGAGTTTGTGGCAGACTGTTCAACACTGTAACTCAGACAATACAGGGTTTGATCAAGGTTTACTGTCCTGGGCCAAATCTCTACTGTCCCAAACAAATCTTTGTATTTTAGAGTTTTATTCACATATAAATGAGCACGCACAAGATTCCCATAAAACATCATAGATCACCAGGGTAAACCTAACGATTGAAACAATGTTCTTAAACAAGCACAGAGTTACACGTTAAAGCTATAAATGATCCCTTATTAACACTAATTGCATGTATAAGGGATAGTCAGGGAAAGGTTTTTCTCTTTTAAACATGTTTACCGTATTTTTATACCAGAAGAGCACCACCTGCCTGTAAACAGTGAGCTTAAACAAATTTGAACCCTGACCTGACCACTGGTCTGCTGGGGCTTTTATGCACCTACATAAAACCATGCTGGAAACGTCAAAGAGGAACAAAGAGCAACAAAGATAAAAGACTTGCCTTGAGCATTCGGATTTCCCTAAGCGCTATCTTCTTGATGACCGGGTCATCCTCGGATTCCACAAACTTTTTGATCGCGACTATCTGGCCCATTTCTCTGTTGCGGCACTTGAACACCACTCCGTAGGAGCCCTCTCCGATCTTGGCCAGCTTCTCGTACTTCTCCATTGTAGAGCCGGCGAGCTTGAGCACATGAACACTAAAAGAAAGGAGTTGAATGTTTACGTTTATTAATTTATTTAATGTCGCTATCAGCTTCAGTGGCCATGTTCAGCAACACATCCATACGTCCATACACAAGGTTGTCTCAAGACAAGTCACTCATACCCTCAAGTCAATGCCAATTTAGTGTAGTCAGTTAACCTAACATGCATGTCTTTGGACTGTGGGAGGAAACCGGAGTACCCGGAGTAAACCCACGCGGACACGGGGAGAACATGCAGACTCCACACAGACAGGACCCACTCCACCCTGGGATTGAACCCAGGACCTTCTTGCTGTAAGGCAGCGATGCTACCCACTGAGCCACCGTGCCACCCAGGAGTTGAATTAGAACAGAGTAAAAAAATTCACTCTTATGAATAAGCTAGGAGATTTAGTTATTCTTCAAATAATAATTATCTCATTTTTTCCTAACTCTTCCCTTAAGAACAAGTGTTATTCTTGAAAACATTATGTTCTTAAATGTTTTCTTAGCCTTCCGATAGAACCACACTTGTATTAAGCTGTAAGCATTTAAACTGACCAAATTTTATACAGTTTAGTTCATGGAAATAAGGCCTACGTACTTTCAGTTCAAAGGTTTAACATTTGTAGGGTGAAGGTTTGACGTTTCTCCACCATTTTGCTGTCCTCGGAGCGGTTTAAACTAAATAACGGAAATATCGGCAAATACAAAATAAAAAGACAAACCAAAAAGTAAGACATCCCAAATTATCTGGACTCTTAACCGATGCATGTTATGCTAGCTACTTACCCTAAAAAGAAATCTTCTAGTAGTCACAAGCCAAAGTTCGCGCACAAAACTCTCTCTTCATCTTTAAACACATATTTACAAACGACCTAATCACGCTTTGATTTAGTACGTCTCCGAATTCACACTTGTATAACAATTATTCCTTTTTATATCCGCAATTTTTGCCGTTAGAGCAGCTTTTTAGAGCCTCAGCACGCCTTGCGTCCCAAATCGCTACCTCTGTTACATGTAGAGCGTAACTTCAAGCGTAGGACCCATTAATTCTTGACTCGCATCCAAGTGCGCAAATGTAGGGCGTGTGCCGCCATTTGAGACTCGGCCACAAGTAAACCCTTGCTACCTGAGGCGCAAGCATCATAGCAACGCGCCTAGCAACAAGACCTGTTTACTTGATTGTCCTCTACTGGTGGTTCAAAATGGCTCCTTACCAACTGCGCAAGCGCAATAGCTTTTGCGCGCTAAGTAGATGTTTATTTATTTTAAAAGGCAGATTAAAACGTTTCTTTAGCTCTTTATTTGATATTTTAATATGTTTTACCGCTTAGTTGTAGTCATAAATTGTATTTAAGTCGTCTAATTTTTGCAAATATCTTGTTTTTGTGATTTTTTTTAAATATCATGATTACATATGGTTTTAATCGGTGCATGTCCACAATCTTTTGGCAATACAGATTTAAGGACCTAAACTGGGCCCACGTGGGACTCTGTGTACAATCTTGACTTTGTCAGATTTTAAATAACTAATGGACGATACTAAAATTTAATCTCGCTGTTGTTCTTTAGAAGAGACATGGTTTAGTGAACTGGGGGAAATGTAAATGTTCCAAACAAAATCCAAAAGAGCTTCTGTAATGCGTCTACGGAGTAATCGGGGTTGGGTGGCACAATGACAATTCCTTAGCCCACCACCACAATTCGTGAGAAAACCCAGCCCTTTACTGGAGCGCCTCAGTAAACTGGTCCCAGCGACCCCTGCTGGCCCTGGGATGCACTCTCTTCCCATTCTGAGTACTCATACACCTGTGTCCTGTGTTCCCCGGCATAGGCTCGGAACTCACACAACCCTGACCAGGATTAGGCTAAACAGGGTTAAGCTCAATCTCAGATGTAAACTCAGATGTAGACATTATTTGAAAATATAAATCATTTCAAGCAACATTGGAGGGTGGATAGAAGGAGCTACAGGCTAATTCTATGCATTATTTCCTGAAGTTATTACTATTGCTACTACTGTATTGGTAGTGGTAGTGTTTAAATATGTAATTTTAATAACTCAATGTATTAATTCTACTTAACTATCTCGAAAGCAGGCAATGAAAGCGACTGGCAGCGAATGGCTCACGTAGGCCTACTGCTTCCTCCGCCTGCTTACTTGATGAAATGCAATACATGATGTTCTGGTGTCCTTCCAACGCACACGAAGAGATGTTTGAGAGTTGTGTATTGCAAAACAGTATGATAAAGTAAAGTAATAATGAATTATTAAAGAAATTCCGCCGTACTCGGGCCACGCTAGAGCTAGGCAGCTGGAGGCAGACAGAGTGCAAAGACTCCTGCTGTTTATATTCCGACTGGATGAATTTCATGAATAGAGAAGTGTTAATAATAAAGATCCACGGCGGAACGAAAAAAGCGGTCACGCGGAGTCGGGAGCGGCCGCCGAATTGTGCATACAGACCCACGTATAGCTTTTCATCTCTGCCGGTAGAGCCATATGTTCCCCCGGGGGCACATCCATCTGGTGCCAGCCATGGTGTGTGTGTGTGTGTGTGTGTGTGTGTGTGTGTGTGTGTGTGTGTGTGTGTGTGAGAGAGAGAGGTGAGTGAGAAGAAATTGAGACAGCGTTCCCTTGTCATTAAGTCCTCGTGCAGGTTCATGGTTGGTGAGTGTTTAATTAGGACTGGCAGTGTGTTTATGTCTTTCTTTTAGTTAAAAATACACTATCAGGGTTTCAAGGAATTCATTTATTATTACCTGCAGTGTTCTACACACACCATATTGATTTATTTGTACTGATATGAACTCAGAAGTCGATCGTCCGCTTCCCTGGGACGTCCACATCTCCACAGGGTTTCACATCGGACCTGAAAGCCCAGCAGAAGCCTCTCTCCGGCACTAAAAACTCATTGACTTTCAGTTAAAATGCCATTAGCTCTCTGTGTGTCTTTGCCTCGGTGTCTTTTTCTCCTCCCTTTATCTCACTGTCTGTCTCTTCAGGGCTCCAGTGGCTGATCTAAATTCAGATGTGCTGCTTTCAAATCCTTTAATCGATAGTCTTTTTATCTCTCGGCCTTGCCACTGCATCTCTTTTCTCTGAGCCCATGTATGTAAAGCAGGTATCGTTCATGGTTCGCCAGTGGAGGCCTGGACCGGAGAGCGTCGATATTTGCTGACACAGACGTCATGCCTTGGGGCAGCTCTCCATGTTCATTGGATATTAAAACTGTAAATATCAGCGTCGTCTCAGTTCGATGCACAGATTTTTCCATGCTTCGTGCAGACCCTCTGTTTGATCCCTTTCGAATCGCTTCATAAACGCTAGTTGCCTTATCACGATCTCTCACCCTGTCATCGTTTCCATCTAATTACACGCTGGTTCATGATTGCTGCGGTGTTTCTGTGCGATGTTTTCTCGACTCGGACCTCTTTTCACCCGTCAGTCCCCTCCTCTGTACAGTAATTGCTTAACCCTGATGTGATTTTGCAACCCTAACTCAGAAAAAGTTGGGATGGTGTGGAAAATGTTTTTTCTTGTCAACATCATTTCATTTGTTATTAAACATCAATTCCTGCATTTCAGCCCTGCAACACATTCCAAAAAAGTTAGGATGTGGCAATTTAGGGCTAGTATTGAGGTAAAAAAAATGAAATAATGATGTGACTTCAAATAGATGATTGTAATCATGATTGAATCACTTTGGCAGACCTTTGTCAAGCACTACAATATGGAGTTACATTCACAAATGGCACTTAAAACGTTACTATGCTAAAAACAAATCTTATGTTATAACCATGTCCAGAAGCGGCGTCGACTTCTCCGGGCTTGGAGGCATCTGGGATGGACCATCACACAGTGGAAATGGGGATTGTGCTCAGACCAATCAGTATTCCAGATCTGTTTTGGACCAAAGACGAAAAAAGGACAAAAGCCAGGCTCTGTCATGGTATGGGGTCAGCTCAGGGCCCTTGGTAAAGGTCATTTACACTTCTGTGATGCAGCATTAATGCAGAAAAGTACACTGGGATTAAGACGACATCTTTATCAGGGACATCCATGCATTTTTCAGCAAGACAAATCAGAAAATAAAACTGCAATATGGAAATTCCTTCCAATCATTGTTTTTAAACATTTAAACAATTTTCTTACACATTTGGTGATAAACTGGAGATCCTCCGATCATCTTTGCTCCTCAAAGACTCAGCCTTTCATGGATACTGCTTTTGTACCAAATCATGATTATAATCACCTGTTTGAAATCACATCATCATTTAGTGTTTTTGCTTCATGACTAACCCTACATTGCCCTCGTCCCAACTTTTTTTGGAATGTCTTGCAGGCTTGAAATGCAGTGATGGATGGATGTGACCTATCGATCACGTTCTGGAATAGCTTTAAGGTGGCACTGTATCTATACGAGCTCTGTTCAGTCATGAAACAAGGCCAGATCTGCCATGTCATCCCGAAACAAACAGACTTCACCACGAACGGGATGTAAAAGCTTCTCTAAATGCAGCAAGGACTTTCAGCCTCGCTCTATTTTACACACACGGAATTACTGCCACGTAATGGCTCATAAATTGGACGTAACAGCTGGTACAGCTGCTAATGTGATATGTTAATAGCCAGGGGTATTAAACCTGGCTGTAAATAAAAGTCACCGCCTTTACGGGCGGCTCTAAACGATGATGAAATTGATGAGGTCTCAAAATCTCTGTCGTTGTGCGTGCAACACAGGCAACGCTGACGCTGAAAGTTCACGAAGCGTTATCGTAACTTGTGACGCAATGCTAAATTTACTGGTCGGTTGGAACGGCTGTCTTAATTTGCTATGACTGCTGCTGAATAAAACTGATAGCTATCATGTTTGCCTTGGTAATAAGGTTCATTTACATACATATTGGACGGGCTCCAGTTCTGAGGTGATAACTTGGACAGATAAACACATTACGAGCAAGCAATTACACCAACAAAAACACAGGTGATTAGCCCGCATTCCATTATATAAAGTCCTGTGGTAAACTAAAATATTATAATACTCCTGTGGTACAATTCTAATTTACCACATGAATCAGATAGAAACTGTCAGTATGACAGGAACCACACACTTGGTCCTGTGGGAAAATACCACAGACATACCACTGGAACCATATGTAAAACCAAAGAACTACCACAGAAACCATATGTAACACCACATGAACCATCTGTAATACTGCAGAAATACCACAGTAACCATCTACAATACCACAGACATACCACAGGTACCAAACCACAGTAATACCACAAGAACCATATGTAATACCTCAGGAACCATCTGTATTACTTCAGAAATACCACATAATACATTAGTAATACTGCAGAAATACCAGAGGAAGGAATAGGTGCAGAGGAACCTATCTGTGATACCAGAGGAACCATCTGCAATACCACAGAAATACCACAGGAACCATCTGTAATACCACAGTAATACCACAGGAACCATCTGCAATATCACATGAACCATCTGTAATAGCACAGAAATACCACAGGAACCATCTGTAATACCTCAGGAACCATCTGTAATATCACAGGGACCATCTGTAATACCACAGAAATACCACAGGAACCAGCTGTAATACCACAGTAATACCACAGGAACCATCTGTAATATCAGAGAAGCCATCTGTGAAACCACAGAAATACCCCAGGAACCATCTGTGATACCACAGTAATACCACAGGAACAATCTGTAATACCACAGGAACCATCAGTAATACCTCAGAAACCATCTGTCATACCACAGTAATACCACAGGAACCATCTGGAATACCACAGAAATACCACAGGAACCATCATTAATACCACAATTATACCACAGGAACCATCTGTAATACCACAGGAATCATTTACCACAGAAAAACCACAGGAACCATCTGTAATACCACAGAAATACCACAATAACCAGCTGTAACACCACAGGAACCATATGTAATACCTCAGGAACCATCTGTGATACCACTTTAATACCACAGGAAACATCTGTAATACCACAGAAATACCACAAGAACAATCTGTAATACCACAGGCACTATCTGTAATACCATGGTAATACCACATGAACCATCTGTAATAACATATGAACCATTTATGTTACTGCAGGATTACCACAGGAATAGCATGACAGGTGTTTGTAGTTATAACCTTAGTATTTTTCCATAAGGCTCGCTCTGAGGTAATGTACCTCGAGACGGATCAGTGATTTTCCACAGCGGAAAACGGGCCTCTTTATCTTAAGTGACTTAAATTCGGGTTGTCTTAAGAAAAATCACTTTAAACTAAAACGGAGGATAAAGATCTGGTATGAGATCCGCGATTCAAATGATCGCGTCGTGAGGCGGCAGCGTCTTTTTCCGCACTACACTTCACATCACGCATCACTCCCGCCACGTCACGCGCTCCGTCACTCCGATTCCCGATTTATTGATTACGCGCACCTGTTAATCGTCCGTTAATCACCGCTACGGATATTTTAAACGCCTTGCTTTCGTTCGTTCGTTCGTTCGTTGGCACACAGACTTTTGACTCGGAGCCTCCGACTCTGCCTCCCGGTCCTGCCCACGTACCCCCGCTCCGTTTTCTGCACGACGCTACTGTGTGTGTGTGTGTGTGTGTGTGTGTGTGCGCGCAGGACTCTTCTTTATTTTCGGGACCCGGCTTCGCCTCGCGCTCGGACCTTCTGCCTGGTAGGACTGTTTAATTTTGCTTATGCACTTTGCACAGGATGTTCTGCTCCGAGTTCACACTGCTTCGTTTCCCGGTCTCGGTTTTCGCAGTACGAGTTTTGATTCTTTGCATTTACGCCGTTCTCGTTATTTCGTTCTGGATCGTCTTGACTTCGTTTGCTCAGACGCTTTATTATAATAACGCGTTTCTGCCAGATGTTTTATGTTGCGCATGCAGCTGCTCGGTTGCCATCAGCAGCGATCTCGCGGTCCGTCGCTGATCTCCAGTCTTGGGATCCACTCCCCACGGATCTGCCCGTCCATGGGGCGGTTCGTGCCCCAGAGTAGCCCAGCGGTACCCTCTGATTCTCTCGGTTCCCTCGACCTTATTGAGAAATACAGAGGCAATACAAATACTACATTTCCCATTATGCCCCCAGGATCATTCCAAAAGCTTGATTGGCTAAGGCTTTTCTCCTGGAGTGATGATTTAATGATTTCTCATGGTTTTAGGTTTAATTAATGCAATTAATATAAAATTTCTCTGAGTAACGCCCACTTCAGGGTTAATTTGCTTCCTCTATTTAGTGTTCATGCACAGTTGTACTCCTATGACTAATTGGCAAGAAGAGGGGCACAGCTGGTGCCCCTCTAAATTCTGTGACAGGTAGTCTAGAAATGCCTGTTGTTTTGGCATCACCCAACCAGCATCTCCTCATCTCCCTGCTTTCCGGCCATGCTCTTCCCTGGGCCACTGCTTTTTGGAACCGCCATGGAGGGGAAACCTGCATCTAGGGACTACTTCTGGAATTTTTGCAAGGGGCAATCAAAACACCTCTTCAAAATCCGTCGTCCACGCCAACCAACTTTGCTTCAGTCCCTGAGGTTCCTGTCCCAGCCCCAGTGGATACTGACCCGGTTCCCGTTCAACCCCGGTCCTGTGCCACCAGGTTCGTTTAGCATTTGATCCTGTGTCATCCGTGGAGGTCAATGTGGCAGACCTCTTGTGGATTCCTGGAGGGCATCCACACTACACTTCCCAGAAGTCCCCAATTTAGTGACCATCACGGACCACACTTTTGTTCGTTCGTTCGTTGGCGTACGGATACGTAACTTTGATTCGGAGCGTTCCGTTCCTGGCTCTGCTTCCCGGTCCTGCCCATGTACCCCCGCTCGCTTGCATTCGGACCTTCTGCTTGGTAGGCTGTTTATTTTGCTCATGCACTTTGGATAGGCATATATACAGCACTGTTCAAAAGTCTTAGGCCACCATTAGATTATACATACCATTGTTTTTGCAACAATATAATGACCAAATATTATTATTTCTCGGTCTCTTTTATTAGAAGACAACCAAAATACAGGAAATTTGTATGCAATATTAAAGCTTCTAGAGATTACAGGGCCAAGTATTTAGTGTGATGCCATCCAGATGCCAAGTTGACCCTTTTACAGTGTTTTTGTACGGGTAGAAGCCAAGAAACCACTGTTTTGGATGGGGAACTGGGCGTGATCAGTGGAAAAGTGGATTATGAAATGACGAAACCAATCATCAACAACGTTTGTATGGTCATTACAGCACTGCTAAAACAACAAATAGAACGGTGGCTAATACTTTTGCACCCTACTGTATATGTATAATGTCTGTGTAATTCCAAAATAATTGTGCCACGATTTTTAGTTTTGCACTCCTCCAAGCTTTTTAATTGTCTGCCCAAGCGCGTTCACATCTTTGAACGTTCGCTAGTTGCAGTTGCAATTTTTGAACACCAGAGGTCGTTAGGTCATGCTCCCGTACGCATTTAAAACTCCTTCTGAAATATTTTAATTGCTGCAGATTCGGTGTTTACATTTTCATATGTTGTTTTGACTCGATATTGTTCAGAAATAAAGAAAGCCACATTTTTACTCAATTGTTTAAGATTTCTTTGAATTGCACTGGACTAAAATTTGTATTTTTTTTCTTTGTTTAAAAACTTATTTAAGAAAATGTGCATTGTTTTGCAGTATCGTGAATCGAATCGTGAGCAGAGTGTATCCTTCATCCCTACTAACTGGTGCAGGTATAAGTTCGGTACAAACACAGCCTCTGTCCTTCACCTTTATTCCTCCTCTGTCTTTTTGTTTTCCTTCTCCCTGCTGTTTCTTTATATCTCTCTTTTTATTTTCTCATCCCGTCGTCACATTGGGCCTGTATCCAGGTTTTTAATATCCACATAGCCAGAGGGTCCTAAATACACCCTCTCCCTCTCTCTAAGTCCAAAATCATTCTTGTTTCCTCTCTCTCTCCTTTAAGTTCGGATCCGGCACCTTCTCGCACTTATTGTTATATGTTTACGTATCAGAGATTTATAGTACGCCAAGAACCGCGCGTAATCGATCTGTCCACGCTAAGGACCGCTAATGGGGCGCCGGACCTGTACAAAGCCGGCGGCGGCTCATTTCCCCAGTTGGTTTAATGCGGCCCTGTGGGTTCCGGATCCAGTCCGCTCCTACAATCCCTTCGGTACATAAATTCAGCGCCATCTGTTCGCCACGGCAAAACCTCAAATAAGTATTGATGTTCTGTCCTCCGTTGTTAAATTATGCAAACGCACTTGCTTTATTTCCCAAGGTTTGTGTGTGCATGTGTGTGCATGTGTGTGTGTGTGTGGCATTAGTGCAGGGGCACATGGCTTGTTAGGCTGTGATTGATGGTAGGCACGACTCCCTGGCAGCGCTGGATCTCTCGCCCTGTGTGTGTGTGTCTACTTTCATGCCTAATGTCACACTAGGCGGGAGCCGTCTCTCTCCAGAGGGCAGGTTGGCACCAGATGCCAGTTTTTTTTTTTTTTTTAAAGCGGAGTCACAGGCTTGTGCCGCGCCTCAGCAGCGCCCTCTTCTGGACCACTCCAGAAGGGCACACTTTGAGAGATGAATAAATCCTGCAGCTTTTATGAATCTGTTCATCTATCTACTTTATCTGTTTATTTATCTATTTACTTTATCTATTTATATACTTTAAGTAGCATTTAGTAAGCTTTTAGTAGCGTGTACATTTATACTTTTACTTGAGTAAAATATAAATTAAGCTTATTTCAAAGGGGGCCAGACTGGAGCATATTAAAATACCTAATGGCCAGTCTGTCTTTCCAAAAATATTATTCGTAAATTATTCAAAATATGAAAAGACACCAATGTATACACAACTGTTCATATTGATTTAACTACTGAATTTATTTTTAGCACAATAAATTCAGCAAGATATCAAGAGTGAAAAGTACCACAGCTTACTGATGGTTATTTACATAATACATAACATTACATAATAAACATTTATGCGTAATAGTGCATCTTTAAAATCGGTCAAGTATCTTTATGTATGTCAGTATTTCTCATGATTTTATTTTATCACTCCGTTGCTGTGCATTAGCAGACCTATGGAGCTCAATAAGAAAGCACGTCTTATATTTCTTTTTAAGGCGCCTAACCAGTTTTGTTTGTTTATTTATGTTATTTAACGTCACTTTAGGCTTAATGTAGGCACTGCTGCCGCTATCAGGCGACAGGAAGAATTGCAGCGTGCCGACGGGCCACTGAGAATGTGTTCTTGAGTGATGCTGTGGGATTTTTTTTTTCAGATTAGTATTACTTTTACTTAAATACAGGTCTTGGGTACTTCTACCCATGGGTATAGACCAAAAAAAACTCTAGACCAAAATAAACATGCATTATTAATTTACATTGTCAATTGTTTCTCTGGGTTCAACCGTCCTATCTCTCTCAATATCCGCGATGTCATTAAGTTTGACGCACTAGGACCTGGGGGAGGCGCTGCTGCCCCATAACATCACTGAAACGGTGTTCTGTACCACTTTACTAAAATAGCAAGTAAAAATTGCTCAAATATGTCCAATACATCTAAGACTTCATGATATCATTGTTGGAATATGATGATTATTCAATCTGTTTCTATTTTTGGTTCTAAATTAAAGTTAGATCGAGCTAGAAATAGTTTTCTGATAAATAATGTGTTGTGTAATGTATTTACTGGATTTAAGAAAAGCTTTAGTCTGCTAACAAAATTAGATTTAAAAAGTTAGTTATGGCTAGTACTGCCACTTTCAGTTGAATTATTTTTGTTGGGGATTTACCAACAGCCTTTTGTCCTCTGTCTTGAGTTGTATTTTAAATTTTTCATATTTACCTGTGTTTAAATAAATCAAAGTTAAATAGAGAAACTTATTTTCTGCTTGTCAAATGTCACACTGTCCTACAAATTCAGTCATCTAGGTTATTAAACATGAATGAAGCTACAGACCAGGTGCAGGTTTGACAGCACCAGTTTATATTCTCTATCTATGTATTTAGGACCTGAACATCGCTTGCATCTTTGGTCGATCTGTAACTCGTTAGGACATGGATAGTAGTTAAGTCATATAATATCTGTACCTAAAACAGATGTTGAATGATGTGTTGCTTTATAGAAATTTGCTGCTAAGAGGACAATGAGGCTACTTTTAAAAATGTTATGGCAGTTTCATTTGCGTCATTTTTAAATTCTCCTTGAGAACTAGTCAAAGCTTAGCCCCCCCCCCCCCCCATTCATAAATCTCTAGTGATGCCGTTGCTTCTGCCACCTCTGTCACAGATTGGGCAAAGGGCGGTGGCAAAATCACCAGATCTCTGTCCTGACAAACCTTTTAGATTATGTGAATCCCTAAAACAGAAATCCAAGCATTCTGCTTCACACTCGGGGAACAGTGGGCTAAAACGGACTGGAACTGGTAGACCATGAGCTCTGCTCATCCGTTTGTTCTTTGGATTTGCAAACGGATGCAGTGCCTCTAGTGGCAAGACTAAAAATAGCAGCCGATCAAAGGGGGACCAGGTGACCTCGCTAAGCAGGTGAGGCTGGTGGTTTGTATCCAGTCAGGACAGACTTTAAAGTATTCTCGTTTTAGAACTGATATCTTTCTCCACAATCTGCTGCTCATACTGAAGGCTCAAGTACAAATGTGTGTGTGTGTGGCTGTAATACAGCATCTGTGAGAGCAGTGTGTAAGGGATTTTGGTAAGCTGTAGGTGACAGTGTCCTGTCGTGCCCACGGTTGCCAGGTCCACTTATTCCAAGCACCTTTGTGCTTAATTTTCTATAAACTCCCTTACAAATATTGGTTGTTTCAGGTTGCAGACTTCTAGGGCTTGGTTTTGAAGTGTACTGCTTATTTTACATGTTTCATGCAGTAAATTATTAAAGGGACATTCCATATGTAATCACCAACTAACGCAGGAGAAATAATCCACTAACGCTGAAGTCCAAACCTTTTTTTGTACTCCACATAGGTCAAAAGCCTTCAATATAAAAACGACTCATTAAAATCGTTTGACAAATATTTAGTGTTGTTGTGAATTTTTAACCAGAAAAAATGCAGCTCCTCCGTTCGCTTGTAATAGTTTACAAGCCAGTCTTGCCTGGACCAATATGGCGGACGCGTTGACGTATAGCAGCAACGAGCCGAAGCCGCCGACGCGGCGTGTAGGTATGTTTTTTGTGGGATCTGGCAACCCTGGAGTTAAACGGAGTGCCTGCGAATCAGTAAACAAACAGTGAGAGACTCGAATGCGGTATATGCTTGAGGAAATTAAGAATTTGAATATTCTTTATCTTCTAGATGAGGAAACGTCGAAACGGAGACGTTTTTAAGTTTACGCCACATTGCTTTTTGAGATTATGGGCTGGTTGCAAAGAGGAAATCCAATTAGTGCATGAGTCACGGCAGACCTTCTCACTTAAATCACCTTTCTTGGTTGTTCTGATGCTCGGTTTGATTCAGCAGCTTGTCTCGACCACGAATAACCACTGAGTTTCTGCTGTGTGATTGGCTGGCTGATTAGAGCTTTGCTTTAATGAACAGTTGAACAGGTGTACCTAATAAAGTGGCCTCTCTCTCTCTCTCTCTCTCTCTCTCTCTCTCAAGAATCAACTCAAGAACCTGCAAAGCATGAAGTTGGTTCGTGATGCAGAATGCACAGTGCAAAGGTAAGTCAGACAGCACGACAGCTACAGACAATACATTTCACTAATATTATTCAGAGAAAATGGAAAACCCAAAACAAAACTCGGTTTTTGAGAAGTTTGTGTGCTTGTTCCTTTAGCAGTCAGCTGGCAGCAGATCTGGAGGACATCGCTGACAACAAGCAGCTCCTGGAGGCCAAGGCGTTGATGTGAGTAGCACACGTTACCAGACGGTTTGAGCACTTGAGACTTTCACATGATTTTATGATGCAAAAAGCTAGCTAATTAATATAGCTCTAGGTTTCAGAACATGATTCTGAGGATGGGCACTGACATCGAATGATAAGCAGTGATCAAATAATAATAATAAGTGATCAAAACTGGCATTCCGGTTCATCCCAAGGGTGTTCCTCCCAAACAAGGTCAGGCTCTGCACATGCCAGCCAAGTTTCCATCTTTGTTTTACTAGGGCGGGGCAGTAAGCTGGCAAACAGACTTTTTAAGGAGCTGGAAATATCTACATGTAAGTGTCATAAGTGGCAATAATACCATGTTGAGATAATCGTGATCGGCCGATGTTTGTGGTCATGAAACTGATATTCAAAATATTGGAGAAAATTTCATTAGCAGCTCATAAACTGGAACTACTGAGTAACTAAAAACAAAGAGATGCTGAGATCCATTGAGTTTGGGGCTGTTTATGAGAAGATAAACTCTGTTTCCAGCATTATCACTCGCTGCTCTTAACTGGAATTGGGATTTTAAAAAAAGATGCTGCTACCATGTGCACTACTCTAAATTTGTTTATTTTTACTATACTGACCACGAGTTATCAGCGAGTTTCCATCCACCAGATTTTGGCGAATTTTGAAAATTAAACCTGGATGAAAAAGGTCCTAAATTCAAAAAACAACACCCAAATATTGCAAAAACAGTTTAGCGCTAGGGTGAGGTGGAAAAGTTAGAACACTAAATCCGAATGGGAAAAAAGGTGATGGAAAAGGTTATTTTCCTAATAACTGATGACATATGAAGCTGTAAGTCACATGACTCATTAAATGGCTTATTAAATCAGCTGTAGCCTGCTTATAGACTACAAGAAATGAATTTTACCCCAGTTTCCGAGTTCAGGCAGTGTCAGGATAGCTGAAGGCTTTTGAGGGAAACACCGCACACTAATATCATTAATAAATGTTTTTGGGCAGCATACAGCAGTCGTGGAGAGACTACCTCCAGAAACAGGATGTCCTGGAGAAGCGGAGTCCGTCCCTTCCCTCGCTTTCGTCCTCTGAAAAAATGAGCACGTCCATCAGCATGACCACCCTATCAGGAGGCAGCACGCCTGTGAGTCCTGTGATTTATTTTTTTTGTTTTGTTTTTGTCCCGCTGTGGTTTGACGTGCTTTAGATGTTGATCGGTTGTGCCTCTGCTAATCTGTAAAAGAAAAACCACACTTTTGGACTCAAATGACTGGTGTGGACAAAGCTTGTTTGCTGACATTGATGTCATGTTTTAAGAAACTTCCCAGTGCTGTTTTGTCTGGATTGATGGTCAGCTCTTTTGGGTTGTTTTCAACGCTAAATCTGTTGGGTGTGGGAGGTTTTGCTGGCTCTTCTGGGATTGTCTAGAGGTGTGCAAAGTGACCCTACGAAACCTGGTTTATTGTTTTACAAATTACGTAGACTAATAAAGATTTCATACAGATTCCTATAAAGTGGCGGTTCTGGAGTATCTGTTGACCTTGGTGACCAACGACTGGAAACTTTAAACCAATAATAGGAGATTTGGCTTCATCTGGATCTGTTGTCTTTTCTAGTGAACGTTAGATATCCTGCTTTGCTTCTGTATAGTTGTGAAAAAGGTTTGACGTTAAACCAAAGGATGGTGTGTGTAGAAGTCTGGGAATGCTTCTGGCTTTTGCAGAAATATTTGTAGGGCCGTTCCCTGAATAGGTTTGGAAGTTTAACTGTGTTGTATTACTTTTTGAAGAAGAACCGCGGTATTTAAAAATGTTTTCTGCTTCACGTGCTGGATTTACTTACGAGAAGCGTCTTCAGACAGGGACACTTATCAATGCATAACGGTCGCCAAATACACTCACTACCAGATAAGCTTGCGTTCGTCCAATGTGTCGTTCGTTTCCGTGTTTATAGTCAACGTGGTGTGGTTATTCCATCTTTCAGTTCTGATTCTTTACAGTGGTGCTTGAAAGTTTGTGAATCTTTTATAATGTTCTATATTTCTGCATAAATAAACAAGAACGTTTGATTTTACAAAGGGCGGAAGTGGATCGAATATGATTGAAAACCTTAATTGAAAACGTTTTTAAATACAGTGGTATCTCGGTTCTCGTCGTTAATTCGTTCCAGAAGGCTTGATGAGAACCGAAACAAATTGTTCTAGTCAAAATGCATCAAGAACCGAATTTGACGTGTTCCGAGCGTTGGCTGAGAACCGAGGTACTGCTGTATAGTATTATATTATAAATAGGCTATTCCATGACTTGTTTCCTCTCATCGTCGTCATATCTTCACATCAGATTAATAAATTCGATATCATCTATAGATCTCATGATCTCATATATGCCTTCACATCTCCTTTAATCCTTTGTGAATTGCCCTGAAAGGATGTTATATTGAATATCTTTCCAATAAGGCTCACCCCAACCCCTTTCCCAATGGACTCTCATTAGTTTTGTGCATTTGAATGGAATATTGTGTTATTTCTTGTTAGCGCCTGCTATTTTTTGCCTGTTATGTATGTCTTTCTGGAATCGTGTGCGTCATGTAGCGAGAAACAAGGCATTTGAAAAGAAAAACAGACCATATGGATTTATGTAATGGCTATTATTGTATACTTTCATACTATATTTATGGATTTTTTTTGTTTAACCAAACATGTTGTTTTAAAGTGAAGTGAGCGGATTTGTATCTTGATTTTGCACCCCTGCACTCCTCACTTCCCCTTCTTACTGGCATGGATTATCCCATTTTGGCTTGCCGAAAAGCATTAGTCGTGTGTGTAGAATCCATACCAAGGATGACTTTTTAAGTTAAATTTCAAAAACTAGCATTACAACCCTACAACTTACACTCTCAGCTTTAAGAGTTAGAACTCTTTCCTGTATTTTGTACAGTATGTACATTTTATAACGGATATATCGCGTGTTTTTTGAACAGACTGCGTTCTTGTGATGTCGTTCTATCCCTGTTTTATGCTGTAATTTGAGTCATAGTTCAGTTATTTGAATGTTTAACCTGTATTTGTTTCCTCATCCATTCCATGGTTTAAAGGTTAAGTCGTCACTGATGTACACACTGAACCTCGCTATAATAGACACTAAATCATTTACCCGGCTCCTGAGTTACATCTGGACCTGACGGAGAAGAATTCAAGGCTAAATCACTGCAGAAATGTATGCACCGTCTACCGGTTGGACTTCTCATGCTTAAAGAAACTCCCATTCTCCTGCTTTACGATCCTATAAATCGCTTCGCGCCACTACAGCCTCCCTGAAGGGGAAAAACTAAAAGATCATTCCCATTAGAAACAAGCCTCAAGGCAAAATATTACTCCCATCTCCCAGCACGTTTTAAATTTTGGCGTTTTACTACCAGCTGTCTGATTTTACTACGCCACTTTTTGAGTAATCTGGTTTTTAAATGTTCCGCTAATTGCCTCAGACCATACGCGACTTTAAGGGAACCTTCCAAACCGGAGCTCCGATCATCCATTTATTTTGGATTGTTATCTATCTGCATTGTGTGGTACGTAGTAATCAGAATACTTTATTGATCCCCGAGGGAAATGGCAATCATTATAGTAGCGACCATTTCTGTAGAAGGACAAAAAATTCTAATCTAACAATTTGCAAGCAAGAATGTAAATTGTACTAAAAGCACATTTATATACACAAGTGCAGTGACAGTAGCTGTTCCAGTGGAACGTCAATTAAAAACTGAACGAAGCAGCTCAGATTATTGTATGTCAGAATTATTGCACGAGAACTTCCTCTTCCTCCCACGGACGGAGCATTGTGTCACCCCTTGTGGGAGGAGTCGTAGAGTTTGATAGCATGCAACAGCATAGAGAATAGCACTGGTCACCACCGACTTATAAAAATCCTGAGCTTAGTCCGACAGATGTTGAAGGACCTCAGACACCTCAGAAAACAGAGCCGACTTTGGTGCACACTCGGGTATTTCCAGTTCTCCAGTGTCCACACTGACACCCTTGATGGACACAGGGGTCACCGGAGATATATAAATATAATGGAGATCATATTTATAGAACCATAGAATATACACTTTTTTTTGGCTTTTTTTCAAATATGAGATCATTGGCCAGCTCTAACGTCACAGCACCAGGGATCTTTCAAACTTTTATTTTTTGATTCACTGTTTCTGAATGGTGTGCTCTCTGACTTTCAGTGTACTCTTTGGAGCACCTACTTTTTAGGCGGTTGAACTAGTTCACTGTCTTCCCAGCATGTGCAATAGCCAACCAATGGTGTGCTTCGTGTAGCAGGAAACAAGGCATTTGAAAAGAAAAACAGACCACATGGATATCAAACCATTTTCCTTATACATATGATCATTATTATTGTGTCCGTTCATATTATCTTTGTACTTTTTTTTTTTTTTTATTAGCAAGAATGTTGTTTTAAAGTCGAAGAGTGGATTATTATCTTGATTTGGCACCCCTTGACGCCGGCCCTGCACTCCCCACTGGCAAATATAGGCCAACTGTGTCATTTAGCATAAATTTTTGTTTTCAGTTCTTAATTCGATTTGATTTCAGACTTAATCGATTTAACTTCTGCGAGCCTGTTTTGAAGAACAAAGCACTGTTGAAGAACAAAGCACCCTATTCTTTTGAGTAATTTTAAATCTCACACCCCCTTTAGGTATAGTTTTAAACCCGAAGCTTCACGGAGGAGGCAATAAAGGATCGTTGTTTTCTTTACACGCACTGGCGAAATGTCGCCACCAGAGGGAACTGTTGCACTGTTTTCACCGATATCAGTCCCATTTTCAGCTGCTCCAAGCAATTAAGGGTTAAGGGTGGGATTTGAACCCTGGACATACTAGTTCACAATTCTGATTGTGTCCCATAGGCTCAGATGTCCCTGAGTTGAGTTCCAGCACCCCAAACATAATATTTTTTTAAAATTCGTTTTATAAATAAACGTTTGTGTCTGATAAGCGGAAAAATGTCCGGATCGGAAATACAGCGGCTCTCCTTGCCTGGCAAATGGTATGATCCAAGTGATGTGATCCAAGTTTCAGCCAGTGTTTCTCCTACCCAAAAAGTCAAATGTTTATCCTTCACTGGTGTAGGACTGGCAGCCCAAAATGACATTAACAGTTTTAAAGCTCTGACTCTAGAATGTTATAACAACATATGGTGAATGCTTGTTTAAAATAAATTAACAAATAAATACATATATGGGGAAAAAAATATATAAAAATAATAAATATATATATATATATATATATATATATATATATATATATATATATATATATATATATATATATATATATATATATATATATATTTATTATAGTAATTACTATATATTATAGTAATTACCAAGGACGTCACGTTCCTTTTTGAGTCTTGGTCCACCCAAGGTTTCTTCCTCATAACAGCCCCAGATATTAGATGATAATCTAAAATTGTAAAGTTGCTATGAGACAATGCTCCATTGTAAAAACTATTCTAGAAATAAATCTGATTGACTTGACTCATTTAATAAAAATCACTGCTTCAAAAACCTCCGATCATCATTTTTCCAAATTTATCCCTTCTCTGTCTTCATTTGTCCCTCTAAAACAAGGCTAATTAATTATGCATGATTGGGGACCATCAAGATGTGTTCTGGAAAAACTGAGACGAGCTTCAATGTTCTTTTTGCTCAGCAGTGGTTTTCGTCTTGGAACTCCATTTTTGCCCAGTCTCTTTCTTATGGTGGAGGCATGAACACTGACCTTAACTGAGGCAAGTGAGGCCTGCAGTTCTTTGGATGTTGTTGTGGGGTCTTTTGTGACCTCTCGGATGAGTCGTCGCTGCGCTCTTGGGGTAATTTTGGTTGGTCGGCCGGCCACTCCTGGGAAGGGTCACCATTGTTCCATGTCTTAGCCATTTGTGGATAATGGCTCTCACTGTGGTTACCTGGAGGCCCAAAGCTTTAGAAATGGCTTTATAACCCTTTCCAGACTGATAGATCTCAATGACTTTCTTTTTCAATTGTTCCTGAATTTCTTTGGATCTCGGCATGATGTGTAGCTTTTAAGGATCTTTTGGTGTCCTTCACTTTGTCAGGCAGGTCCTATTTAAGTGATGTCCTGATTGAGAACAGGTGTGGCAATAATCAGGCCTGGGTGTGGCTAGAGACAGTGAGCTCAGGTGTGATAAACCATAGTTATGTTTTAACAAGGGTGGCAATCACTTTTTCACACAGGGCCATGTAGGTTTGGATTTTTTTCTCCCTTAATAATAAACACCTTCGTTTAAACACCTTCACATTTTTTTATTATTAAGCACCTCCTTGTTTCTATGCCTTGTTAACCAAATGTACCTCGTATTAAGAAATGTTTTATCATTACCAAAAATGTTTTGTTTCTGTTGTCAGTCTGGTTAATAGTGTGGACAGCGTGTTAGGGGATTAAAATAAAAAGCTGTATAGGAAATAAAAATTATTTAAATTATTTATGGTTAATGATTTATAGTAATACATTTATATTCATTAATATTTATAATACCTTTATATTTATATAATATAAATGTATATTTATTTACATTATTTATTTAAAATTTGGAAGTATTATTTTAAATTATTATTAGGTACAAATCCTTGTTTCATTAGTTGTTTAATAAGAAATCAAGGTATTGCACACAGTAAGCAAAATCATGAGCGAAAACGTTTTATTTTGATGGATCCTAGTAGATTTAGATCTGATTTTTTGTAGACGTCTGAGCAGGCAATAGAATAAGTGCAGAGTTTTAGCACAGTCATAATTTAGTGTTACTGTGGTTCCACTAGGGGTCAGGGTTGTACCATGCCTTCGTATTCGTCCTCCCTGATTAGTTGTCAGTTTTAATTTGTCCAGTCATGAAAAGTCTGAGAAAAAGGACAGAGAAATGCATCCATGACCTGACAGCTCCCATTCCCCTCCTCCAGCCGTCCTCCTTCGTGCTGCGTTCCCTCTGTCCCGTCTGGGTCTCCCTATCAAATATTTACTGACACCGGAACAGAGACAGGACGGCTCGGATCCTCCCGGCTGCACACCAGTGACGTAAAGCAGAGGACATGCTGGAGGCGGCCAAATTAATAAGTCAAAAGATTCTGGTTTTGTTTTGTTCTGCTGCTCAGGATGCATTTGGACCGGAGCTAGGAGTTGGTACGTAGTTTTAGACCTAATAATGGTTCTAATATCTAGGGGTGTAACGATGCTCTCTGCTCATGATTCAGTTCACGATTCGATTTCCTCACGATTATTGACTTCAGTTCAATAGAAGTTGTTTCTTTTTTATTTCTGAAGTGTAAATGATGCAAAACAAAAAAACTTCAGTCTCTGCAATTCAAATAATTTTAATAACTACTAATATAAATAACTAAGTGTAATCTTCCATTGAAAATGAGACCCTGTTATCAAGCCCAGTTTGTCAAACACCTTTTTGTATCGATTGTGTGTGAAATCCGCTACACAAATATCTTTAACGCTGAGACACTCTGTCGTTGTCTATTTTATAATATTTATTTATTTATTATACATAATAGTATTTTGTATATTTTTTCTAGTTTAATATTCTGTATTTTATGATATTTATGATATATACTATTGTTTTATATTCTTTTTATCATTTTGAAAATTGTATTAATGATGTATACTTTTTATAGTCTGTAGTTTTATATTCTCTGTTTTATTATTATTATTATTATTATTATTATTATTATTATTATTTTGTTTATATTTATTGTTTTGTATCTTCTGTTTAATTAAATTTATTTTTATTTATTATATTATTGTATTAAATTCTGTTTCATTTTATATTCTATATTTCATAATATTTATTGTATCTATTTCATATAATATTGTTTTACATTCTCTAGTTTCATGTTCTGTATTTTATATCATTTTATATTATGTTTATGATATACACTATTGTTATATATTCTCCATTTAATGTTTTATCTTATTTATGATATACAGTGTTTTATATTCTCTTTTGTATATTTACTATTTTTTAATATACTATTGTTATATTCTATAATTTTATATTTAGCATTTTATTTTTGTATGTACTAGTTTTATAGTTTGTTTTATAATGTTTACATAACATATATACACTATTGTTATATATTCTACAGTTTTATATTCTGTATTTTAATATATGTAATGTGTATTATTATATTCCTATATATTTTATATTCTATATATATTCTAGAATTTTGGTTTTTTTGTTATATTTATAATTTTATTTTTACATCTACTTCTTTATATTCTATTCTTGTTTCTGTTTTATAATATTTTTATATTTAATGTTTTATATTCTCTATTGTAATATATGTATATTTTCTAATGTATTCTCTCTTTACGATTTTTTAAGTCTCACAGTCGCCGGCGTCTCTAATTCAGAGCCCTTTGTAGAGCGGGGCGGCCTGCTATACGGACCCGACCATAAAGAGAGCGGGCTTTTATGGTCGAACCCATTAGCCAAGCCGCTCATCTAAGAAGGCTCTGGCTGTGATGGAGGAGAAGGTGGAAGGTGCTCTTATGTAAAAGCCTCCCTCTTCCCATTTGAATTATTAACATCTCCGCTGTGCTGGCCGATGGTCGCTGCTTTTAGATCCGCTTCACTGGAGCCAGGAGCGAGTCCGGGTACTGTTATCGCACCCTACAGGTACCTGTGGTAGCATCCCTAACTACATATTCTGTGTTCCTCCCCGAGCACCTCTTCCAGTTCCAGTACCAGCACCAGTACCAGTACCAGTACCAGTTCCTGTCCTCATCCCTTTACCCAGACCACATCAGACTGTATTTCTGTATTTTATTGTATTTATGATATATACTATTGTTTTATATTCTATATTTTATGTTTTTATATTCCTCATTTTATCATTTTTTTTTTACATTTTATTAATGATGTATACGTTTTATATTCTGTAGTTTTATATTCTGTATTTGTTATTATTTTATAATGTATGGTTTTGTATTTTCTATTTAATTCAATTTATTTTATGTATTATTGTTTTAAATTCTGTAGTTTTAAATTATATTTACTTATATTTATGATTTTATTTATGATATACACTTGTTTTATATTCTATAATTAATTTGTTTTAGTTCATATTTACTATGTTATTTATATTCTATAGTTTGATTTTCTATTTTGTTATATTTCTTATTTTATTTATTTTATATTTATTATTTACTTTTCATATTCTAGTTTCATAGTTTCTGTTTTATGATATTTATTATTTTATGTATTATATATGCTATTCTTTTTATTTTCTGTAATTTTTATATTTTATAATACTTATTTTATTATTATTTATATATATATATATATATATATATATATATATATATATATATATATATATATACTTTTTATATTCTACAGTTTTATTTTCTCTATTTGAATTACTTTGTTTTTTATAATGTATTCTAGTTTTTATTTCTTTTAGATTTTTTTTTTTGGTTTATTTATTATTCTATTGTTTTATTTTCTATAATTTTATCGTCTACATTTTGGAATATTTATTGTTTAATTTATTATATGTTTTTTCTTCTAATTTTATATTTAGCTTCTGTGTATTTAAACTATTACTATAGACGTATTAATTAGGTTTTTCCTTGCCACTGTCGCCCTGGGCTTGCTCAGTTAGGACTATTGGCTATAGATCGAATTGCATTTGACATATTTTCTGATCTGAACATCTGTGAGGAAGCATTTCTTGAGGATGACTCCGGTTTTAGGCGGACACATGCATAGCTACAGTGTGTGATGGCATTTGTGTGAGTGTGAAGAATTACACGGACTCAGTTTGTCTGCACTGTGGCGGTGAGCGGGTGACAGGGATTGTTCTTATCGCTTTGTTGCTTCGGCGGTTATGGAGTTTCCAAATCCCGGGGAAAAAACACAGCAGAAAATGAACACAGCCTATCGAACAAAGCGGATTAGAGAACAGAGGGAGAGATTCAGAACTACTACAGCTAGTCCTGATACTTAGAGGCGCGGTATAGTGAGGCATAACCGTGCCCCAGAGTCTGATCGGCATCACCGCGTGGCATAAAGAAACCAAAGAGGAAGGACTGGCATGAACATCGGATGTTATACCAGGGTTACTCTGTTTTACTCTGTTTGCAAACGAGATGTCATTCCAAGTTCGAACACAAGAGGCACCAGATCTTACTCCCTTATTTATTCTTCATTCGACTAGGTCAAAACTCCACACAGTTCATCATCTGACAAATCGCAGTTTTAGTTTTAGCCCCAGAATGAAACTGTTACTGCTTTTTCCGCTGTTGCATGAAGACCGGTTGCTTTCTGTTCAGCGTTCCGAGCGTTTCGCTGCTGCGCCTTCATCTGTGGGCGTGAGTCTGAACTCTGTGTGCGGCTCGTTATGTGTAGGAGCATCTTGGATCCAGTTAATAACGTACAGCGCGAGCGTTTTCTGCTCCTCGCGACTTGTGAACACGTTCCGATAGCAGAAGGGTTACACAAAAGGTTTTCTCATTACCGCAGCGAGCAAGAGGCGGAAAAGCAGCAGGGGATTTGGCAAAACAGGGTTAATCTAAATCTAATGGACTGGTAGGGAACCTGAACATAACATCAAAAGATGCTCAGACGTAGATAAAAGTGCAAACGCTGGAGGTTAGTGGTGGTTTTCTTGGCACGCTTTGATCCCCTTAATTCCGACTGAGCATTGGTTAAACCCCACAGCCTACCGGAGTATTGTTGCTGTGCATGTGCACCCCTTTCTAATAAATAATATTTATTATTTTATGTATTATATGTACACTATTGTTTTATTTTTTTGTAGTTTCATATTCTCTCTTATTTATTTATTTATTTATTTATTTATTTATTTATTATTTTATTCATTGCTATATATACGTTATTTTTATATTCTATAGTTTTATATTCTGTTTGAGATTTTCTCTTATTATATTTTATTATATATACTGTTTTATATTTCTATACTATTTTTTGTATTCTATATATTTTATTATACTGTATAATTTTGTATTCTCTATTTTATTATATTTATCATTTTATTTTGTATATATACTTTTATATTCTAATTTTATAGTTTCTTTTTTATAATATATACTATTGTTTTATATTCTATTTTTATATTCTTTTTTATATTTTTTCAATTTTTATACTGTTGTTTTATATTCTATAGTGTTAGTCTCCATTTTGGAATATTTATCATTTTATTTATTATTATATATTATTGTTTTATATTCTAGTTTTATATTCTCTGTTTTAGATTTTTTTTTTTATACTATTGTTTTATATTCTATAGTTTTATATTCACTATTTTATTATATTCTTCATAATATAATTTTATTTAATATATTTTCTTTAAATATGTTCTCTGTTTTATTTTTTTTATATTTAGCTTCTGTGTATTTAAACTATTACTGTAAACTTATTAATTAGGTAACTTATGGAGACTTTCCGAGGAGCTCGGGTCCCTTTTTTGAGTTTTGGTCCTCCCACGGTTTCTTCTGTCCTAATATTTAGGGTGTTTTCCTTGCCACTGTCACCATGGGGTTGCTCAGTTAGGACTATTTACTATAGATCGAATTGCATTTGAATTATTTTCCGATCTGAATATTGGCGAGGAAGCATTTCTTGAGAATGACTCCAGTTTTAGGCGGACACATGGATAGCTATGACCACAGTGCACCATTTGTTCCCATGTGGACCCAGATCTCTGAGGAAACGTTTCCAGGACCTTGCTGAATCTAAATCATGAAGAATTAAAGCAGTTCTGGATTATTTACCTGACGATTTAACTCCGAACACTGCTTGGAGATTATTTTACTCCTGAAAACAGTAGGTAGACAGGTGAGAAAATTGCTTCTTCTTTTTCCCTTTTCAGACTTTCTGCGCTCCAGAATTTTCTCCATATTTCTAACCAGACCTTTCCGAAGATCGAGGTCACCCATCGTGTGGGCATGCAAAGGGAGAAATCTCTCTTCCCTTCGGTCGTTAATCACTTTTGTCCTTGTTCACGTGTTTTAAAGTCTTTTGGAAATGTAATAACGTGCTCCTGCAGCAGCGTAGGCTGGCATGTTTAATTCACGCGGCCACGGAGAGGAAATGAGAACCGAGGGCGAGACGCAGAGAGACAGATACTTCATTAGCGCGGTGTGAAGAGACCGGTGGATGTTTCAATTGGGACTGCAGTTTAACTAAGATGCATGGACCAGGCCTACTGAGCCAGAGGTGCCTGGAAGCACCGGCATTATTCAACAAGGAGGTTTAATTCCCTCCCAAGCATTCCTGACGGTAAATCAGGGGTTTGGGGGTGGGGTGGGGGTCTCAATTTCTCACACCTTAATCTTGGCCAGCAGCGACACGGACCTGAATGATAATGGAAAGAGGAAGGTCATTAACACGCCTACATCTATGAGGGGTTAGTCATGCAGGGCCGGTAGGGTACAAATAAGTAACGAAAAGTCATCCACACAAAAAAGTCTCTAAACACATCAACCGAGTTACAACAGTCCCTAGTACAAACGCACCGCACTAGTTTAGTACATAACATGGGGATCTGTAATAATTATTGAGTCAAATATGGTCATTAAAGTTCTGAAGCTATTAATGACCAGTCTGAGCTGAGGATTTGGATTTAAAATGGAAAAATGAAACGTGAAAAAGTCTGTACTTTAAATCAAAGATCCTGAAGTCTTAATGGATTCACAGCTCGACTGAAGATCAGTTTTAGTCCCATCACTCAAAATGAAGAATCAGCTTCTATCTGGGTTTGATTTGATGGATCAGGCAGAAATGTTACGGGAGAGTTATACAGCATCAGCAGCTTCATCAGCTCCGATCTTGCTGATTTTCTTCACGTCGTTTGCTGGTGTTAAACTCGGTGTCTTTCATTAAACCATCCACGGCTGATCGGAGCTTCATTCATGGATCTGTTAAGCCCAGCTGTTATTAACCTGATGATCTAGAACTCCAACTTTAACATTCCTGACTGATATCTTTAACTTTAAGAGCTTCGTCTAACTAATTTAAATGATAAATATTGCTTGGTTCTTTGAAACATGGTCCTGTTTGGTTGGAGTAACAACCCCTTTTCCACATCCACCACTGGATATTTAAAATAAACAACAACAAACAAACAAACAAACAAACAAAAAAATCCTCCCACTTTAAACGATGACCTAAGCCAGACTGAAGAGTGTCGGTAGGAATCAAATCTTAGACTGTGCCTCTGTGGGGAACAAGTACTCCCAGATAACATAGTCCATCCATCACACCGCCGACACACTTAATGACAGGTTTTATCATGAACTGTCCCGTGAGTCTGTGTGTCTCTGTGTGTGTGTGTGTGTGTGTGTGTGTATAAGAGAAGAAGAAAGACAGTCTAGCTATCGCTGCAGCCACATCTATTTTTGCTTTACCGAAAAAGCCCTCCACTTCAGAAGCAGTGGCCGGTGTGTGCATGTCACGTCAGTTTGTCATTGAAGACAAACCCTGCATTCTTGCAAAGTCACACCACGATAATATCTTACAATTTTCCACCGACGGAGGAGAAATACACAATTCTCACCATCCCTCTCACACTGAACAGCCTCCTCTTCTGGCTTGGGTTCAGCTTGACGTGATTAAATCTTTGCCGCGTAAAGCCTAGCGACGGCCGGGCGTCTATTATTCATGCGCTGCTCTACAGTCCCTCTTAGCGCTCTGAAACCGAACAAACCCTGCATCTCCAGGCAGTTCCTGGCGGCGATTTCTAAACCTGTATCTTACAGGGGTGCTAATTGCGTTCTGATTCATTCAGGACATAAAATATTGGGGGCGTAACGATACGCTCTGATCACGATTCGATTCGATTCGCGATGCTGAGCAGGGCAACCGACATTCAAAACCATTAACCCATGTCATCTTGGCCATGGAGATTTACATAGTTTTTAATTTTCTGAGATGCTACACAGTATGAAAAGGGTTCAAGAAGATGGAAAGAAATAACTAATGGCATATTGTGATAAATCATGAAGGACTTCAGTTGGTTGGAATATTCCAGTTGTTTCCTTCAGTTGTATTAAAATCCCAACGATAAAAATCCCAGTTTTAAGAGTTTTTTCAGTACAAACCTTGTCAGTGAACTATGAGGCTAAAAACAATAACAAAAACAAATCGTTCATTAATCGTAGTCGAGATGAAATCTGCAATTAATCGTGATGATCAGAATGATGCGTATTTTCTTGTACAAGTAAAAAAAAAAAAACTTTAGTCCCCTGCAACTGAAAGAAATGACTAGAAACATTAGGTTTAAAATGGTAAACAAAAAGCTCTATTGTAGCTGCACCATATCTTAAATAACAGATTGAAAACAGTCTTTTTTTTCTGGTGCTCTTTTCTTATAAAATAAACAGAAGGAATCTTTAGTCCGCTGCAATTACAATAAATTGTGGGCGGATTCTTACTGAGAACAGGATATGTCTGTGAGCATGTTCGCCCTCTGGTGTTCCAACATGGAACTGCACTCAATGGCGGTATAAACAAGAACCCACCCGATGATAGACATTCTTTTTTTTGGCCAGTTTTGCCATTTATCGGTTCATTCCGTAACGTAACGTCAGGTTTTGTGTCTCTAACTCTGAGCAGGGCCTTCACTCGTTCAGTTATGAGCAGATATTAGCATATTTTGGGGTTACAAGCCAGCCAGAGCGTTCCAGCGTTGGCACTACCTGTTGTTTCCACCCCACACCCTTGGGCCAGTAATTACCCGGCGCTTCTTCGTCCGTCTCTGCTTCGGTTTATGTCATGTTCTATCGCCCCATTGTGGCCCTTCATCTTCTCATTCCTCTTTCCAGCCCTGCCTGTTTTTATGTCTCCCTTTTCTTCTTTCCACCCTCTAAACGTACGGAGTAACTCATCAATGCACGGACACACAGGTAATATCCTGCCTCTCTTTGTCCATAAACTTTACGGTCTGGTCAGATGCTTTATCCCCTCCTCTCGATGCTTCTCTCCTTTTTTTTATTTTTTATACTGCACTCAATTTAAAGCACGGAAAATATACGTTCATCGCCTCCCTTTCTTTAATGTCTCTGAAATAGCCAGGTGCCATAAAAACGCCCCCTAATTGTGCCGGCAGAAAAGGAGTGTTTCTGAACTAAAAAAAAAGGTCCTTGGTCTTTCTTCCACCAGCAGCAGAGCCACTGCAGCTAATTCCAAGACGTCCTGCTGTCCATGTTATGGGTTGGGCTTGAAGAAGGGTAAAGAGAAACGACATGGCAGCAAATGTGCATCAACTTCTCACAGAGCTCCAAAACTCAAGCGTTCTCCTCCGGTTTTGGAGGGAGTGATGTGCTGTATCGTATCATTTGTATCTTGTGAAAATCCCGGGCTGAGACCAGGGGATCGTACCAAACCATGGACCATGAAGGGCAGGTTCAGTTTGCGTTTGCAGAAGGCTTTGAGAATGTAACCGAGACGCCATTCTGTTCCCTCCGCTGTCACCGAGCTCAAAGGCTTCCCTGAAAGCTCGGTAACGCCGTGTTCCTTCACCCTTTTGCTCTTATTACTTTCAGGCCTTGCGGTGCGGTCCCGGTTCCAAACCACTTGCGCTTGCTTTCATATCCTGCGCTGACTGTTATTGCACGAGCTATAAAAAGTGGAGGCTTTAATTTCGAAGGAAGAGTCGGCGTTTAGGGAGCGCTATTTGCGCAATGGCTTTTCTGCTCGGAGAACGGGCGAAAGGAAATGAGATTGTTATTGCCAAATGAATCGGCGTTTCCTTTGCCACGGCCAGTCGCGGTTTTGATTGTCGCGGCCAGATAATAACTCGGAGAATCTGACAGTCGCTTGTGGTCGATGTGTTAATGTAAGTCTTTGTGCTTTCTGAATTGGAGCTCTTGTTGTGTTTATAAGAGGTCTGAACGTACAGCAGCGGATCTCGAGTTGGAGAAAGAGAAAATATCCACTGGGGGAAGTTCTCTGGGTGAAAATGGCTCGTTGATGCCACAGGCTCGTCCTGCTACGCCCTTTAGAGAATCCCCATGCTGCATCTGGCAACCTGTCACCGTCTGCCAGTTCCATTCCATTAGGCTAAGTGTCATCAGCGCACTGAATCCCCGTCGGACCAGGGATTGTTGGGAGAGTCGGTGACATCCTCTATCTTTAACGCAACACCGGATCGGCGGATTGCTCCGTTTCCTTTATTTTCAAAGCGCAATTAGTCGGTTGGCCTAGAAATACATATCTACGAAGGAACGCAATAACTTAAAAGATTAACATTTCTTAAAACCGGCGTATCTACGACAGCGTTTCGACCCATCTTCCATCCATCACAGCTGGTTCTTTTAATCTGCAGCATTCCGCGAGCGTCACGCGCCTCCTCAAACGCTATTCATCAATGTCACCCGGTCTCCCATCGGCACGTCCACAGTGGCGACGGTTTCCTTTCGGCGAGCCACAAAAGTCACAATGGGGTGCGTCTGCACGAGCGGGAGAGCGAGTCAGCGGGTTTAATTACCGGCCCGAGATAATCCGCAGGTAATTATGCTGTTTGCGTCTTATCGTTTGCACCGTAACGGCCGCGTGCACCCGCGGCTCAAACGCATTAAAGGCTGGGGCGCAGCTGCGCTCCTTCAGCGCCTGAGCATCACTCCGGGCCGCGCGGTAAGAGAAAGACGAGAATAAACCCAATAACACAGGCGAACGCGCGGGGAAAAACCAGACAATAAGGAGGCAGGCGTGACTCATTTACAATTTCTGTTTCTGCCAATTAAAGCCAAAAAAAAGGGCAAAACCCTCAACAGAGCGGAGGTGCACGGCGTGTTTGGGGATGGAACGACTCCCTTTGGCCCAGTTAGGGGAGCTAAACATTGATCATAGACACTCCTGGCCTGGTTTATCCGACTCCAGCTGTTTTGCTCTCATCAGCTGCTTAAGTCGCCTGTACAGAACTGGACGAGTTTTAAAACCTTCCAAAGATATTCTGACCAAAACTTTCGTCTGATTAACCACTCATCTAATCCGCCAATCACACGGCAGCAGCCTGACACATTTAGGCATGTAGATTCCAACAGAGCATCGTTTAAACCCCACAGCCTACCCCGGAGTATTGCTGCTGACCTTGTGCACCCCTTTAAGAGCCCTTCTATATGTTTGTTGAACATTTTCCGAACCATATTCGTAAGGTCATGCACTAACGTGGGAGGTGAGACCCCATTCATAGTCATCATTCGACCTCAGCCTAAGTGCGTTGGTTGGCTGGTGAAGGTCAGAGCTCGAGCTGTATAATTAGCACTAGATTTTGGCTCCGTTCTCTAAGCGTGGGTGGTAAGAAACGCATTTTTATGTTAATGTAATACTTTTTACAGGCAAAACCACATCCCTTACTCCTACCTGCTACAAACACCAGCGACCTTCAGTTCTGTAAAGTTTGCAACGCCTGAGCTGTCTGAAGATCAACACACAGACTTATAGCTCTGTGACCTTCGGTGTGTGTGAGAGAGATATTGAGGTGGGAGGCTTCTGCAGCCTTCTTCTGCATTGGTCCATCTTCTAAAACCCTAAAGGGATCTGATGTAAAACAGCCATAAACTGGACTTAAGTGTACTTTCTTTCGTTCTCTCTTTTTTTTTTCTCCGCCCATCCTTTAACTTGGTTCTGACTCTCCCCTCAGGACGAACCGAGCGCCATCCATCAGTAAGGGGTGAAGAAGCTCGGCAGCTCGTTTTTCTCTAACTAGTTTTCTCAGAGGATTGCTTTTATTTGTGGTCTAACACTCTTTTGAGTCAGAAAAGTAAATCTGACGAAGTGTAAAACTGTCGGGCTGTTTGTATCCCCATTCTCATCACGTCTCCTGTATATGGAGAAGGACTTTCTACACCAGTTTTGGAGCAGAATTTGTCCCTGGGCCAAGACATGACTACGATTTTTCATATGATTGTACGTCACGCAAATTGTATTTTGACAAACTCTGAGCTCAAGGCCCAGACCCCAGGTTGTGACCCATGGCTTTAACCTATTGTTTATGAAACTTCGTAATAAATGCCTCTAAAACAGTCGAAAAAACACATGACTGAAAATCGGCCAAATACTTTTGAAATTTCACAGACTAAAAATAAACTGAAATGTTTTTCAGTTTCATCGAATACAATGAAACAAGACTAACAATAATTAAATGGCTAAAATGTGACAAATTCATATAATCAATAGAATTTAATCCGATGCCAAAATTGACACCGAGTTTCGGACTGTTCCTTCTCTTTTCTTAGATGAAATATGCGCTGCTATTAAATACGATGCTTCTGAAACATTGCATATAATTATCGCGTACGTTAATTCATCCGTCAATATGATGTGTTAAGTAACGAAGTACAAGTATTTTTACGTATCTCTATGTTATGTGATGATTTCTGGAACTTAATACTCTTTTACGTACTACATTACTCACTGCAATTTCAAAACAGGCTCGTTACTTTAGCTTTGATGAATCTGTTTATTTATTTTTATCTATTCTATTCAGGTGATACTAATCAGGCACCTAATGAAGCATGAACCGAAATCCTAGGTTTGTCCTTGACGCATTGCAACTGCAGCGAGGGTGCACCTCTCAGTTTTTGGAACTTGGCTCTTGCAGAGCAGGTACGAATCTACAGGCATCAGATCACAGATCTGCATTGAGAGATTTAGGATAATTTAAATTAAAAAACTTAGTATTTTGTATATTTTGGTTCCTCGTGTCTGAAAATATTTTTATTCTGCTCATGTATGTAGCCTCAGCCTCACGGATCTGTGCTTCTTACCCTCAAAGGGCGTCCTGTTTCCATACTTGAACTTTTACTTGAGCATTCTTTATTTAAGAACAGAACGTGGGTCCTTCTGCCACCCCTGGATATACGTCAACATTCTGACACGTGAGGGTTTGAAAATGTAATTTAAACAAAAAATGTCTTTTTTCGGTCCTGCCAGCTTAGAAGAGGGTCGTGAGAGGAATTCTAAGAGCTTAACCAAGAGATATTTCCAGATCATGGCCCAGTGACATTTACACAGTCCCACCTCTGTCCTGATGCTCTTTAGATCTCCAGGGTGCAGGGGGTTGGGTCCTGCTTCGTAAGTGATTTCTGACTGATGGCTGTCTGCGGTTAGGATAGGAATTGAACCAGGGGTCTCTGGAGCAGGGAGCATTATTATTAATGTGATAACCTGAAGCATAATGGATCACAAGTCCTCAAAAGTCCTGTCTTTTTGAGGTTCCTTAATCACAGATCCTGTAGCTAATCAGAACCATTTTTTCTTCTTAACCTTCTGCATTAGACCTAGGCAGATCTCAGGAACGTCAAAGCTCGATTGCTCGGGATGTAGACCATCAGGACGCGGTTATTTCTGCTGCCCGTCACACGAAAGTCAGTCCCGAGCTGCACTGACGAACCTCGAGCCTTGAAATCGCACGTACACACCATCTCACAATAGGCCTTTTTATTCTCTCTCTACATACAGTGCGTCTCTTTCAATTTTCTTCTTACAAGCAGCTGCTGCTCTTTACTTATTGATGGATACGCAGTCAAAAAAAACCTTCGGATTTATTTCAGATGCCATGGATGTGATTTAGATGCAGAGTTTGGTCTGACTGTTTAACCGTGCATTCAATGTTTTAAAAAAAAAAGGCGTTTTGCTTCAGTAATCACATTTCACGACAAAGGGAATTACATGTGTTGATCCACGCCACATGCATGCCTTTAAAATCAAAATAATCCCTCAGGAACTGCAAGTAATCGTTCAGCGATGTCATTTTTGGCTTTCAGAACGTTTCCACAGCCCAGTGATCCGACTCAATAATTGGCGGTGATGATAGTTTTTACAGAGCAGACTTGGAACTACAAATGCTATGTCATCATCTGCTGGATCAGAGTTCAAGCGAAAGTTTGTGGACACAGAGTTCAGAATCTCAGATTTGCTGTAGACCCAACAGTGGCAGCTTGGCAGAGGTGGGATTTGAATCCTGGACCTTCTGGTCCAGAGACCAGTACCTTACCCACTAGGCTACCACAGTCCCACACATTTTCCAGATTGGTGGGGTTTCCTAATTTCAATGGTACGTTTTTCTCATGGCAAACAAAGCAACGTTTGAAATGTCCAAAATACATTAATTGACAAAAATAACGCACCCAGATAAAAATGTGGGATTTCTGCAAATCTCAGCATGCGGTTCTGTCTCAGGCAGATATGTAAATGATTACAGGTCTGATTAGACGCTGGGTCTTACCACAAGAGGGCGTAAAAGTGCTTCTCCTATAGTTCTGCCCTATCAAAAGGCTCTCAGAGGTTGCTTTTGGATAGTGTACCTCTTGGTGACTGTCTTTAAATGAGTCACTTAGCTAAATGATTCAGTCAGTATTATTGGTCACAGGTTACTGTTTCAGTCTTTAAAGGAGTCATTTAGCTAAATGATTCACTAGTTATTATAAGAGCTGCCCCATGGTACTGAAGCTCCTTTGGAGGTTGATGAGAGTTGCCTGGAACGCTCAAGTCATCCCAGCTGAGTGGACCAAGGCAATAACCACCTTCATCCCAAAAGAACTGGATTCATGTAACATCAACCAGTTCAGAGGAATTGCCCTGCTGAATGTGGAAGGGAAGATTTTCTTCTCAGTAGTAGCGAAGAGAGTGACCAGCTATCTCCTAGGAAACAACTACATTGACACCAGCTGCCAAAAGGCCGGCATCCCAGGATTCCCCGGCTGTGTGGAGCACTCAACCATGATTTGGAACCAGATTCAGTCAGCCAAGCGTGAAAAGTTAGACCTGCATGTTGTCTGGCTGGATCTGGGAAAATGCCTATGGTTCGGTTCCTCATCAGCTCATCACTTATGCTTTGGAGTTCTTTTATATTCCAACCTGCAATCCAGAAGCTGGTATTCAACTACTTCAGCAGTTTACAAGTTTTGCTACGCCCCACAGGACGTTACCACCAACTGGCAACAGCTTGAGAAATGCAATCGCAATGGGCTGTGCAATCTCTCCCATCCTTTTCACGACAGCCTTCGAGGTTGATTCTGATTGGCAGTAGGCAAATGGGGCGAGGAATAAGAAGAAACACAGTCAGGACAACGGCTACCAGCCCTGAGGAGTTACATGATGATTGTAAACAAGCCTACTGCAAACAGCGTCATGTACGGCCTAGAACTTTTAAGGAGGTTTGAAGAGACTCCTTAGATGGGCGCGAGAATGAGGATCAAACCTTCCAAGTCCCGCAGTCTGTCAATCCGGAAGGGAGCCAGGAATGACCTCATCTCTTTTACAGTGGATGGAGGAAAGATTCCATTGTTGGCTGAACAACCAGTCCGAAGCCTGGGAAGGCTGTATACGGCGGAGCTGTCTGATACACATATGCCCGCCACCATCATGCAGCAACTCACGGATGGGCTGGAGAGGATCGGACAAGTGCCACCTTCCGGGGGAAACTTAAAGTTTGGTGCTATCAGTTCACGCTTTATCAGCGCCTGATGTGGCACCTGAAGCTGGTGTGAGATTACCTCATCATCCACAGTAATGAAGATGGATGATAAAGCCAACAGCTTCATACGCAAGTGGCTTGGACTACCTCGAAGCCTCTCCAACATCGGCCTGGCCTGTTTGGGAAGACCACACTGCAGCTGCCACTGAAGTCTATTAATTTTAGGCTACAGACAGGAGAAGGCGAGGCTCGTGTTAGAACTAAGAGACTCAGCTGACCCTTTTTGTGAGAAACATCAAGACACAGTGCGAAACAGGACGTAAAGTGGAAGGCAGAGGAGGCTGTCGACCAGGCCATCAGCAGATTGCAACACAATGAAGTTGGTGGGCAGGACACAGTCAGGGAGAGCAGGGTTGGGGTGGGGAACAGCCCCGAAGTTCTGGTCCAAGGCCACAAGAAAGGAGAGAAAGGAGCTGGTTGATTGAGGAGGTGGTGGTCAGGCACGAGGAAGAACAAATAATTATAAGTCAAGGCGCTCAGCCAGTCCACAGCAAGGCCGATGGACAACTTGGGAAGGAGTCGTCAACAGGAACCATCAAGTGGTCCGATTTGTGAAGATGCCTCAAGCAAAGGCTTAGTTTCCTTATTTGGGCACCGTATCATGACACCCTCCCCAGCCCAAGCAATCTGAGCCAGTGGTATGGCACAGAAGAAAGCTGCCCAGCTCTGCAATGCCCCAAACCCAAGCCTACAACATATCCTGTCCAGTTGCAAGAAAGATAGCCCTGGCGCAGGGTAGGTATATAGGTGGCGGCACGATCTGTTCTTGCGGAAGCTGGCAGAAAGTCCTTGAAGCACGGAGAAATGGAAGCAGCCAAACCCCCAGACCCCCGCCTTCCAAGACCCGGACGTTCATCAGCTTTGTTGGACAAGGGGCCGGAGCTCAAACCAACAATAAGAGGGAAACGATCACTGCTAACAGCTGGATGTAACTGGAACTTAAGAGTGGATCTTGATCACCAGCTCAGGTTCCCTCCAGTCGATTTATTATTACCACCTCTCTGAGGCCAGATGTCATCTCTGTGGTCCCCCATAGCCAAGGGATAGCGATCCTGGCAGAGCTAAAACGGTCCCTGGGAAGGGAGGAATGGAGGCTGCTTTTGAAAGGAAGAGGGACAAGTACACTGAGCTGGTAGCGAGTGCCGGGAGGCTGGATGGTCCACAACTATCTACCCTGTGGAGGTAGGATTGCAGGGGGTCGTTGGAACATCCATCAGCGCTTCCCTTAGGAAAGTTGGAGTGTCGTGGAGCAAGGCTGAAGAGGGCATCTAGGGACCTGGCAGAAGAGGCAGAAAGAGCCAGCTTCTGGTTGTGGTTACGGAGGGAAGACAGGTCAGTCCGTGGGGAAAGAGGGGTCCTAGGGGTAGCTGTAGGGGGCGGCAGGGAGACGTCTCTGCCGTTGCTCCACCACCATGAGATGTTCCGGGATCAATGGAGCGAAACATCAATGAAGGGTGGCTCCCGGCTGATGACCCTGCAGTTACCCCATTGGCACCGTCGGAGGTGCGTCAGGCTGAAACGCCATGCAGGTAGACCTTACCTGTGCTTCCAACAAAAAAATAGGTCACATATGTAAATGTTTCAGACTTTAAAGGAGTCATTTAGCTAAATGATTCACTAGTTATTGTAGGTCACATATGTAAATGTTTCAGACTTTAAAGGAGTCATTTAGCTAAATGATTCACTAGTTATTGTAGGTCACATATGTAAATGTTTCAGACTTTAAAGGAGTCATTTAGCTAAATTATTCACTAGTTATTATAGGTCACATATGTAAATGTTTCAGACTTTAAAGGAGCTCTTGGTGAGAGTTTGGTCACTGCTAGACATGCCTCTACGGCACATTTGCCCACAGCTGGGCCTGTAGAACCTCTACACTCAGAGTCAATAAATCTGGCAACCGGCTGGCCAAGGAAGTGTTGCAGTCTGGCAATCACCACGAGGACTCCATAGTCGAACCCGACCATCATCGGATCCCAAACAGAACCTGGATTAGCAGTCAACGCCACTGCAGATGAAGGTCGTGGGCGCCGTGACAACAAATTTCCTTTAATGAGTGTATTCTATTTTTTTAGTAATGCCACCTACTGGTTCAAGAAGTGTATGTTATGGTTCAGTAGCTATGTTTCTTAATTTTGTAGAGTCACTGTACGTTATGGTTACGAACAAATGATATGATCTCAGCAAAAATAGGTTTTGTTTTCATAATTGTGCTACGGATCAGTAAATGCACGTATCAGTTCCGTTATATCTCATGAATTTAGATTGTGTTTGTAATTAAATGCTCTAACCATTTTTGCTCCTGTAACTTTGTTCTAGTTTATTAATTATAGGTAAACGTTGGGTAGCTAAACGATATGATAATGGGTGGACGGAATGGCGTTTATAAAGCACGTTTAATTACCTCGCCGCTGATTCATTTGAGCCATGCTGTTTTGTGTGTGTGTGTGAGTGTGTGAGTGTGTGTGTGTGTGCTGAAGCACATACATTACGCTCATAAGATGCATGAGCTGCGTGCCTAATTTCCTGCGTAATATAATTAAGGCAGGTTTATTTCTTGGGGATTATATAAATAAGGCAGCCGACGTAATCCTCTGATTCACTTCATGTCAAACACTCCGGTATCACGGGGATCAAAGCGCACATTCTCCTGCCTGGTTATTTATGGAGTCCTGCGTTATTAGAGCTGTTCTCGTGTGGATTCGTATATTTTTATTGCTGCCTAAGAGCAGCTTTGTTGGGCAGCCTGCTTATGCTAAGGCTTGGTCGCTTTTTTAAAATTGAAAAGAAGTTAACGCCCCCACATGCTGAACTTTAACGTCCCGATATCGTAAACACGACTGAGTCATCCGAGAAAGGCCCTTAAAGTGAAGTTTATTGCCTGAGCGGAGCTTGAGCAGCAGGAGAGTGAAATCCACAAACTCTGCAACCGAGGACAAACAACACGTCCAACCCTGAAGCAGACAGGCTACCTAATGAAGTATGCATTTTAACATTCATTTCTCTTTAAATCAGTAACACATTGTTATAGGTCATTTAGGTAAATGACGGTCTTTAAATGAGTCATTTAGTTAAATGATTCAGTCAGTATTATAGGTCACAGGTTAATGATTCAGTCTTTAAAGGAGTCATTTAGCTAAATGATTCACACGTTATTATAGGTCACTTAGCTAAATGATTCAGCCTTTATTATTGGTCACATAGGTAAATGATTCAGTTCTTAAAAGAGTCATTTACCTAAATGATTCAGTTGTTATTATTGGTCAGAAGGGTAAATGTTTCAGTATTTAATGGAGACATTAATGTAAATGATTCAGTCAGTATTAAAGGTCACATATGTAAATGAGTCACTTGACTAAATGATTCAGATGTTATTATAGGTCACAGGTAAATGATTCAATTTTTAAAGGAGTCGTTTAGTGAAATGATTTACTTGTTATCATAGGTCACAGGTTCAGTTGTTATTTGTCACATAGGTAAATGATTCAGGTCTTAAAAGAGTCATTTACCTAAATGATTCAGTTGTTATTATTGGTCACATGGGTAAATGTTTCAGTATTTAATGGAGACATGAATCTAAATGATTCAGTCGGTATTAAAGGTCACATGTAAACGAGTAATTTGACTAAAAGATTCAGATGTTATTATAGGTCACAGGTAAATGATTCAATTTTTAAAGCAGTCATTTAATGAAATGATTCACTTGTTGTTATAGGTCACAGGTTCAGTTGTTATTGGTCACATAACAACTGAGTCATTTACCAAAATGATTCAGTTGTTATTATTGGTAACATGGGTAAATGGAGACATTTAGTGAAATGATTCACTTGTTATTATAGGTAACAGGTTAATGATTCAGTCTTTAAAGAAGTTATTTAGCTAAACGTGGACTGTGATTAAGTGGTTAAGGTACTGGACGCTGGACCACCAGGTCCAGGGTTCAAATCCCACCTCTGCCAAGCTACCACTGGTGGGTCCTTGAGCAAGACCCTTAACCCACAATTGCTTGGATTGTAAGACTGTACCAATTGTAAGTCACTCTGGATAAGGGCGTCTGCTAAATGCTGTCAATGTAAATGATTCAGTTGCTATTATAGGTCACATAGGTAAATGATTCAGTCTTTAAAGGAGTCATTTAGTTAAGTGATTCAGTTGTTATTGTAGTACATGTTTTTTGTAACCTTGTTAAGTTGCCCAAAATAGCCATGAAACGGACATGGGTGAGATAAGTTTAGACTGTAGACTATTTATGAATTTATAAGGTAACCGTCAGTCAATGAGTTGAGGGTTGAGGTCACAGCACCATCGAGCTGCTACAGTTGGACTCTTGAGTGGTAGACTTTGACTAAAAGCAGTAAATTGCACTTTTTGAACTCTTTTCACGCCATACCCAAGCTCCACCGTCCACTTTTTTTAGACCTTTTGTTACTGAAGGTGGCCGGGCCTTTTGTCGCAGTGCCAGTCCTGTCCTCCGGCGCTTTGCTCCACACAAAGGAGCGAGGTAAAATGCGGAACGCTTTGAAACAGACAGCGGGTCAGCAGCGTGCGGGCTATTGTGGCTACGCTCCAAACAGGATAAGGTCAGGACGGTATTAACCGGCTTCATCATCAGGCCTCTTTACTCTCATTATGTCCAGCTTTCGGGCCGCTGCCGAGCCCCTCTGCTCTTCGGCTTCTCATTATTGACCTCCTGTCAGAGCCCATGCCAGAAGGATTTACCCAGAATCCACTGGGCTCCCGGAGCAGAAGGTCAGCGACGCATCATCCGTCTCGTCTCTCTTTCCAGAGCTAAATTTGTACACACCTCTCACTCCGGCAAACGCCTGCATGAAATTGAATCCAGTGCTGTCCGGCCAAACGAGGGTCAGGCTCTGAACGGATCCAGAACAAACAGCAACGTTGTTCAGACTCGCAGACGATCGGTTTATAAGAAAGCACATCGTCTTTTCAATGAACAGGTCTAATCAATGTCCTTTCAGTTTAACAGCAGAGGTCTTAAATTACAAAAATTCATAAAAGCCCAGCAACGCTGTGGATTCACGAGCAGAGGCAGGAGTTTAAAGCAGACATCCATCATTCGGTTTACGTTTGGTAGAGACTGTTCTAACTTTTGAACGGTTGATGTGTTTAGAGACTTTTTGACATGTCTGAATGTGTTATTTATTATTATCTTATATTATTGCTAAATGAATTACTGGTCCAGTTTTTTTAGCAGTTCATATATGGATTATAATGTGAACATTTTTAAATGCAGAAAACTTAAATTATCGGTCTTAATATCGGTATCGGCCCAGGAAATTCAATATCGGTGCATCCCTAGAAAAAAGTAAGATATTTGACTTTGAAATGTAGTGGATTTTAAGTAAAAAGCCACCCAGAATGGAAACTTCAGTAGACTAAAGATACTAGATAAAACTACTTAATTATAGTAACAAATTACGTTTGCTTCGTTACCATCCACCACTGGCAAAATCCAAACCAGTTACCTAACACTGGAGGTCTACTGAAATAACTAGGTTGCCAAATAAACGAGAAAGGTACATGAGGTGGCATCACCGATTGGTTAAATAAAAAGAAAATGATAGCGAAGTGCTCTAGGGTAGCTTTAATCTGGTTGCTAAGGGTAAATGTTTGATCGTCAGCTGTATAAACATTGGCTCAAAATCAGGACCTTCTGCTTCATGACTAAATGATTTACAGCTTAAACATTTCTTACAAAAGATTCTCTGGTTCCCGGTCAGTGGAAAAGGGAATCGTTTACGTAAACAAACTTTCTGTACTGTTGCTCTTCCTCCTAGCAACTCGACCAGGATGGAACAAAAAACCTCTCCGAAGAAGACTTCCCGACAAATCAATGGCATCGATTCGTAATCCGATTCGGCGGCTCTGGCTGTCTTGCGTGACAACGCTGAAAACAAACGATTTCTATTCAGGCATGACCACAAAAGCCTCATATTTGCAGACAGAGCTGCCTTGCATGGCTAATGCTAAGTGAATCACCTGCGCTCAGAATGACTCAGCAGCCCCGGAGAGAAAGGCCATCCTTATTCCGTGCTTTAGTCATGAGCGCTTCCTGCGTTTGACCTAATTGTTGTGTTTTCCCAAGCACAAGGTCACGATGCAAATAGACAAACAAAACAAGTCCATCAGGAGCTGAAGTGCAGATAATTCTAGCGATCATGTAAAGAGCAGAGTCTGATTTATCAGATCAGAATAAGGGCTGGAAATCGGAGTTTGGAATCCGATAAAGAGCTGGATTTTATCTCAGTAATCAGATTCCTCAGTCTGCGCATGCACGGTAAAATACAGATTAATTTCTTAAGATAATATTTGAGAACGTAAGTTTTTTTTGGGAATTACACGTTCACAAGAACGAGTGGTATTCTTGAAAGCGTTACGTTCTTAAATGTTTCTTAACCTTATGATAGAATCACACTCGTCTTAGGCTGCAAGAGTTCGAAAAGAAATGCAGGAAGTCTTGAGGTTTGTACCGGAGCATGCTGATATGCTCCATCTGTTGTCTACAGCTCGGAAATGATGTGGGAGCCAAACAAATTCAGTCCGGACGGAGGCGTAAACAGGACCGAAGCTTATTAATAAAACATAAAGCAAAAACCTTCAGACAGGATGGATGAAGAAATCGTTTCAATTGTTTCCTCCACCTTCTGACTATCAACATAAAGTGTTTCCCCTGGGAAAATGGTGCAGATCTACACAGCATCTGAAACCTTAACTGTTTACTCCAGAAAATACAAAAACCCTGGTTCTACAGTTACAGACACACACACACACATTGTAGAACAAAAATAGAACACGCACTACAGAACATAAACGTAAATAAACACCTCACTGGCTGCACACAACCAAGAGAGAATGAGTCCACTTGAAGAAACGTAAATTTCCAGAACAGGTTATTTATTGTTTATTAACCGTTATTTATCACACATTGATGTTTTGTTTACTTTTTTAAAAATTGAATTAATTTTCATGATTAAAGATTTACTTTAGTATTAGCTACGTTATGTTACGTGACACTTTTAGAGATGTGAAATGAAAAAGTACCGACCCCTGTGCCATGGTCACTTTCATTGACCTCGGTGTCAAGATCTATGGCGTCTGTTCACCCAGCCAGGCGGCTCACGCCAACCTTTTTCATTGCCTTGTCGAGCGCCGAGCTCCGCCGCTAAGCCGCTCGTGGCTAGTTCTGAGCTGAAGCGATTTAATCCGAGTCCTGGTTTGGACTTGCCGTTCCCTTCCCTCCCATTTAGCCCCTATTTGAAGTTGCGTCCTGCCTACTGGCGCCTCCCCGGATGTCATACTCTCAACCCTGAGCGTGTTAGACAGGATATGGGAGTTTTTGGTCGTGCTTAGGGGAGTCGCCCCTTGAGGGGGGTACTGTTAGGGGTCACGCTGACCCTGACTTGTGACGCTGGAGGACAGCGATGACTCATATTGCGGCGTGTGCACGCTCAGCGCAATCGCACATGTGCCAGCCCTTGTCGCATCTTCGCACTACTTAGCCCTCACGCGTGTTTGTTCAGAGCGCTGTTAATTTTTTAGGGACAGAGGTAGCTGGTGGTTGGTAGACCGCCAGCAATGGGAAGTCAGGAGGCTAGCACTCCTGGTTGCCTCTCTTCCTTGGCGGTTTTGGCTTGCTCGCTGCTCCTCCCTCTCGCGCGGTCGCCCTACCTCCTTTGCGATCGGGGGGAAATATCGCTCCCCTTGCGATCGCGATTGAAAAGGACGCTATGCTGCTTTCAGACTCGTCCTTTCCGTCTTCGCGTCCACGCTCTCTTGACCCGTGGGAGTTCACATGGCACGCTTTCGCGATGCCCCGCTGGGATTCCGGTGCTCAGCGCATGTGCGGACCTGGATGCCATCTGCGTAGCGGAGCCACACCATAAGCGTACCTTAGCATAGGAGCGCTGCACGCTTATGGCATTCGGTTTTGTTTTTTTCCTGTTCTTTTCTTCAGTGCTTGAGCGGCGGTAACCTACGCATCCGCCCAGGGTTCGACCCTCAGCCACTGACGGTGTTTTCTTTATTGTTTTATTTACTTACTTTTTGTCATCCCACTAATTGAAACACCTGACTCTAATTTCACCTTCAAATTAACTGCTAATCCTAGAGGGTCACATACTTTTGCCACTCACTAATATGTAATATTGGATCATTTTCCTCAATAAATAAATGACCAAGTATAATATTTTTGTCTCATCTGTTTAACTGGGTTCTCTTTTATCTACTTTTACGGCTTGTGTGTTTTAGGTCATATTTATGCAGAAATATAGAAAATTCTAAAGGGTTCACAAACTTTCAAGCACCACTGTATGTGACTACAGTAACATCCAGATTCAATTAACAACCTGTTGTTTCACAGAACATAATGCACACCTGTATTCATGAAAATAAATGAACAGATTTATTATCTCCTTTTCGTTGAGACCTTGGCTGACAAACGCTTTTTTGGAGCTTATTATTTATTATTATTTATTTAACCGATATTTGATGGGTATGGGCTTCTAATTTGTGCCTGAATTTTGCAAGGTTTCAAGGACTTTTTCCTTCCCACTGTCACTTCTGGACTGCTTACATGCTGTCTGGGGAAAATCGCTCACAAATGAAACGGCTCATTTTTACAAAGGATGTTTTTCTGCCACTTACTTCAACCAGCCTGTAGGAGTCACTGTTGTTGTTGTTCGTGTCAGACAATCCCTTAAATCACTTTAAATTTACAATACAGCTACAGCCTTAAGTTATAGGTTCTTTTAATATTTAACCACACACATTCTTTGTGGTGTAATTCTTTGTGTGTTTGCGGAAAAGGTGTGGCCGTCTTGACTATGGTTGCCTGCAGCTCTTCTGCGCTGAAAGGTCTTTTGAGTTTATCTTTCTTCAGAGACGGATGACGTCTCCTCCAGCCTCCTCCATTATGGAGAACAAAACTGGTCCTCGGGGAGTCGCAGGGCCTAGATGGCTAGACTGTGCATTTCCTGCATTAATGTATGCATGCTCTGGCCTACATAGGGACACACAGGACGGGGGGTTGGAGGGACGGGGGGGCCATAAAGTGAAATGAAGGGAAAAACCATCTGGGGGAGTGGATTTTATTATTTGAAGCCCAGAGGATGTTTGTCTAGTCGCAGAAATGAATCTGTAGGGTTGATTTTGGCCTCGATGGCGTCCCGTATTTTGTACGTATTTATATTATAGTTAAGTCCCATCTTGGGTAAGTTCTTCATCAGGACTGCTATACGACGATATTTTGGCTGCACAGCTGCGACGACAAAATGTCACATTCCCATTAAAACATTCGACTCAGCAGGACAGTCATTAGACCATTAAAAGATTAAATAATTTGCTGGATCGCTGTTTTTCAAATGGCTCTGTTCATTAAAGCTTAACGCCTAATTGCGCTCAGGTTGCCACGTGTCTTCCCCGGGCAGGATTACAGCGAGGTGCTGCTCAGCTAATTAAAACGTGCAGTTTCATAATTATCCAGCCGTACTAATTGGACCTGAAATTGAAATCATGCTAGTTGAAGATTAGAAAAGTTTCAGATTCGGCACACACACCTTTTAAATAACTGGCATCGCTAGAAATGAAATTCTTACGACTAATATTAGACCTGGAGCATCCCAGGGCTCTGACCTGACCGTATGCCGAGTCAGAGGAGGACGAGTTTGGACCTGGTTTCTCTAAATGTTTTTCTTTTTAGTCTCAGTGAGTTTTCACCTTATACTTTTTTTTTCCATTTCAGACAACGTTTATTGCAAAAAAGTGCTACCTAAATAGACATGTTGAACACAGAGGAGTGTATCTAGGAGCCTGTTTTGTGTGTGTGTGTGTGTGTGTGTGTGTGTGTGTGTGTGTGTGAGATCTCGGAGGGCGCTGTGCTGACAAGCTGAGAACGTGCCTTGAATTTGATGAGCTGTGTTTCTGGACCATGAGCTCATCCTCTTCAGCCACCCCAAAAAGCATCCTCCTTCTAAAACCAGAAATATTCAGACGCTATTCGTCGCCTGGTTTAGTTATTTTTCAACAAGACGAACGAAACATCTTCTCAAACTGACAAAGATGTCCTTTCGCTGCTCACAAAAAAAATGCTAATCTAAATCCGGTACGTCCGATTTTGAAAAAAGAAAGCAGCGAGAGAGTTTCACCTGAGAAACTCTCTCAGAGAACTGAAACTTTTGAAAGTGGATACTTTTGGATGTCTGTAACCTGATTTGAGTCGCTGTTAGAGATGCTACAGCTCCACGTTTCACTAAGCAGAGAACAAGAGCAGCGACGGGCAGAGAGTTTAAGGATAAACATCCTTAAAAAGAAGCCTTATGTTAGAACCATGTCCAGAAGAGGCGCTGACTTCTCTGGGCTTGGAGGCATCTGGGATGGACCATCACACAGTGGAAACAGGGATTGTGCTCAGACCCATCAGTATAACAGATCTTTTTTTGGACCAAAAACATAAAGAACCATCCAGACTGTTATCAGGAACAAAACAAGTCCAACAGCCAAGCTCTGTCATGGTATGGTATGGGGTCGGGTCAGGGCCCTTGGTAAAGGTCATTCACACTTTTTAGAGCAACATGAGCCGCCTTCAAGACAACGTCTTTTCCAGGGACGTCCATGCATTTATCAACAAGAGAAATCAGAAAAAGTTAGGACTGAAATATGTAAATCCTTTCCAAATTCCTTTGAGGAACATTGTTTTTAAATATTTCAATCATTTTCTAACGCATCTGGAGATCCTTTGATCATCTTTACTCCTCAAAGACTCATGCTTTTGTGGATGGTGCTTTTGTACTAGCATTTGAAACCAGACCATTATTTTTTTTTTTAACTCATTACTAACCCTAAATTGCCCCTGTACCAACTTTTTTTGGAATGTGCTGCAGGCCTGAAATGCAGGATCAGATGTTTATTAGCCAATGAAATAAAGGTCAAAGGAAATGTAAGGAACATTGCACTCTTTAATGACAGAACACTGACTCCTCAATACACCTTCCATCTGTGAATATGGACTTAAAACTCATCTGTTCACGTTTTTGTTTCATTTCAAGGTCATTTTACGTAAGCCGAACAGCCTCTGGTTGAAGCTACGGGACTCTGATGTGGTGTCAGAACCTGAATTGAAAAACTTTGGGACTGTAGCCTGAACAGAGACGGGATAAACAGCGAGAGCCGAGAGCTCGGTTAATCCCACATCCCGGTGGACCTTCACCTTGCTTGATCCACAGATTTAGGATCTTTTGAAGCTTTCGGAGATGAGGCCTCTTTGTTTTTGCTAGTAAAGCCTGACCTGACAGGGTGCTCATGGGAAATGTTGTACAGGTCCTGCAGAGTGTAGCTCATCAAGGAGAATCGATGCTCTGAGCTTCGGCAGAGAAATCGGTATTACTCAGAGAGCACAGGCGCTCCTTAAAGTCCACAAACAAGGTCATAAATAGCTTCCTGAATGAATCATGGGCCTGTTCGGCCAGCCAGTGACTGATGGACTGGTACTTGGGCGGAAAAGGTTGCCAGGGTTAGCACAAATACACAAATCAGGGCTAAAACACCTAAGATATAAAACATACACTTTAGTCTGTCTTGACTTCCTACTACAGGTGGGCGATACGGTCAAAATATATCACGATATTTAAAGACATTCTCAAGACATTTCAACGTCTGTACTAAATATACCTATTATACAAATACGTCCTTCACACTGAGCCCGAAACTGACTGACCGCGACGCTGCGTAAAATGTTTAATCGGAGCCTGTTCTGATTTCTGCGTTGTTAAAATCAGGCTGACCAATCAGAGCTCGGTTGCCGGGCAGAACAGCTCAGAGAGCTTATAGGACGAGCAACAGGCTGTCTCTAAAAACATGGATATTAAAGAAAAGATCTGGTGGAATAGAACTGAAGGCTGGAGAATGATGGTGATAAAGCTCACCATCGTAATTACTAATTAACTTTATCTATTTAATTTCAAATAAATACTAAAACCTCTGGCTCATCTTTGAAAGAGACAGATTAAAAGGAGTGATGTATCGTAACCTCTGAGTCATCTAATGGCAGAATCGGATGTAAAGCGTGGGCAGGAGCATATGCGTACAAACAACAACATCTCCGTGATGGAGCATAAAAACCAAACAGCACAAAATCATCAAATCGAAAGGAAGGCGGGCAGAAGTCGAGGAATGCGCATTCCTCTTTCTCTGCCAAGTTTTTAATGAGTTGGCACGCAAAAGGCTTCTTGGATTTGGAAGAGGAAAAAGGTGCCGGGCTTTTGGAGAGGACTTCAGTCAGCCTGCTTTAACCTCCTCCTGCACGCTTCTGTTTCTCCTCTGAGCTGATGAGTTTCAAATAATTACTTAAACGCCAATACGAGGGTTAATTCAGCTCAGGAACACTGTGGATAGCTTTGGTCAGGCTTCCTGCGCTAAGTGATCCAAAATATCAGATCATATAACAGTGTTGCTCTTTCAGTGCTGCAATGCAAGATATTTAAACAGATTTTTTTTTTTGTAACCAGCTTGAAACTGAAGCAAAATGGACTATAAATTGAAAATAGTAATACTAATACTACTTCTAATATTAATATTGCTACTAATAATACTAATAATTATGATTACTAATATGATTAGTAATACAATATATGCGGTATGATTATGACTACGGTTGTAATATTTATTTATATATAATTACTATTATAAATATAATTTATTTATTATAATTTATTATATTATTATTTATATACTGTACAGTAATTGAGAAATATTATTGCTATTATTATTACTCCTACTACTACAACAGATTATTACTATATTTCTTTACATATATTTATTATTATAAATATTACTGTTATTACTATTATGATCATTTATATATCATTTATTATTATTATTATTATTATTATTACTACTACTTCTAATAATAATGGGACTATAATACGTATTTTTTATTATTTAGCATTTTACTATAGTATTTGTTATTTTTGTTATTATTATTATTATTATTATTACTAATAATAGGACTATAATACGTATTTTTTATTATTTATCATTACTATAGTATTTACTATAGTATTTATTATTATTATTATTATTATTATTATTATTATTATGTTTTATTCACATAAGTATTTTAGTTTTTATCATTACTAATAATAGCATTTATTATTAGTTAGAATTTTATTATATGTATTTATTTCATTATTATTATTATAAATATTACTATTACTTACATATGAGTGTTATATTGTTTTATAATTACTAATAGCATTTATTATTTAGAATTTTATTATTATATTAGTTTATTTTATTTTTATTACTATAAGTTTCACTATTATTTACATATATTACATTATTTCTATCATTACTAATAATAGCAGCATGATTACTACTGAAACTGTTTCTTATTAAAATATTTATTTTATATAGCGATAAAATATTTTTTATATAGTATAATAATAATTATTATTACTACTGCTGCTAATGATGATGATAATAATAATATAATAGTAGCATTATTAAAAACAACAGTAAGATTACTACTACAAATGATTCTGAATATTATTATTGTATTTACTAATGTATTTACATATTTATTTATAATAATTATTATTATAAACATTATTATTATGTGTATTATAATAATATTATGATAGATACTAATCAGAGCAGTAAGATACTACTACACCTGATTTTATATATATATATATATATATAAAATCACAAATATTTAATATTAAGGAACAAGCATTACAATCTTCATAACCATTAATCTGCATTGTTTATAGATCTGTGCAAAAGTTTGTGCACCCCTGGTCAAATTGTAATTGTTGCTGACTTTCTAAACAGAAGAGGAAACGGATTTAAATATAGTATATTTCTGCTAATTTACACTTCTGCTAATTTACACTGTGCCATTTAGGTTTGTTCACTGTGTTAAAGTTGCCTGTGCTTCATTTCTAAACGCTGTCAGTTCCAGAGCGAGACAGCTCAGGATGAACTGGTTCACACGTGGGCTTTAGGTTTGCTGCGTTTTGTTCAAACCATTATAAAGAGGAAATTTCCATTCAACACGAATAAGCACGAGCTCATTTATTCCTCAAAGTCCTTCCACGGTTTGGGCGCCGCATGCATACATTAGAGTTCATAACAAAAGCATGATGAGATGCTAAATATCACGCAGTGCAGCGACGAGCTTATATTCATATCAGGTTTAAATGGAGGGTAAATAGATATGGAAATAGAGTTTATCTATCTATATAAACTCCTCAAATATAAGGTATAAAACTGTAACGAGGTCACGCCCACTTAGGTCTGTTGTTTATTCGTTGTTCTCCTTCCTTGTTGAGTGTTTACAGTTTGCCACCCCCAGGCGCGCGCACACACACACACACACACACAAAGCGCCTTTTGTTTTTTCTTTAATTTGTGTGCCACTGTAGCTCCAGCCTGGTGAATTATGAAGTTTCCCATCAAGCGATTTCTCTGCATAGTTATTTTTCTCCTGATAACGTCTCAGACATTCCTGGGTGAGCACTATCCTGCTGAAAAATGCCAGCTGGAAGCCCTGCACATATCCCTGATCTGTTAGTGTCCCTCGTGTCACTACTGGGGTGACCGACTGTCGTATACGATGGCTCCCCAGATCATCACACCAGCAGTTGGGCAGTGTGTTGGTCCTTTTTATAGGGCAGCGCTATAGAGGAAGCACTTTTACACCCTCAGTGTCTAATTACTTACATCTCTGCCTCAGAACTGCATGGTGAGTCAAAAGTATTGGGACACACCTTTTAATTGCTGAATAGATATTCCACCATCAGCTGAGCGGTATTATCGAAAAGCAAAAGCGTCGCCTTGCACTTTTTTAACAGCAGCCGGACTGTGTTTTGCCCTTCCCAAGTGTCACTTTGATTCCGTCCCACAGTCCTATTGGGATAAGTCGAGCAGGATTCATTGCGCCCTGAAATATTCATCAGGATCGAGTCGTTCTGCCTCGGCTTCTCCCCCACATTCATTTTTTATTGCCTGGCGCTCTCTTTTCTCTCCATCACACTTCAGGAATCCGGCTTGTTACGGCACAGCGGGGGACGAGAGCTACAGACGTAACTTATGTTTATTCATCGCTGTGGTCTTTACGTCCTTTTTTATATCGGAATTTGTTCCTGTAAGGATTAGTGTCATTCGTGCAAGGGTGACGGAAGTAGCTCGTCGTTCACGTATTCATTCAAACGCGGCCTATTTTAATAAGATTTATAGTTGCCTATATTTGTAAACATAATATACCTAGAGAGTGCATCGGCTGCTGGATCACACGTCAACATCGACGCCATATTGGTCCAGGCAACTTCTCATAATTCTCCACAGATATATATATGTCTAGGTATATACAGTGGTGCTTGAAACTTTGTGAACCCTTTAGAATTTTCTATATTTCTGCATAAATATGACCTAAAACATTATCAGATTTTCACACAAGTCCTAAAAGTAGATAAAGAGAACCCAGTTAAACAAATGAGACAAAAATATTATACTTGGTCATTTATTTATTGAGGAAAATGATCCATTATTACATATTAGTGAGTGGCAAAAGAATGTGACCCTTTGCTTTCAGTATCTGGTGTGACCCCCTGTGCAGCAATAACTGCAGCTAAACGTTTCCTGTAGCTGTTGATCAGTCCTGCACACCGGCTTGGAGGAATTTTAGCCCATTCCTCCGTACAGAACAGCTTCAGCTCTGGGATGTTGGTGGGTTTCCTCACATTAGCTGCTCGCTTCAGGTCCTTCCACAACATTTCCATTGGATTAAGGTCAGGACTTTGGCTTGGCCATTCCAAAACATGAAACTTTATTCTTCTGTAACCATTCTTTGGTAGAACGGCTTGTGTGCTTAGGGTCGTTGTCTTGCTGCATGACCCACCTTCTCTTGGGATTCAGTTCATGGACAGATGTCCTGACATGTTTTCCTTTAGAATTCTCTCTGATATTATTCAGAATTCATTGTTCCATCAATGATGGCAAGCCGTCCTGCCCCATGATGGCAGCAAAACAGGCCCAAACCATGACACTACCACCACCATGTTTCACAGATGGGGATAAGGTTCTTATGGTCTGAATGCAGTTTGTTTTCCTTTCTCCAAACGTAACGCTTTTCTATTAAACTAAAAGTTCCATTTTGGGTCTCATCCGTCCACAAAACATTCTTCCAATAGCCCTTCTGGCTCGTCCACACGGTGATCTTTAGCAAACTGCAGACGAGCAGCAATGTTCTTTTTGGAGAGCAGTGGCTTTTCTCCTTGCAGCCCTGCCATGCACACCATTGTTGTTCAGTGTTCTTCTCGATGGTGGACTCATGAACATTACCATTAGCCAATGTGAGAGAGGCCTTCAGTTGCTTAGAAGTTAACCCGGGGGTCCTTTGTGACCCTCACACGCCTATTACAACCCTTGCTCTTGGAGTGATTCTTGTTGGTCGACCACTCCTGGGGAGGGTAACAATGGTCTTGAATTTCCTCCATTTGTACACAATCTGTCTGACTGTGGATTGGTGGAGTCCAAACTCTTCAGAGCAAGTTTAATATGTTTGTCCCATTTGTGTAACTGGGTTCTTTTTATCTACTTTTAGGACTTGTGTGTAAATCTGATGATGTTTTAGGTCATCTTTATGCAGGAATATAGAAAATGCTAAATGGTTCACAAACTTTCAAGCACCACTGTATGTATGTCTACATGCGTATTTGTTCATTTGCGTAAATCAGAAACTACTCATGAGACAGTCTGACCTAACTCGACACTCTTTCTTCTGCCTTATTAACATTCAACCGTGTGGTGAAAGGTTTATAATCGATCCTTTCTACAGCCTCCTCCATCTCAGCTCTCCGAACTGACCTGACATTTTACCCGTCACGCCCGGAGACACCCAGCGGAGGTCATTCATTACACCGTCTTCTAAAGAACAATCAGGAGCCTGCTAAGGGAAAAGTCCTGAGCACAGGAGATAATTTCCTCCCTGGTCTTTTACTGCTTGCTTCTTCATTTCCTTTTTTTAAAATTCAGCCAGGTCAGTCTGTTAATAAGCTGCCGCGCTGTGTCCTTACCGCTGGGCTAGGTTCTGTAGAAATTCATTCACTGCGTCTGTCTCAAGCAAATCCACCCAATCAAATATCAGCAACTGTCCTAAAAGGGATTCAGATGGAGAGCTTTTTGGTCAGAGCCTACTCCCGTTATGCTATTGTTTAAAAAAATACAAACTCCTTCTTTTTATTACACTTTGCAATAATTCAATTACATGCAGGATTATTTTAAACCTTTATAACAAGCCGCATCAACAATGGTATAACTTCATTTCTGACCTAATGAATGTCGTAAAAAAAAAATGAGAAGGTTCAAAAGATTTAAATATTTACTTTTTATATTTAATTAACTTTCTATTATAGGAATTATGATGGATTATCAATTAAATAAATTATTAAAAGTATTAGTAGTTAGTTAAGTCATACTTTCATTTTTGTCTAAAATAACAATTTCTTTACATTTTCATAAATAAACAAATATAGCATATTATCTTTATTTGATTAACTGATTTAACATTAAATTAATTTAAAATTTAAATATTTAGTTTTCATATTTAATTAACTTTATGACAGAATCTATGACACATTATTAATTCTATAAATTATTCTTAGTTTTAATTAACTCCATTAAGTCATAGCCTATTTTTTAAAAATAATAATGCCATTAATAAACAATAACAATTGTTTTACATTTTAATAAAAAACAAAAATACAAAACATACAGCAAGTTATTTTTACTTTTAATATTTAATTAACTTTCTATCACAGTTGTATTACAGATATTTAATTATATGAGTTATTTATCACATAAATGCTTCATTTTTGTCCAAAATAATATTATTAAATTAAATAACAATTGTTTTACATTTTAAATAAATGGTCAAAATACAGCAAAAGTTTATACCAGTAATTCATTAAATAATTTAATAATTAATTATTACATTTTAATATTTAAATATTTATTTTTTATATTTAATTTGTTATTTATTACAGATTATTGGTGATATAAATTATTAATAGTATAAATTAGGTGAATTAAGTTTCATTTTTGTCTGAAATAATACTACTATTAAATTAACATTAATAATTAATAAATAATAGAATTAATTAAAAATCCATATATGATTAATTAGCTTAATCATTTTATTAGATTGTAATATTTAGATATTTATTTTTTATATTTAATTTTAACTTTTTATTGACGAATTTATTACAGATTATTAATTATATAAAGTCAATTAACTTATAGTTTCATTTTTGTCCAAAATAATAATGCTATTAAATAACAATTGTTTCACATTTTAATATTGATTAAACCTGAGGAAAAACCATGAGTTTTGTTGCTAGTACATTTCTTTATTAAGCTTTTTAATATGTAAATGGTATAAAATTTAATATATTCAAATAGAAGTGTTAACACTACATAATAATCGTATATAAATTGTTTTCTTATCTCATGTAACCCTGATTTATCACCCGGGGCGTGGTCCTGCAGCACTAGGGTATGATCCCTAGTTTTTTCTGGTGGTGGGTTTGTATCTTAGACCCCACCTGAGCACGCCATTTATCATAATATTTTGTCCTATCCTAACATTCCCAAACGTACAGGAGACTTTTGGCTCCAGAGAACCTCACACAGCCGGTTTGTTCTTATTTACCATCGTTAATAAAGCCTGAGATGTAGCGTTAACCGCTGTCTCTCTCTGTAATTGTAGGGGTGGACCTGCTGGACGTAATCCCCTCCTGCACAGAGGCCATTAGCCCGAAGGGTGGTCAGTGTGCTGGAACAATGACATTCTTTCAGTTTTTTTTCAGTATTGATTTTCATTTATTCCCTCTTCTGAGAGCCGTGGGGACACCGGATCCCTCATCAATATTCACAGAAAGACAATGAAGGTCTGGGACAAGGGCATGAGCAGGGCCTTAGTGCTGCAGTTATTCTCAGAAGCAGAGACAACAGGAACTCCTCACCAGGAGCTTTATGGATTGGCTTTTCATCCAAGCTGCAGCCTAGCATGCAGTGGTGTATAGAACACTGCCGCTGGACTCTGGAGGCCTGTTCCTTTGACTTGCGGCTTATTTTTCTCACTGGATATGGCAACCCTGGTATTACACGCAGCACGGAACTAAAAGCTTAACGAACATTTTGTAGAGACTCTGAAACGACTCTGAAATTTCATTATTTCATTATTTAAGTATGAAGTTCCAGTGAGATTATTGGCTGGTTGCAAAGTAGAAGTCTGATTATTATACGAACTGTGTCTCACAAACCCAGAGCTTTCTGTTCTCTGATTACTCAGGTTCATGATAATGCTTTGATCATATTACTGACTAAACGGTGGCCTAAGACTTTTGCACAGTGCTATTTATAAAAGCAACTGGCTTGAAACAGAAAACTACAATAGATAATTAGGTTTAGATGGTAAGAGAGAGGTTATGAGAAGAAAGACGTCGTTTTAGTTGCTGGTAATGGTGGAGACCATAAATCTGAAGTTAGAGGAGTGACTGAGCATGTCATGCCTCCAAAAGTTTCTGCGCTGAGGACAGAGATCCTACAGCGACCGGAATAAATAACGCCAAGACTCACTCATATTCTCTATTTTAGTTATTATATGTACTATTCTATAGTTGTATAATCTCTACTTTATTATATTCTTCATTGTATAGCATTTTGTTTATTTTTATTATTCTGTAATTCTCTAATGTTTGGGGATTTTCCTTGCTGCTGTCGCCCTAGGCTTGCTCGGTAAGAGCTGTGGATCTCGATATTTGTAAAGTTGCTTTGAGAAGTTGTAAAAAGTGCTAAAGAAATAAATCGGACTTGACTACTCTCAGCGTTTTTCAACTAAAAATCTTGTAACTTTAAGTGGAATGTGGGGAAATTGGACGAGCGCTCGTGTGCTCCTGGGAATCCCAATTAACGAGCCCAGTGCGGTGAAATTTTAGGAAATCATTCATGTTCCAGGTAATGTTTTCTATTTTAGAGCCCTTTGCTGACAGACCCGGTTTTATGCTCCATCAAAACCTCTTTAAGACCCTGTTTGGGTGCTTTTTTTCAGCAGTGCCACATATCTCAAAGTGCCTGACTTGATTGTGGTAGTTAATATTATATACGCTCTGTGCTGGTCATTAAAAGGCTCGGAGAAAACACGGATAATAAAACATGGACTCCTCCTGAAAAGCGTCCAGAAGGCTGTTTTAATTTAACGCGCCCCGAGTTCAGGGGGAATGAGGCTGATAAATCAATCCGTGGTTTTAACTCCATACATGGGTTAGAACTATCGCTCGATTTTGATTTTTTTTTTTTATAATACCAAATAAAGTCACAAACAAAGGCTGTATAAGCTACAGCAGACCCTCGCCCTGGCACTAACCTTAGCAGACTTTCACATATGATGTAACTGTGAGGCCGTGTTGGTGTGTTTGGGTGTCAACGCAGCAACGTATGATTATATGACATGGCTACGGTGAATAAAGTCCCTAAAATAAACCCACCCATGTTCCTTCCTGATAAATAAGATTGTGAATATGTCAGATAAGAACTTGGTCAAATTATACAGACAAAAGTATTGGGACACCTCCACATTACACCTACAGGGGCTCATTAATGCGGAGTCAGTAACCCTTTGCGGCTCTAAGAGAGAGGTTAAGAAGGCACTTGCGTGAATCCGGTCCCTGTTTTCATGTATAAATACACTTTATTTACTAAAAAAAAAGCCAAAAAAGCCAACTGTCCAGTCGATGTCCATTTCGGGCAACAAGCATTGTAGAAGAATTGTTCGTAGTGTTTATTCCACAGAATTATTTGATTTCCTTCACATTTTTTAGCCACTATAATCCCTTCTGATGTATAACCACATCTAGAAAATAGTTCAATATTTATACTACTATTTTACATGATATATTTTTTAATTCTCTATTTGTTATTTCATCTTATCCTATATATTATTGTATTCTACATTTACATTTTACATTACATTTACAGCATTTAGCACCCCCCCTCATCCAGAGCGACTTACAATTGATTCAGTCTTACAATCCAAGCAGTTGTGGGTTAAGGGCCTTCCTCAAGGACCCAACAGTGGCAGCTTGGCAGAGGTGGGATTTGAACCCTGGACCTTCTGCTCCATAGTCCAGTACCTTACCCGCTAGACTACCACAGTCCCACAGTATTCTAATTTTAAGTAGGATATTTTCTTTACCTGTATTAATTAATCCCTACATTTAACATCCAAAAATGCCCAAGTAGGACGGGTCCCTATTTGAGTCTTGTTCCTCCCAGGCTTTCTTCCCTATAACGTTTGGGCAGTTTTTCCTTGCCACTGTCACCTCAGGCTTGCTCAATAAATTTGTAAATATGCTTTGAGACAAAGCTGTGCTGTAGAAGGCGCTATATAAATACATCTGACTTGACTTGAAATCACGCCCATGCCATTTCCTTCTGAGTGTGAGAGGGATATGGGTGGTTAAGGGGGTATTACCCAGGGATGGGCACATTTAATAAAAGCTTAATGAAGTCATCCATAACGTTCCATCCATCCATCCCTCACCTCACCCATAACCCAACACTTCTCAATCTCTCTTCGTTTCTCCCTCATTACCGTCCCTTGGGCCCGTCTGGGAGTCGCAGATGATTGAGGGATTGTAATGAAGAATGGAAATGTTCTGTCCACGGCTTCGGTATTACGTATACGCATGGTTGTATGGATGCTTTCTGCATACATCCTCGAGGCCTATTTCTGTATGTAAATATAATAACCGTCCTACACTCGGATGGTAACGCGGTTACAGAGGATGATGAAAATCTTTATTAGAAAGGATGAGGGCTTGGACACGGTGCTGCTTTCAGCTCATTCTTGGCCATTATTACTTCAATAGGTTGTTTCATATTATGTAACGAAGAGAAACGCTTGCGTGTGGCAAAGTTTAGGAACGCCACCATCTACGCTTCTTACACTCACTAAGGAACACGTGCAGACAAAACTGTTAATTATTAATAAGTATTGGAATTTCTGCGAGTGTTATCAGGTGTGAAACCCACAGTACATCGACGTCTCTGATTTTCCCCGCAGTAATAACAGTTTAGGTTTGTATTGCGCCATTTTTGCCGAGGAAATGAAGGATACAAGGCTTAAACGGAGCTAAGGGTGGAAGGATGAAGATAAAGTAGGAGACGGAGAAACGAGTGGGCGGGTGGAGAAAGAGTCGTTGTGGATGGGGATGCAGGCTGGAAATGGTCAGCTCTCGCACGGGCTGAGCGATGGCCGCTATCAAATCTCCGAACTGAGCCTCTGAGAGCCTTCCATCACCGTCGCGACATGTCATTACACCGGAGAGAGGGAGCGAGACGGAGAGGAGAGGGAAGGGCGAGAGCCAGTGATTAAGCATGGGTCAAGGGTTTTCCTGAGGTCCATGCTTAATGAAGGAAGAGGAGAAGCCTTGTCCTCAGGCAAAATCGCCCCTCACACACCAACAGATCAATGCAGAAAAACTAAGTGGTTTGACACATTATAACAGGCAGACAGTACAGCGAGCTATCTGTGGGCGGGCGCACCAGCTTCCTGCTGTTATTGCTTTCACCCCGGGGGACCTTCTAACCCTCTGAGGTACCGGGTACCTACAGAATAGCAGATATTACCTTTTCAATTTGTTAGGAGTTATTAAACTCGCGACACAAAGCCGTCGTCGAGTTCGTGTCTCTGTGTGTGTGTCTGTGTGGAATGGGTCAGGATTAATTGCAATGCTGAGATGTGGAAATCAAGAACGAGGGGAAATACCTTTCTAAAAAAAAAAAAAAATCCAATTATTCTTCACACAGAGCTATTACATATAAATACAGGACCAATTTTCAGCTCGTCCAGATTGTCCGGTTAATAAAGCTTCCCTTTTTCTACACATTCTGAAAACACAACTGAAAACATTAAAACCTTAAAAGAAAAGTCAAAGGTAGATATTTCTATATTGCTTTTTAAAACGGAGCATTGTCTCAAAGCAGCTTTAGAATTTTAGATCTTCTTATATCCAAGCCCAATCCCAAACTGGGCAAACCTAGGGCGACAGTGGCAAGGAAACTCCCCGAATGTTACAACAAAGGGACCTAAAAACTGACCTTTAGCGAGATCTTTTACTGAAGTCCTTCTTTTCTTACCCAAACATGCTCCGTTTGAAACCTTGTTAGGACCAAGACCCAAAGATCTTATGTGTAAGAATTAAACTTTATAAGATTATACTAATGGATAAAATAGACAGTAGCTAAATAAATATTAACAGAACATATTTTAAAAGTATAATACTTAAAGTAAAATAATATATAGCCTACAATAAGTTAAAAAGAATACACTCTTACGAAGAGTAGAATAAAATAGGGAATTTAAAACTACAGAATTTAAAGTCAAAAACTCAAAGCCCCAAACTGAGCAAACCTAGGGCGACAGTGGCACTAAAGAAAATCCCTAAATATTAAAGTAAAAGCAGGGAGTTTTCAGAGATACAAAACAGAGCGCACTCAATGTGAAGGTTCCACTACGTTAAAAATCGCATTTGTTTTTTTCTTACGTAAGAAAAACAGGCCTTTAGGGAGGCAGAACATGAGGTATATTGTCAATATTTTGGCTAGTATTTTGGCTAGTCATAATTATGTTCGTGTATACAGTACTGGAATGAATTATGAAGCAAAAATGACCATAATTAGCTTAATTATGACAGATCCACGAGCAGAGGTGGGAGTTAAGAGCAGAAGTCCATACGTTAGCTCATGTTTGTTAGACGGTGTTGTAACTCGGGTGTTGTGTTTAGAGACTTTGTGTTTGTGTGTTTCTATTACTTATTTGAGCCCAGCTGTAAATGGTGTTCATAAGTATGTGTACCTGTCCTATTGTAAGTAGTACCCCTTTTTAAGCTATAACTACATAAACTGGTTCACTCTCGTGGAATCTTCCGTGTTGTTCCTAATTCTGTCTGTCGATGCATTTTTGGCTTCAAACAAACAGGTCGCTTCAATCTTTCATGAATTGCTGGAGTTATCAGCTGTATCTCTGAAGCACTTGCGTATTGTTTGCATGGGGTTTTCTTGTAAAAATTGTCTTTTATAGGTGGCCTGAAAAAAAGAGTTTGGTCAACGTTCATTTTACCTTTCTAACGCAACACTGAGCAAACAAACAAGAGACAGAGACAGTTCTCTAGAGAATCTGTTACTAAATCAGGCTGTATTGTTGCTGACGTAATCAAGTTCGCGCGCACGCACACACACACACACACACACACACACACACACACACACACACACAGATGCATTCATTAGCAATGGGCCTTTGCGTTATGTTGCGATTGCTGTGATTGTATCCTGACGGTTTAAGATTGATAGCCGCTGTGTGTGAAAGTCCCAGGGGTCTCGGTGTGAGGGTGATGTCAGAATGAGGTCATGTTCCATGTTGAGACCCGCGTCGTTGTTCTGTCATCTCTCTCACACACACACACACACACACACACACACACACACACACACACCTGGTGTTTTGGTTCATGAATATTGCATAGCCAGAGCTGCTCTGACAGCAGAGAGCGCCGCCAAATGAAACGCACCCACCTAGGGGTAATATGCAGGTTAGTCCTGATCAGAGACAGCTGCCCACGAACACACAACTCGTGTGTGTGTGTGTGTGTGTGTGTTGTGTGTGTGTGTGTGTGTGGCCGTGTGGGTAATTAGCATGCATCCAGGGCACTCTTTTGTAGTGTCTTTGTGCATCTGGTGATTTTTCAGCTGCACACCCATGATGAATCTCCCATTCCACCACATCCCAGTCTTCTGCTGTTGTAGCCTGTCTGCTTCAAGGTCAGACGTGCTGTTTGTTCAGAGATGCGGTTGTAACGCGTGGTGACACTGGCACCAACAAGGTATTTTCGCCCAAAGAACTGGGTATTTTCTTTTTCTTGTACCGTTCTCTATCAAACCTAAAGATGGCGCTGTGTGGGAAAATCCCACTAGATCAGCGGTTTCTGAAGTAAAAGCAGCAACAACCATGCCACATTCAAAGTCACTTAAATCGCCTTTCTTCCCCGTCCTCGGGTTCGAACGACAAACTCAAGCTGTATCGCATCCCAAATTAGAACCTCCATCTTTTTTTAAGGACTTTAATCTGCCTTTTCTGAACGCTAGCATAACCTGAGGTCCATTATTCCGAGGGAGTTGGCTTTTTTGGAGCTTTTTTCCCCCGATTGACCTGTATCGTATTTTATTAGTGGGACTCTGAATACGGTGTATGTTCTTTTAATTAAGAAAGTTTGAAGCTCAGCTCCTCCACACCTTTCTGTGAGATTATCGGTTGGTTGTAAAGTAGAAATCCGATTAGTCTTGTAAACCCGGAGATGTAAACGTGTTGATCTGGTGTATAGGCCTTAATCCAATTTAAGAATTCAGACCAGTGTTTACATGACCACGAATAACTGCAGAAATTTGATTATAATCAGATTATGAAGTGCATGTGAACACACACTGACTCGCGTCATTCAGGGCATAGTTTTAAAAGTCGTACAACTCTTTTAAGAGGCTGCTCAACCCCCCAAAACTTCGGTGGTAAATCAGAAGTGCGTTAAGATGATGTCGTTGCGACGGTAATATCTGAATCCTGCTGCGCACAAAATATCAGTCAGGCATTAACATCAGTTTTGAACGGAAATTGCATTTTAGTGCGCATTACCTCAGCCTGGCCTAATCCAATTGTACCATTGGCTTATATCATCCTTTATTCTTATTAAATAGACCGGGTTTATTAGAGTCGATGCAAACTTTACATCACGTCCCTTGGAAGGCTGACTTGAGCCTGTGCTGGGACACTCCGGCTCACACGGACCTGAGTGATGGGCGCTGTGGTTCCGAGGTTAGAGGAGATGGGCTGTTAATGGGTTCCTGGATGACAGGCTGCTGATGGATCCAGCAGGAAGGACGGTCTGTTCCTCCGGTTAGAAGATAAGCCACGCGCAGCAGCAGGACAGAGCCAGGCATTGGGCTAAGATCTCACTTCAGTAGCTGTGCTGATGTTACGGTAGAACGTCTTATTTAACCAGTCAGCGAGTCTCATTAAGGGTCGTTTAACATCCGCATAAGGTCGTCGGTCAAAATTGACGGTGATCAGCATAGCATAATTGGTAATGTTAACACAAAGGGGTATCTTCTATTCTATTCTATTTCTGTGATGAATATAAGAGGTATATTAAAAATATACAACATGTCTAAAAAGTTTGCGTAAGTAGTTTTCAATTAAGTAGTGTAGTAGAGTGTGTATTATTCATTTAGCTAAAAGATTCAGTCATCATTATTGGTCACAGGTAAATGATTCAGTCTTTAATACAGTCATTTAGCTAAATGATTCAATCGATATTATAGGTCACATTGGTAAATGATTCAGAATCAAAAGGAGTCATTTAACTGAATGATTCAGCCGTTATTATAGGTCACATGGGTAAATGATTCAGTCTTTGAAGGAGTCATTTAGCCAAATGATTCAGCCATTATTATTGGCCAAATACGTAAATGATTTAGTCGTTATTATTGGTCACAGGTAAATGATACATTATTAAAAGGAGTCATTTAGCTGAATGATTCTGTCTTTACTATAGGTCAAAAAAGTAAATGATTCCATCTTTATTATAGGTCACATAGGTACATCATTCAGTCTATAAAGGAGTCATTTATCCAAACGATTTAGTCATTAATATAAGTCACATGGGTAAACGATTCAGTCTTTAAATTAGTTATTTACCTAAATGATTCAATCGTTATTATAGGTCACATTGGTAAATGATTCAGTCTTTAATGGAGTCATTTAGCGTGACCTATAATAACAACTGAATTATTTAGCTATGTAACGTACAATAACAGCTGAATCACTTGGCTAAATGACTCCTTTTAAGATGAAATCATGTACCTTTGCGACTTATAATAACAGCTGAATCATGTAGCTAAATGACTCCTTTGCAGCCTGAAACATTTACCAATATGACCTATAATAACGACTGAATCGTTTAGATTAAAACTGAATCATCATAAACCTCGGATTCTGATTGGTGCTTCATTAGGAGCCTGACTAGAATAACCTAAATACAAAAACAGATAGATAAAACAGTTAAAACCATTCCATAAAAGCAAACGAACCTGCTTGGAAAACGTAGTGAGTAAAAAGTACAGATCCTTTTGTAGAAGTATGAAGTTACAGAAATAATCAAATAAAGTGCAGATACCTAAAAAATACTGATGTGCAATAACGAAATACATGGATGGACACCTCTGAATTTAAGCCGTACGATTACATAATTCGTTTTGTCCCAAATATCACTTATAATGATGCCATCCTGTAGGTTCCAGGTTGCCAGAGGTTGCGTGGTTGCTCGTAGGTCATGCAGCTCACGTATTATGCTCGGGGACAGAGTGTACAGGCCGTGTCCTCAGCGCTAAAGGCCGGAGGCACACACAGTGGACACTTTAATGTGGGCTGTGTTCCACCTCTGCAGTACTAAATGAACTGGGTCTGACCTTCTACGACTGGACTCTCATTAAAAAGTCTAACATCTATAGAAAAGGCTTATTATGATGTCATATATGGGGGCAAGGTGGTGCGAGCGGTTAGCGTCGCTCTCTTAGGAAACTCTGAGGAGAGCCTACCTCCATTAGTAAATGCACTGTACTAAATCAGATTGTCTATGGTATGGATCTTAATCCTGTACTCGCTGAATCTTGGTGTTGACTTGTTTTTGATTAAAACAGTAAAAAAAGGAGTGGGAGGGATATAACAAACATTAGGTGTAAGGATGATCACTCTCACTGACCTGCTTTCACTGCTACTATTAACTGCCTCCGAGAAATGTCAGGACAACCCCAGAGAGTTGAGCTGCTTAATGAACAGAGCAGCACAAACACACACCACACACACACACACACTACATGAATTCCATCACTCACTCACTCACTAATTCAGCCAGCTTTTACCTTAAGGCTCATTTAACACTTAGGAAGTCCAGCTTCAAGCTCCATCCACCAGAGACGTAAACATCGTGCTCTAAACGAAAAAATAACCACCATGGCAACAGTCATCCGTCAGACATTCTTCTCTATTCGAGTAACCTGTTAAAGCAGTCAGGGGAGGCATTATTATATTCCAATAAAACCAAAAAACAAACTAAATGTTTCAGTTAAATGATTCAATCTCTTTCGTTATTATAGATCCCATAGGTAGGTAAATGACAGTCTGTAAATGAGTCATTTAGCTAAATGATTCAGTCGTTATTATTGGTCACAGGTAAATGATTCAGTCTTAAAAAGAGTCATTTAGCTGAATGATTCTGTCTTTACTATAGGTCATATCGGTGTTACGGTTCGGCATCCTAAAATAAAGGCCTGTGAAAGAACTGTGAAAAATAAAAATAAAACGTTTTTTATGGACCCAATAGCAGTTCGCTCCAGATGGAAGTTGTGAACCAACATATAAAATAATAAAATGAATAAAAGGAATAAATAAACAAAGAGAAAACAGAAAAGCAGCTGCACCCAAATGCACTCACTGCTGGGTTTCGAACCCTAGCTGTGGGCATTCAGGGGCAAATGCGTTACCAGTGAGCCACAGAGCTGTCGCTGAAACACCCACCCTCAAATGGGGCTATATGCCAGAGGACAGACACAAGCAATCCCCAAAACAAGAGGCTTAAAAATAAGACGGCCCAAAACGCGCTAGGGAGAACCGCTGAAAGGGAAAAACAGACAGAAAACCAAGCGCGAATGAGGAAGCGCCGAACAGCGCTCGAAGTCCGAGCGAGGGGGCGTGATGGCTAGCGCTAGGAGCATACGCTGTAAGCGTGCCTGGGGAGCGCTCGCACATGCCTCGTGGCGAGAAAGGTAAAGACACGGAACCTAGTGTTCCGGATCAGCGAAAATGGGAAGGAGGAATAGAGGAAGCGCAGGAGGAAAGTCTGACCCTACGCTAGCCTACAACCTGCCAGGACTCAGGGATGCTCTTATATACCTGAGCCAGGAGGTGTTGCTAATAAGGCAATCAATGCCTCTAAAGACCGGCGCCGCAGAACGCCGAGAGAGCGTCAGGACGTTAAGTGAGCCGACGCTGCCCTCAAGTGCCCCAAGACGGAAGGCCAGTGTGACTCCTAACAATAGGTAAAGGATTCAGCCTTAAATTGAGTGATTTAGCTACAGGATTCTGTCTTTATTATAGGTCACATAGGCAAATGATTCAGTCTTAAAAGGAATCACTTAGCTAAATGATTCAGTCGTTATTATTGGTCACATAGGTAAATGATTCAGTCTTAGAAGGAGTATTTTAGCTAAATGATTCTCTAATTATTATAGGTCACAGGCAAATAATTTAGTTCTTAAATGAGTCATTTAGCTAAATTTTTTTTAGTCATTATAGGTCACATGGGTAAATGATTCAGTTTTAAATTGAGTCATTTAGCTAAATGATTCAGTCGGTATTATAGGTCAAATAGGTATATGATTCAGTCTTTGAAGGAGTCATTTAGCTGAATGATTCTGTCTTTATTATAGGTCACATAGGTAAACAATTCAGTTCTAAAATGACTCATTTAGTTAACTGATTCAGTCTTTAGTACACTTCACATAGGTAACTGATTCAGTCTTAAAAGGACTCATTTAGCTATATGATTCAGATATTATAGGTCACATAGGTAAATGATTCAGGCTGAAAAGGAGTAATTTAGCTGAATGATTCTGCCTTTATTATAGATCACATAGGTAACTGATTCAGTCTTAAAAGGACTCATTTAGCTATATGATTCAGTCGTTATTATAGATCACATAGGTAACTGATTCAGTCGTAAATGCAGTGATTTAGCTAAATGATTCAGATATTATAGGTCACAGGTAACTGATTCATTCTTAAAATGAGTCATTTAGCTAAATGATTCAAATGTTATCATAGGTCACATATGTAAATGATTCAGTTTTTAAAGGAGTCATTTAGCTATATGATTCTGCCTTTATTATACGTCACATAGGTAAATGATTCATTCTTTTTTTTTTAGTATTTTTATTTGGTATATATTTTGTGACAGAGCTCTAGCTGTGCTCTACACTTAATGTGTGTCTCTGGTTTTCCTGCCATCATTCCCGATGCCGTTCTCTCTGACACAGTTAAACAAATCGTCCCTGACACTAATGGGATTTGGGAGTTTGGTTTTGTGATGGATTTTAAAGCTTTGCATCGCTTTAGAAGAACAAGTATGAAGAAACGTGAGGCGCACATCATTACCTGTGTGTGGAACAGTGCTAGAGTAAAGTGGTATAGAGCAGCGCAGCACTGGAGCGTAACTGCTTTTCTCTCCGACATGAAATGGTTTAACAAATGTCGTTCACATGATAAAGGTGCACCAAAGAAGGGCGTCTTTTAGGGTTGTAAGTAGATGTTTGTTTATAAGGCTTTATGTGATACAGCACTTAGCTATACATCTAAGTGCGAGAGAGGGATTACGTATTGTATTGTTTGTTGTTTTTATTGGTGTTGTTCATTTTATTAGTTATATCTTCCAAGCTACATCTTAGAATCTTAGAAATTTGCTTGGGACTTCACTTTAGTGGACAGCTGATGTCTGTTAAATGTGCCTTGTCTGGTCAAAATTGAAGCACAGTACAGTGCAAAAGTCTTAGTCCTCCATCACATTTGGATTCATCACTCACTTTCCCACTTAGCTAAATGATTCAGTCATTATTATAGGTCACATAGGTAAATGATTCAGTTCTTAAAAGAGTCACTTAGCTAAGTAATTCAGTCGGTATTATAGGTCACATAGGTAAATGATTAAGTTTTAATGTGTCGTTTAGCTGAATGATTCAGTCTTTATTATCGGTCACTTAGGTATATGATTCAGTCTTTAAAGGAGTCACTTAGCTAAATGATTCAGTCTTTATTATTGGTCACAGGTTAATGTTTCAGTCTTTAAAGGAGTCACTTAGCTAAATGATTCAGTCAATATTAAAGGTCACATAAGTAAATGTTTCAGTCTTAAGAGCAATGATTTATCTAAATGAGTCAGATGTTATTATAGGTCACAGGTAAATGACTAAGTTTTAATGAGTCATTTAGCTGAATGATTCAGACTTTATTATAAGTCACGGGTCAATGATTCACTCTTTAAAGGAGACATTTAGCTAAATGATTGAGTCAGTATTATAGGTCACATAGGTAAATGATTCAGTTTTAATGAGTCTTTTTAGCTGAATGATTCCATCTTTATTATAGGTCACAGGTAAATGATTCAGTCTTTATTATAGGTCACATAGGTACATCATTCAGTCTATAAAGGAGTCATTTATCCAAACGATTTAGTCATTATTATAAGTCACAGGTAAATGATTCAGTCTTTTAAGGAGTCATTTAGCTAAATGATTCAGTCAGTATTATAGGTCACATAGCTAAATGATTCAGTTTTAATGAGTCTTTTTAGCTGAATGATTCCATCTTTATTATAGGTCACAGGTAAATGATTCAGTCTTTAAAGGAGTCATTTAGCTAAATGATTCAGTCAGTATTATAGGTTACATAGGTAAATGATTCAGTCTTTAAATGAGTCATTAAGTCAAATGATTCAGCTGTTATTATAGTACGTGTTTTTGTACATTATAAATATGATTGTACGATCAGTAAAACACGTTATGTCAGCATCAGGTTTGATGTCACTTTGTCTATTTCTTTGTAACTTTGTTAAGTCGCCAAACTCACCTCTCGCCAAAAATGAATCAGACGTGGGCGAGATAACGAGGTTAGACTTACACACGCTGCCATCTGCAGACCAGGCGGCTCACGCATTCGCCTTTGTGCTGAGCTGAACACACACATCAGAGCACGGCAGATCTTAAACAGGAGGTTATTGATACGACCGAGAGCATTTCCCACCACCACCACCCGCATGCAGAAATCAGCCTCAATATTAGTAATAATAACGCCCTCTCAGGGGCTGCGGCTTCCCCCCTGCAGCTCCGAGAAGTTAAATCGATACGAGCTGCATCAACATTACAGCCATGTTATGTCAGGAGAGTCGCTGAGATCGTTACTGCGCTGCTGGAAATATTACAGAGGAGGAAAGTACAACATGACACGTGTTGGGCTTAGAAACCTTCCTCTAACGTCTGATTTGATTCACTTTTTAATATTGCATTTCATTTTCTGATTGTATTTTAATAAAGAGACTGACAATTAACTATATTTGGTCATTAAACTGTTGCTAAGACAATGCTGTATCTAATCTAAAGGTGGCCTAAGACTTTTGCACAGTGCTGCATGTTGACCAAAGAAAGTGTTTGGTTTTAAAAGCTGAAGAAGATATTGTTTGAGGATTTTACTTGGTGATTTCTTGGTTGAAAAACAATTGAAACGTTTACTGTACTGCTGATTATAGGCTTGTTGGTTTCTTTCTTTCTTTCTTTCTGTCTTTCTCTCCCTATCAGTGATTTCTTGGTTGAAAACAACCTACACGTTTATTTTACTAGTAGGACCACAGCTAATTGGACGCCCTATGTCTACCCCAGAAACGGCTGATTATAGGTTGACAAATGTATTGACTTATTTACCTGTCGTACAGGTGTCATTTGGAAATGGACTGATTGAATGTGCTGCCATGAAGCTTGATGACCTAATTATCGTAAAACAGACACCTTTGACGACATAATTCAGACGTCATTTGAAGCCCGATAGGCCGCTGTATGAAACCGATGCATCACTGTCTCTCTGTGGGAGATGAAAAGGGTCAGAGGCGTCCGCTAGCCACGCAGTGGAAGTCCATAATCCGATCCGCGGTACAAACTCTGAGCGTGAGCAGTAAGCCTGTCAGAGCCGCGGCCAGCCTGCTAGATTACAGCGGATGTGTGTCAGCGGGAAAATAAAGCGGGCCAGTGTACAGCCCGGCCCAAATCCTCCCCCCCCCCTCCAGGAGCGCAATATACAGGGGCGTGTTGCAGTGACTATGGTGTTTTTGTTATGAACCCAAAAGGTGGTGTTTAGAGACAGCACAGCCACGCTGCCCCGGACACGAGTGTATTCAAGCGGTGTTTGAAACCAAAAGAGCGTGTTTAAAGAAAGTGTTTTTAAAAGTGCTTTGAGAAAAGCAAAAGGCGTTGAAAAAAGGGTGGAATCATTTTTAATTCCGCATGAGCTTTCATCGCTTCATATTGTTCACCCTGCTTCAGCTTTATGCCTCCTTCAAACAATGAACTTGAATGAAACGTCGCATTACGTTCTCTTTTATATTTTGTGTTCTCAGATTCTTCAACAAAGCAAAGTGATTTTAGGCTTATTTTAAAGCACTTACCAAAATACTGGTAGTAGTGCTTATTTAGGCTTCCTTCTTCCTTCCTCCCCTTCTGTCCCTATATATGTGTTGGTGACATTCATTCTTTCTTTCTTGTTTTTTCTTTCTCTCTTTCCTCATCTGTGTTTCTTAGCGCAAGTTAGGTTTTGATTCACATCTAAAGATAAAAGCAAATAAATAGATTATTATTATTATTATTATTATTATTATTATTATATATTATAATTATTATTATTAAACTATCCAGTGTGTCAATTCTCACCCCCCCCCCCCCATTGTAGAGGTGTAGTAGTTTTTTGAGGCTTTGCTTCTTTGGGTGTTTCCATAGAAATGGTTGCTCACTCCCTGGGGATTCTGCAACCCTGGTCTGAGACACTCTGTTGTTTATGACTGAGATCACTGATGCATGCTTAATTAATAAGTGGCATCTTTCTTTTTTCTTTCTTCTTTCTCAATTTGTTTTTCTTTCTTCTTTTATTTTTTATTTTCAGTTTTCCTTTTTCTTTCTTTTCTTTCTTTCTTCTTTCTAACTGTGTTTCTTTCTTTCTTTCTTTCTAACTGTTTTTCTTTTATTTATTTATTTCTATCTTTCTTATTATTTCTAAACTGTGTTTTCTTTATTCTTTCTTGCTTTCTTTCTTTATATTAAACATGTGTTTTCGTTCTTGCTTTCTTTCTTTATAATGGTTTCTTTCTTACTTTCTATCTTTCTTTCGTATTTCTTTATAATGGGTTTTATTTCTTTTAGTGACTTGATTCTTTCTTTCTATCTAACTGTGTTTTCTTTCTTTCTTGCGGCCTTCTTCTTTCTTTTCTTTCTTCCTTTATTAACATATATATGTGTTGTTGAATTTATTTCTTTCTTTATTTATTTATTTATCAGTTTCTTTTCTTTCTTCCTTATAATGTGTTTTCTTTCCTTTCTTTATTTCTTTCAACTGTGTTTTCTTTCTTTCTTTCTTGTGCTTTCTTTCTTTCTATAAATGTGTTTTTCTTTTCTTTCTTCTTCTTTCTAACTGTGTTTTCTTTCTTTCTTTCTATCTTTCTTTCTAACTGTGTTTTCTTTCTTTCTTTCTTGCTTTCTTTCTTTCTATCTAACTGTGTTTTCTTTCTTTCTTTCTTTCTTTTTCTTTCTTCCTTTCTTCCCTATCTATGTGTTGTTGGCATTCTTTCTTTCTTTCTCTCTTTGTTTTTTTCTTTCTTTCTTTCTTTCTTTCTTCCCTATCTATGTGTTGTTGGCATTCTTTCTTTCTTTCTTTCTCTCTTTGTTTCTTTCTTTCTTTCTTTCTTTCTCTCTTTGTTTCTTTCTTTCTTTCTTCCCTATCTATGTGTTGTTGGCATTCTTTCTTTGTTTGTTTCTTTCTCTCTTTGTTTCTTTCTTTCTTTTTTTCTTTCTTCCCTATCTATGTGTTGTTGGCATTCTATCTTTCTTTCTTTCTTTGTTTGTTTCTTTGTTTGTTTCTTTCTCTCTTTGTTTCTTTGTTTCTTTCTTTCTTTCTTCCCTATCTATGTGTTGTTGGCATTCTTTCTTTGTTTCTTTGTTTGTTTGTTTGTTTGTTTGTTTGTTTGTTTCTCTCTTTCTTTCTTTCTTTCTTTCTTCCCTATCTATGTGTTGTTGGCATTCTTTCTTTGTTTCTTTCTTTGTTTGTTTCTTTCTCTATTTCTTTCTTTGTTTCTTTGTTTCTTTCTTCCCTATTGTTTGTTTGTTTGTTTGTTTGTTTGTTTGTTTGTTCCTTTAGCTTTCTTTCTTTCTCTCTCTCTCTCTCTCTCTCTCTCTCTCTCTCTCTCTCTCTCTCTCTCTGTTATTAGTTCACAAACACTCTATGTGAACAAAAGTTAGTGGACACCCCTTTAATTATTTCAGCAACAATCTCATGTCTTCAGACAGTTGGTTTGAGAACTTCAACTCCAATCAAACACCTTAAAAATGCACTGGAATGCCAAAAGTGTCAGAGCTTTTGGCTTGTTTCCATAGACCTGGTTACACACTCTCGCAGGATCTGGCAACCCTGTCTGAGTCGCTCTGTTCCTAATTAATAAGCGGCATCTCGTGCGATTTCCCAAACTGTCTCTTATTGATTAAGAATCGTCACCATTTACATTTACATATTTAGCAGACGCCCTATCCAGAGCGGATTACAATGGTCAGTCTTTACAATCCAAGCAATTGTGGGTTAAGGGTCTTGTGCTCAAGGACCCCCCAACAGTGGCAGCTTGGCAGGTGGGATTTGAACCTTTCGCTGGAGAAGAAAAAATGTTCTAACTAGCGGCAGCACTACGAGCGGGTTTCATAACAAGTGCTCGGGTTTGGGACCCCCCAAAAACAGCAGAGTGTGGCGTTGAAACTTTTCACTTCCTGTGAACCCAATTAGAGCTTTAACCGCCAGAGTGACCCCACGTGAACACGCCCCATTGATGGTACTTTAGGTGTTCTGCATCTGTATTTCAGATCCGTGTGTTTCCCGATGCGGTTTCTGCTCCGGTTTAAGCTCAGCGTGACAGAAAAAAGAGTAACAAAAAGTCAGCGGCCATTGAGCAATCAAACCCTCTCCACATTCACTCACTCCAGGTTGAAAACTCGTCCTGTTTTTTTTTTTTTTTTTTTGAACATTTCCCAACTGATGAGTGTTAGAATGACATTAGAGAGTCTTCGGGGTGAAGCGAAGGTGAACGGGGACGAAAGTTCAGCAGCGCGTACCGAGCCTTTGATTTCAGCCGTACCTGCCAGCGCTGACAACGCTAGATCAAACCCACCAGCGCCGGCTGGGTTCATCCATATTTACAGAACTCCTTAGAGAGCGCACGAAAAAGACCCGTCTCAGCAGGTTTGTTTACCGCCGTCATAAAAACATAAAATAAAGTTGGGATCCGACGCTGGCGAAGGAAGACGCCGTCAGTGGCTTCAAACGAGCACAACTGGAGATGTGTCGAGGTATAATTACCGCCCAAATCGCTCCCCACAGTGCACCTCACAGGACGAGATACCGGTCTTAAACTTCGAGATGTGGAAAATATTAAAGGCAGGCTTCTCTGTGAGATTGAAGAACAGTTACAGGTACAGTACAGATCGCTGCCAAGCTCTAGTCTACAATCTCCTGCACATTTACCTTATTTCTTAAGGGCTCATTTTCACTGGGCTAGTGTTTGAAATGCTGGCCAAACACTCTATGTGAACAAAAGTTTGTGGACACCCCTTGTCTTCAGATAGTTGGTTTGAGAACTCCAGTCAAACACCTTAAAAATGCACTGGAATGCCAAAAGTGTCAGAGCTTCCTGTCTAACAGCACACAGTCCTGTTCCAAAATCTAGTGGAAAGCCCTCTCAGAATAGAATAAGCTCTTCTGGAGCAAATATGGGACGAGCACTCTATACTCATACCCATGTTTTTGGGCGTCCACAAACTGTTGTCTATATAGGTATGCGTTAAACATCTGAGAACAAAATGGATTACCGTAGTCACGTAGTACTAGACATTTTGCACAGGGTTTTTTTAAACAACAGTATTAATTCAAACGCAATATGAAAAAAATGCACAATAGTCTTATCTTTGTATCTTTCATAAAACTTGAAAACGACTGCGATTCTATTTTCTGTCAGCACGTGTCGCAAGAGTTCGGTCGTACTAGATGTATATAAGTCAGATTTTTATTTCCTATTATAATTCTTAAGACATTAAACACTAAAAACCTGTATAGCGTACATTAAGTCCTCTTGATATGAGCCAGTTCCGTTCCACAGTGGGTTCGCACGTCCAAAAGTTCGTAAGTCTAACATATTTCGACTTCAACTTGTGATCTCCAACACCTGATCTCTTACTTTCATTTTATTGTTATGGATCGCTGCCTGTCATAGAGATAATCACTGCTTTTAATCTTAATATCAGACATTCTGGGTTTAAAATAATAAGGGTTTAATAATAATTCCACAAAAAGGAGGTATGTACTGTACACACTACTGGACTACACTACCAAGCGTCCCATGTTTATCTTCTGACTTCCTGATTTAGTTCAGCTGTTTAGTTTGGTCTTATTAGTTCGGTTATTTAAATCCTGGATTTTCCCTTGTTTGGCGTGAATTGAGTACGTTTCTCTTCTGTACGGTTCTCACCATGTGTTTTGTGGACTCAGGTGCCCAGGTCTTAGTTTCGTTATTGCACTTAATTCTCCAGTGTTTTTCAGTTTCTTAATAAAGCTCTGCTCTGTACCGTCTTCTAATGTTCATCTCCCGCCTTCTCCCCGAGCAGGACAGTCAGTAAGACCACATCTTAATAAAGCCCAAATATGACTGAGACCGAGTAAACAACAACGTTCTCTATTCAGCACCAGAGATGTGAACTAACAGTTTTTAATTTCACAGTTTTTAAATCATTTTCAATGTACTGCACACACAAGTTCGCATCTTTGATAGTTCGTTAGTCGAAGCGTCACATCTAGGGGACATAGTGTATTTATATTTTTATTTTGTACCTTTTATGGCATAATAATATCAAATCTTCTGAACTACTTGTCCAGGGGCCGGATTTAAGAAAGCGTTCTTCATTCACGAAAGAAGAAGTTCATAAGAATATTCTTAAATGCAATTCTGGAAGAAAACCTTAACAAGTTCTCAAATGTTATGTTAAGAAAATCTTCATTGCATTTGCATTTTCGAGCTTATACACGACGCGAGGCACATTTTGAATTAATTAACATTATTTCCGCTACGTAGTTTAATCTGCTCAGAGGAAAAACATCAAACCAAGCGTTCAGCAAACAAGAAATGGAGGTGATGATGGAAAATAGCTTGGATTAAATAAACTTTCCTTTTGTAATTACGGACGACCTTCATCTTTCACCGAAAATTTTTTAAACATTTTAACAGAAAAGAATTTGGCCTCATTTCCAGTAGCTAAACTGTGTAAAGTTTAAATTTCGATCCTTACCTGGTCATCTCTTACAGCCTGAAAAAAGTGTGACTCTATCGTAAGGTTAAGAAAACATTTAAGAACAAAGTTTTCACAAATACCACTTATTCTCAGACTTAAAAAAAATCATTCTTCAATCAAGATTTTCTTTCTTAAGACACTTTTGTGAGTGGTATCTGCCTCTCATTTACATTTACAGCATTTAGCAGACACCCTTATCCAGAGCGACGTCCAATTGGTACAGTCTTACAATCCAAGCAGTTGTGGGTTAAGAATCTTGCTCAAGGACCCAACAGTGGCAGCTTGGCAGAAGTGGGATTTGAACCCTGGACCTTCTGGTCCAGAGTCCAGTACCTTACCCACTAGGCCACCACAGTCCCACAGCGTCTCAGCCAGTAGGAGGCTCTCAATGCTATTCTTCGGACTCCTCTGAGTGCTTTGTTGAGTCAAAACGTTACAAACTGAACTCTATCCGACGGTGGTCGATTATTAACCTTCACCTCTGGCTTTCTGTGGCTCTGCTGATCTGATCTGGTTGGGGTTCGAGTCCTGAGACGATTACGTCCTGCACGAGTCACTGTAGGTGTCATAATGAGGCGCACTAATTTAGCTACTAGCCCCCTGTGGAGAAAGCGTGCCCAGCAGAGGCCTAGATAAGGCCTAGATATATACTATATGAGGTCAGCTATTCCGTCTTTTACGCTGCTCCATTTGGTTTAAGACTCATTTGCAGAAAGGCTTGAACGTCCTGCGCAGCACAAAATCCCAACTCTGAGAAGAAAAAGGTTTTAATCCGTAAGGCATTAATTATCTTTGTTTACACTGTTTGTTAATCAGCTGGTACATTTTTTACGCTCTTGTTCAGTCTGCTGATTCCAGCACTAGATTATATATAAAGTATTCATCCATACTACAAAGCCAACTTTCTATAAGCTTCTGAGGTTCTGGCTTGCTGTCGGAGTTTAATAAGGCTCGGTATCATTTTATTATAAGATAACACTAATTCGGCTACACTAAAGAGCAAACCCCCTTGAGATATGGTGCCCCGTAAAAGCCTGGATAAGATATGGAGTATAAACTCAGCTATTACTTCCTTATCTCTGCGCTGATTACAAATGAGGCGCAGGCCGCGTCCATAAAACACGCTTTTAGGCATCGTAAAGGGAATGAAACCGTTCTCTCTGCACGCCGATTATGCATATTTCATTTGCAAATATAGGATTTGTGTCAGGATTTTGTCTATAGATACAGAAGAAAAGGCTTTTTTTCCATGATTCGTTTAATTTCTGGTTAATCCGGGCTTTTTTAGGGTGAACACACCTTGTGTGTGTTACTATAACCTGTAGTTTAGTCTCATCAGTCGCACTGGACCCCAGTGCCAGATAAAGTTGAAGAAGGATCTCGTTTGTGGTTGTAACGAGGGGTTATTTGAGTTACTGTCGCCTTTCTATCATCTCGAACCAGTTTCTGTTTCTAAAATACTCAGAAGTCACATAAATACCTTCTTTCCTCATTGATTTGGTCTCTACATGTCTACATGCCTAAATGCTATGAGTGTAACGATACACTCTGCTCACGATTCGATTCACGATACTTACACGATACACGATACTTGATTTTACATTTCACAAAAGGTGTTCCTTTGTTATTTCTGTAATGTAAGCCATGAAAACACCATACATTTTCTTGTATAAGTTTTTTTTAAACAATACAACTTTAATCCCTTGTATTTAAAAGAAATTCTTAAGAAATGAAATGCAATAGCCTAAACTAGTGTGACGTTTTCAAGAATACCACTTGTTCCTAGAATTGTTCTTAAAAATAGTTAAAAAATTATTTAATTATTTTGAAGAATAATTCTTTGTAAGAATGAAGTTGAGAAGATTTTCTTTCTTAAGGCACTTTTGTCCTAAGAAAAGCTTTCTTAAGAAAAAACTTGAGGGTTCTTAAGACAAACACTAATAAGTTCATAATGTTCTTAAATGCAGTTCTCAAAAAAACCCAAGATATTCTCAAAAAGTATCTTATATTATCATTTTAGAGCTTATATGATACATTCTTAAGTTATTTGAATAGTTTTCCGTGTTGTGTTTCTCTATAGGGACCGCGTTTGCCAAGAAATCGTACCACACGATGTTTACACCACAACATACGAAGTTTCTGTGAGCCTACGCCCACTGTAACCTCAAATTCCTGCCCTGACAGGAGTCGAACGCAGCGTTGACTTCTTGTTGTAGCCCATCCACCTCAAGGTTTGACGTGTTGCGCTGAAAGCTTTCTTAAGAAAAAACTTGAGGGTTCTAAGAAGTAGTTCTTAAGTGAAATTCTCAAAAAAACAAGACATTGTCAAACATTATCTTCAGAAAAATAGTAATTTCCTTATGAATTTCTTAAGAAACTACATTTTCTTACGTAGCTACGTAGCAGTTTGGAGCTTACAATACACAGAGGGAGACACATTTGTATTTGTATTTACCGCTATTTCCATTACTTAGTTTAATCCAAAAAAAAGTTGTTGGAAAATACAATAATTGTGGAGTAAAGACGAAAAGCGTAAGAGTAAGAGTAGCAGAGGCGAAATCGGTTACGCAGTCTACGAGAAATGCTGAAGCGGAAAACATAATTAGCGATAGCCCAAGACCAGTGTGGCACTTTCAAGAATACCACTTGTTCTTAGAATAGTTCTGAAAAAAAGAGTTAAAAATTTTTGCTACTTTTTCGTACGAATGATGTTAAAAAAACAGCTTTAAGAAGATTTTCTTTTTTAAGACACCGAGTCCGGTCCCTCATGCGTTGTCGTAGCCCAGTGGCCTCTAGGTTTTATATGTTGTGTTTTTAGATTTGTTGTATTTTTTTTCTTTAAGTCGTAGTGATTGAGGTTGGAGGGATGGAGGATAAGAAATCATAACCCAAAACACACACCCCCTCAGCTCATTTCCTGCCGGCTGGGTGGAGGTAAACACTATTGATCAGTTCGGCTGTCTCAGCACTGATGGATGACTGCAAAGCAGGACCTTAAGGCCGCAGCCATCCGTCGTCCTTTCCCGCTTCGGAACGTTCCAGAACATCAGCCTGCTGCCTGTGGGAAGGGCTTCAGCATACCAACAGCTTCATCACACAAACGCTGACGGGATTAAAGGGGAAATGGAAAAGGCCCTGAACGCATACTGAGCTCGAACCTCGGACCGTTTCTACAAACGTACACAAGTTCCAGTGACATTCTGTTACAGCTATAAAACTCCTACAAATACAAACCTTAGAACTTTTTCATTTAGAAATTCTACCGTCTTAAACGTGAGAATTACAGGCAGTAGAATGTATGTTTGTTCTTAGTACTTCAACACAACATCAGGACCTTATAAAAATATAAAAATACAGAACAGAGAACTTCTACAACTTAGAACCTATAGAATTTAGCACTTCTACGATGAAAAACACCTAAATGTTACTTCTATAATCCCAAAGTACACTTATATATAATCCCAAATGAAAACTTCTATAATCCCAAACTGCAAATGCTTCCCCTTAAAACTTTTAATGTTGATCTGTTGTTACAGATATTTTTATTTGACTTTTAAGTGCTACAGACACTTTTATTCGATCTTTAATTCCATTAATATTTTGTTAGAAATACTTTTTGTATGTATAACACATAAAATATAAAACAGAGCTCTTTCACAACTTCGGACTTTTAAAACTTAGCAGTTCTACAATTTAAAAAAGAATCTCAAATTCAAACTACACGTTTCCCTTCCAACTTTTAATACTGATCCTTTGATACAGCTTATGTTTGCTTGTCTTTAGAACAAATACTATCCTTTCTTATGTTGATATTTTGTTCCAAATAATTTTGTAACGGCTACAAACATTGAATTTAGAATTTTATAATTTAGCTTCTACAATTAAAACATGTAAAAAAGTTGTAGAACATTTACATTTCCAAGCGACTAAAACAAACTGCAAATGCCTCCCCTTAGAACTTTTAACACTGATAATTTGTTAGAGATCAGATTTTTATTTTACTTACATGCTACAAAGAATTTAGAAAGCTGCAATTAATTAAATATCTTGTATTCCATTAATCTTTTGTTAGAAATACTTTTCGTATGTATAACATATACAAATATAGAACAGAGATTCTTCAAACATTCAACTTCAAACTTTTAGAATTTTGCACTTCTACAATTAAGAAAAATAAAACTTTTTTGAACCTTTAGAGCGACAACAACGAACTACAATTGCTTCCCCTTAGAACTTTTAACACTGATCCTCTGTTGCAGATATTTTTTGCACAAATATAATCCTTTCTTACATCGATCTTTTGTTCCAAATACTTTTGTTTCCTTGGAACTGCTGCAAATAGAAAATGTAGAAAGCTACAATTAAGCTACCAAATTCCCTTAGGCATTCATACATACAAAAATGAAATTAAGACTTTAAAGCTAAGCAAGTGCACTACTATTATTTCCCATTGCCACATCACTGCTGTTGCTGAGTAATATTAAATCCTGAAGAATATTTTTCTGCCTCTGGGCACAGGCTGTGATCAGTACATACTGGTTGTTTGCAAATAAATCTCATATATATGAGTGCATTAGCCGGGCTGTATTGATCGATCTAAGCAGCTGGTGTTAAACTTGAGTGGCATAAAGCCAAACTATTGCTTTTAAACTCGCCCTCTCCTTCTAGACACAACTGTTCGTGACTTGCTTTCTTAGAAATGCCCAATCATGGGACTCTATCGACTGCCTGCGTCAACCCTGGCGAAACATGACTCCAGTCCAATAATGTTATTCCGGGGCTGATGGAGTTCTTCTGTTCAGACCATTTGATTGAGTTATCGTCTGCTGGAAATGAAAAATCCATGAACGGCTTTGACACGCCTGTCAGTTTGGCCGGCATTTGGATATTCATCCATGGATGGTGATATTCAGCCCCGCCTTGGCAAAAAGGGAAAAAAAGAGGCAGCGTCAGCAGCAGAAAGTAGACGCTGACCTTGTTTGAAACACATTTCCTCAGAGTGCTATGGGGCCGTGGGGAGCGACTTCAACCTCCACTCATTTAAAATCTGCAAACAGCTAGCAGGCGCTCTGCGGTCTCCCCGGGAGCACTCTGCCGCCTCTCCTCCCTCCGACCAGCGCCACGCCGGAAACGTGTACGGAGAAGTGTACAGAGCAACGCATCGATGCATGTGCCTGATGTCGAAGGATTCGGTGTCATTTATTTAAATCTCATTAGTCAATGCACGGCCCCTAAGGTTTCTCCTCGCTGTGGCGTAAGTAGGTTCCACATTCGTGCTCATTAAATGCCCGCCCCAGGTGGCATAACCGAGCTGGATGCTGGCATTTGGTACTCTTTCGCTCCTTTTTTCCTGCCATGCCTACACTAAAACACTGGGGCCTCGGTACTCTTGTACATCAGTGACTAGAATCCTCGTCACTTCCGCTTCCTTCATCATGACAAAGGTTTTTTTGTTCACCCTCTTGCTCTCTCATACATGGGGCTGTTTCAGACTAGAATATCCGCCTGCTGGCATGACTTTTGGGAGGTGAAAGGATAACCAGAGCTCCTTGAGCTGTGTAACGGCTCTGATTAAAGATTTTCCAAAGCGCCGCGGCCTGTCAGTTTCGAGAACAGACCGAACAGCTTCACTTTTCTTTCTAAAACAATGCACCTTTACTAACGCAGAGAGCGTCTGTAAGTGCGTCCGTGGTCTCCACACTCCCAGCGAGCGCTCTTGATCTTCGGCTCTTTTGTTCATTAACATAAAGCCGTTCTAGCTGCCTACGCACAAGCACCCAGCGATCCACTCGAGCCTGCCTGAAGATCCGCTTTATCAATTAGACACTACATGACGTTAATAGATGGAGATCGGTGGCTGAAACATCTCGACGTAAACAGCAGCTCCACGTCGGACTGTTTAAATCGAGCAGAGGTTTGATCTGCACTTGTTCCTGACCTTGTTCTGCGTTTTTCAGCTTTGCGACTTCCTCTAGTTCGATATGAAAGCGTGTTTTGTCTGGCCTTTCCCTCGCCGTGTGCGTCTTCCTTTTGATCTCTCGGTCTTTGTCGGCGAAAGTGATAGAGATAGACGCCGAGCTTTCCGCTACGCCGTTTGAGCTCTGCTGCCGGCAGACGCTGCTCTGACACTGATTTATCTCGTCTCAGACGCTTGTCGCTGTCATGAGGGTTGAACTGCGGGGGAATTCGGGCGTACACCGACTTCTCATCGTTACCTTATTTGAAGTCAGGAGCTGTTATGAGGCTTCAGCTGTAGAGCTTTTGTGTTTGTTAGAGGTTTCGGGTCACAGATCGGGCAAAGTGAACTCCGGGGTCAGGTGGAGGGCTCGATCTAATTTTGAGCTACAGCCGGGTAAGAGTTTTTCCAGCGATAAAACTGGGATCCTGCAACCACGCTTGGTTTTGGGCGGCAAGAAATCATGGGCAAAACGTTTAAACCGTGCATTTAGGCTATAATAGAGCAAAGCGTGCGGCCGTGTCTGTGTGTAGCAGCAATTCGTAGGCATTTATCATATTTGCGTTCAAAGCACAAGGTCTAGACCCTCACTCGCCCACGCGCCCACGTTTCAGCACAGCAAAATGACTTTTTCCATTTCCTCTATCCTCACCCCTCTTACGACATCCAATTAGCTCTCTGTAATTACCTTATTGCCTGGAAAACGTGGATTTTGAACAAGGAAACGGGGCGTGTAGACAGGAGCGACGCTTAATCAGACTGTGTCTGGCAAGCTGAACAACCCTTTATTCTGACCCTGTGGAAGGTCTAAAGTACCGTAGGGATTGGTTTGTAAGATCATTTACAATGGAGTGAAAAGTGTTTGCCAACACAACACAAGTAAACACAAAATAAACACAAAATGCAGTTTTTAAATGAAGGTGTTTATTATTAAAGGTGAAAAAAATCCAAACCTACATGGCCCTGTGTGAAAAAGTGATTGCCCCCTAAACCTAATAACTGGTTGGGCCGCCCTTAGCAGCAACAACTGCAACCAAGCGTTTGTGATAACTAGCAGTGAGTCTATTACAGCGTTGTGGAGGAATTTTGGCCACTCATCTTTGCAGAATTGTTGTAGTTCAGCCACATTGGAGGGTTTTCCAGCATGAACGGCCTTTTTAAGCTCATGCTTCAGCATCTCAATAGGATTCAGCTCAGGACTTTGACTAGGCAACTCAAAAGTCTTCATTTGGTTTTTCTTCAGCCATTCAGAGGTGGACTTGCTGGTGTGAACCCAAAGTTCGTTTCAGCTCGAGGCCACAAACAGATGGCCGGACGTTCTCCTTCAGGATTTTTTGGTAGACAGCAGAATTCATAGTTCCATTTATCACAGCAAGTCTTCCAGGTCCTGAAGCAGCAGAACAGCCCCAGACCATCACACTACCACCCCCATATGTTACTGCTGCTATAATGTTCTTTTTCTGAAATGCTGTGTTACTTTTATGCCAGATGTAATGGGACACACACCTTCCAAAGAGTTCAACTTTTGTCTCGTCAGTCCACAGAATGTTTTCCCAAAAGTCTTGGGGATCATCAAGATTTGTTCTGGAAAAATTGAGATGAGCTTTGATGTTCTTTTTGCTCTGCAGTGGGTTTTCGTCTTGGAACTCTGCCATGCAGGCCATTTTTGCCCAGTCTCTTTTTTATGCTAAAGGCATGAACACTGACCTTAACTGAGGCAAGTGAGGTCTGCAGTTCTTTGGATGTTGTTGTGGGGTCTTTTGTGACCTCTTGGATGAGCGTCGCTGCGCTCTTGGGGCAAAATTTTGGTCGACCGGCCACTCCTGGGAAGGTTCACCACTGTTCCATGTCTTTATCGATTTGTGGATAATGGCTCTCACTGTGGTTCGCTGGAGTCCCAAAGCTTTAGAAATGACTTTATAACCCTTTCCAGACTGATAGATCTCAGTTACTTTCTTTCTCAATTGTTCCTGAATTTCTCAGCATGATGTGTAGCTTTTAAGGATCTTTTGGTGTCCTTCACTTTGTCAGGCAGGTCCTATTTAAGTAATGAAGTCCTGATCAGGCCTGGATGTGGCTAGAGACAGTGAACTCAGGTGTGATAAACCACAGTTATGTTTTAACAAGGGGGTAATCACTTTTTCACACAGGGCCATGTAGGTTTGGATTTTTTTCTCCATTTATAAAAAATGCGTTCATTTAAAAACTGCATTTTGTTTTTACATGTGTTGTCTTTGACTAATATTTAAATTGGTTTCATGTTCCGGAACACTTCAGTGTGATAAACATGGATAAATGGACAGGTGCTTATCTAAAGCATTCCTTGGCTGACGGGATTGGTTCTGTTAATGAGAGCGGACATGATGAAAATCTGACAAGACTGCACCCGAGTTTAGTCCTATAAGGTCTTATATCCAAAATCTCCAATGCATTTGGGGTCCTAACTGTCAGGTGGGCATTATTTCGAGGACTGAAAAACGCCTCTGTAGTGTGGTAGAGCAAAGAGAGATGTTCTTACTGAACCCTCAGGCCGTGAGCCTTTTAATGCTCGGATGCTCCGTATAAACCTGTTTGTTCCTGCGTGTTTGTGGGAAGATGTCCGCGGCTGAGTCGTTTTCAGCTGGCAGATTAATGACTCGGAGCTCTCTCGCTAATGACTTCCTGTTTGCTCCGCTCGGGCAACGAGGAGACGCCTGTCAACCCCGGCCGGCGATAAACGCCCGCACACACTCTGACGTAGGCGCATCGATCGAGGCTCATGGTCGGTCGTGTCAAAAAGTCGATTTGCTTAAAATCTGTAGCAAAATTTCACTCGGAGTTCTATTTGAGTGCGTAACACGAGAGCCGCGTTCGTACCAGAAACCCCGAAGCGCACAAAAACAAAGGGAGTTCTCTCCTAAAGCGAAATGTGCACAGGGAACTGGGGAGAGATGAAAGGGTGAGGAGGATTGAGGATCAAAGGAGAACAAGCAATAGAAAAAAAGGGAAGAAGACGAGCATGAGGAGGTCTTTTGTGGATGAAAATTCCTTCCCCCTGAGAACGAGAACAACAGGCGTTCCCTGAGGACCGTCCAAAACCCAAGAAACTAGTCATGTCTTTATTCCTGTAAGGTTCCCCGAGCATACGTTAGTTTTAATCAATGGGAACCACAATACAACGGCAATAAGGTGCAAAACCGTTATGATTTGGGAGGAATTACCCTCAGGGAGCTCCTCCTAAAACAACATTGGTTCCTGGAATGCCAGTAGGAACGCTGATGTGACTAAACCACTCAAAATCATCTTCCTCCGTCGCATTAAAGCTTTAACTTCACTGTCGCTCCATTTGTCTGGTTTTTTTGTAGTTCTTTTTTCCATTTTCAGCAAAGATCTGTTGTTTAAACGGCTACTGGTGTTCAAATATTTAAAAACTACACACTCAGGGTTCCTACGTGCTCAGAAAAGTACCTACCCCGAACTAGAGCAAAAGTCCCAATACATTAGGGCTGTGCTAATAAATCTATACAGCAAAATATGGTGATATTTATTTTCGTGATAGATTTTCAGCTCAACATTTTTTAAGGGAATAAAAAACGTTTTATATGGGGTGTAAACTACAATCTCAGTTCCTGTAGATGGTCCAAATCTGCAAATATGATTTTCTCACCAAATCAGATTTTTTTGGGTTTGCAGACTGCCTTTAACGTGATCTATAGCCGACACATCCTAAACTAAAAGAACAACGCGTCACGTGATTCGCTCATCCAGAGGTAAACCAACAAAACAAGAGTCGACAGTAACAGGTACTTCTTTAATGGTCATGATAAAAAGGCACGTTCTTTATTTTATTTGAGGCTCGTTCTTTGGTTTGCGTCCTTGTTTTCCTTGAGTTTGCTTTCAAGCTTTTTATTTTCTGCCCTCCAGTGGCTGCGGTCGGGAATTTCTTTAAAAATTCCCTCAAACATGGAGCGATAATTTGGTTTCTTCCTGCCACTGAAACCTCACTCACGGCTTTATGACGAACAACAAGTTGGGCTGTCGCAAAAGTCGCACCCATTTCTGAATGTCCTGGTCACAGAACGTAACTGCTGGTTTACCCAATAAGCCATTTGAATTGGGACATTACCATAGAAACATATTTGAATAAGGATATTAAGCTAACTGATTTAATCTGCAGAACCGCGCACGTCGAGTTAATCACGTTCCAACCGGCCAGAGCGCTGGAATTTACCAACACCTCACCCAACGGCACGGCTTTCACTTAACCAATCGCTCCGTCTTTTGGAAACCGTTTCAAAGTCTCATTCCGAATCCGTTCTAGAGTCTTACAGAAGTCTTTCGTTCCCCCGGCCTGCGCCGTACAAGATTACCGCACTGTGACGCTAGCCATTACCGAGTGTCTTTATTTTGCCGGGTGAAGGCTAATCCTGAATTAAACGCGCTCGGTGTGACAGAATACGACGGGTCTGCCAGAATGAGATTAGGATCCAATAAATGCAAAACTCCAACTAAAGAGGGGGCGGGGGTGTTGTGGGAGGAGGTTTTTGCTCCGAGACCAAAGCAGCACAGCCGGGTCTGCCAGAGACCTCTGCTAATGGATACGAGCCGCGCCGCTGACTTCCAAAGTGGCTTTCTTGAGTTTTCCGGCTCTATTCTCTCTCGATTTTAGGGTTACGTCTAAAATCAAGCGCTGTGGAGGAGCAGCTATGGCTACAGGGCTATGGAGTAGAAGGTCTGGAAAGATCAGGGTTCAAGTCCTGCTACTGTTAACCCACAAACGCTTGGGATTATATGCCGGCGTCTACAGAACTGGTCAACCAAAGACCTTTCTGATCCTGCTGAGTGACTAAATAAATAAATAAAAAGTCATTCCAAGCCTTTTATTTTTTAATCTCTTTTTCTGTTTTTGCCGTGTTGAGCAGAATGAACAGGTCCTATTGGTATAGTAATACTGATCGTAACTAATGTTCAGTTGTGCTAGTCACTGGATATGTTCTCTTTTTTGGACCATTCTCTCTAAACTCTAGAGATGGCGCTGTGTGTGAAAATCCCACTAGATCAGCAGTTTCTTAAGTAAAAGCACCAACAACCGTGCCACGTTCAAAGTCACTTACATCCCCTTTTCTTCCCCGTTCTGATGTTTGATTCAGCAGCTCTTCTTGACATAAACGCCTAAAAGCACCGAGTTGCTGCCATGGGAGTGGCTGATTAGAACAGGTGTACCTAATAAAGTGAGTCTACTACATTGTAATAGCACTTAATACATTATTACATGTTAATAACATTGTAATAACACTGTAATAATAATTAATACATTATTGCACTGTAATGACAGTGTAATAACAATGAACAAACTATTACATTGTAATATTTATTTACATTGTTATATATATAAAAGTGGGTGTCTGCAAACTTTTGGAAAAGATGCATTAATAGGAAGATTTCCTCATGCTCTCACAGACTTAAACAGCTATAGACAGCTATAGACTTAGGCCACTATTAGATATCTGTTTTAGCAACAGTATAATGACACTTACTCTTAATACATAATAATTTGTGAATACTTTGTAATACTCCTGATTGTTACAGAACCAGAACACCCCAGAGCGGATGGCCTTAGCATGCAGCCTGTATAAATCCTATATTTATTACAATAAAGAACACAAACCAGCCCTCACCGACCTCATATTTCTGGACCCGAGACCCTGAAGCATGTGGAATGGGCCAGGCAGGGCCGAGGCTCCAGCAGGGACGTGTCCTCACTCAGGTCCAGTTCCAGCACTGAATACCAATGGTGTGAATACCTAACGCTCCTCCCCGGTCATTCCGCACTCGGCTGGACCTCCAGACTCATCTCCAGACAGGTCGTAAATCAACCGGCCGTCCCTTCAGGCACCAGGTCCCGAGGGCTGCCAGGAGGACACGTTTTACTGTCTGAAGGTCTGACAAGATCTTCTTTAATATTCGCCACCTTCAACACGTTCTCAGCTCATCTCTAAATCAGCTAAATGCTCTTCTCAACTCGTCTTCTGCTTTCCTCCTCTCTTTTCTTCTCTTCCATCCTCTCATCAAGAAAAAACGTATGAAGGGTCTTAAGACAAACACTAAGAAGTTCAGAATGTTCTTAAATGCACGATTTTTTTAAAAGACCATCGTGATACATCATTAAACCCTGTTATTTATATTTATTATTTTATTATTATTCTGACGCAATAGTGGAACCTTTTGAAAACACCTTTAGCGTTTGGTCGTGGTCCCTCATTTATACAGCGATTTCCACTGCAAAATCGACGCCATTTTTTAATTCTAACCGATTTGTGGACAATGTTGGACCTTACTCAGAAGACACTGGTCTGGTCTGCTGAATACTGGGTAAATTAAATCCGCGAGTCTGTTCTATTGCTCTTACAAACTGTTACACAACTCTGCGTTAATATATTGCAATGTAAATGAGATGCAGCACGTTTAGGGATCTGGCTCCTCTCCCCCGTTCTCAGCATATGGACTGTAATATGTTTTATGCTAATGCAGAACCGAGGCTGGAATGTGAGACGATCCTAAGTGGAATATGAACCCCTGTTAGAGACGACGGGTGGGATTTGAATATTTATTCACGTTTATTGCCTGACCCAGCCATGTCTGTCACCTCTGCACCAGTTTGATTGGGCCGTGCAGTGCAAGATCTGGCAACCCGCCAGAGCCTACGAGCACATAGCCAGGTTACGTAAACAATAGATTTACATCGTTTCAGTTCTCGACCACCTCGGAACTAGTCGAATTCAGTTCTTGATGCATTTTGATCTAGAAAATATCTCTCAGTTCTCGTGGTTTGCTCGGTACTCGGCACTCTGGCTTAAACTTGTATGAGCCGAAACTCGATTCACGATTCACGATTCAGTACACAGTGATTCAGTGATTCAGATTCACAATAGCTCCTTCTCTCTGCACTCTGCTGATCATGTTTATCTACAGTACTGTGTTCTTAGTGCAAATAAATCTCCAAGGGTCCTGTTTTGTTTCACTTTGTGTTAATGATTTTGGATAGCTGTGGGTTAATGTAAGTGTTAATGTGGAATCGGCTCCTCTATGATACAGTACAGACTCTATTAAACTCATCAGTTCATGATCTATTTAAGTTATGATGGATTTGTTGGACATATCCCCATCATAAATCAGGAGCTCCTGTACAACACAACTCCATTAATGCTGATAATGCCTCATACAGGGGGATTTTCTGGAGAACCGATTCATTCCACTTACATGATTCCTTATGGGAAACATTAGCTCGGTACTCGCCCAAACTCCTGGGTGTATACCAAACTGGAGCTTGAGCACATAGTGCAGGACTAACGGCTCCTCTCGGAACATTTCCCCCAGTCGCTCCGGCGTGTTTTTAATACAGAAAGAGAGTGACTGATGCAATTCCGTGGATTATACTGAATAACTGAGCTGTGAATCCTAATCCTTGCTCATGCAAGAAATCCAGTCACACAAGCTTTGGTTTCTTATACCTCGAATCTTTTTGCGATTTGTGTGCAAGACGAGGAGGAACGAGCTCGCGACGTGTCGGTGTATATTCACGAGCAGGATTTGTACGTTCTGTAAAACGCAGAGCGATAACATCTACATCAGGCTAACAAATGAATTATTCTAAGCTGCTTATTAAGACCTGCCTTAATTCTTCAACAAGCTGCTTGTTGACATGATGGCGTCACGCAGTCGCTCCGGATTCCGGCTGAGTGCAGGTTTTACAAATCCATATTAAGCTGAATGCAATCCTAAAACCGAGGAGTTTACACCGAGCCTGCTTAAAGTGTGAAATGTTTGGGTTCCAACCATCGATATTATTTTTATATGGTCATGCCAAATATGGTCATGCGCCGAGAAAAAAGACTTACCTTGAACTACGTGGTACAAATTCCCTATACACGGCGTTCTAAGAACTACAAACCGTCCCCGCTTCCTGCCCAACAAACACACGAGTTCTAAGAACTACACTGTTTGCAAAAAGCGCCTATGTATTACGCTGCAGCTGGTTGAATTGAACTGGACAAATGTATGTGCTCAAGCTAACAGCAGACATCAGCAAATCCTGTGCGGCAGTAAAGTGGAGAAGAAACTGTTACTAAAGAGAGGCAACGGAGCAAAACAGCCATCCTGAACGCACCAAAAGCCCCGGGAACGTTAATATCGAGAATGTGTGAGTAAACCGTCCCTAAATAAACCCCGCTAGTCATAAACAGGCTGTAGCGCACATTTCCTTTGTGTGCTTAATTCAGCGAGACCCTTCTCGCAGATCAAAAAACGTTCCTCCGAATTTCAGGGTTTGACTCCTCATGAATTCAAACGAGCTATTTTGCGGTGCGCGAACGCCGCCTTTCCGGTCTCGTCCCCGCGCTCTTTTCTTCTCCTCGACTCTCGTTCGCCATGCAGAGGGATAATTTGTGCCAGCGAGTGAAAGGAACAGACGGGCCGTGACTGTACAGACGTAACTTTTGCCACGCCATGGAGACCACAAAGCTGTCAGACTTCCCTCCAATTAGAAGGCAGCACTCAACAGTTAAGAAGATCTTAACACTCGCTCAGAGTTCACATCACACACACACACACACACACACCACACCACACGATGGAAGGGCTTTGCAGTTCGTAGTAGAACACCCCTCTACCTTCACAATTCTTATCCTGTGCGACTTTCGATCAAGTGAGCAGATGAAAAAAAAAAACATTGCTCAGAGCTCCATCTTGGGATATGAACCGGATTTGAACTTATAACCTTCTGACTGCAAGATCTGAACTTGGATCTATTCCGGGGTGATATACAGTTGAGCTGACCAGAGGTTTGCAGAAATGGGATTTGCACTCAGACTCCTCTGATCAGCCAGATGAATTTTTCACTAAAGCATTTTTTTGTTGCTTTGTTTCTGGCTGGAATGAAAGCCCAATACGTTTGTCCACATGTAAGTTTGTGTCCCAGTACTTTTGTCCACATGTGGGTTTGTGTACTAATACTGTTAGCCATATGTCCCAATACTTTTGTCCATATGTGAACGTATGCAGAAACCATGGTAAAGCTGTAAAAGTGGTCATTTACACATCATGGAACCTGGATCAGGGACTCTTACACGTCATGACTGGAAACGTGTTTGGCTATTAGGTAATTTCATGATCTGAATACAATCCATATACAAAAATGCATGAAGTAACAAGTATGTGGAGCCTTATGGAGTTTAAATACAATGTCTTGAGTTCTAGTATTATTTACCTTTCTGAATAAAAAAGAAATCATCTGAATGTGTAGACGGTCCAAACGTGACAAAGTGGGACTGAAAATATAATGAGGAATCCGCAAGAGTGACGAGTAAAATAAGAACCAGTCATGACCCATTTACATTTACAGTATTTAGCAGACGCCCTTATCCAGAGCGACTTACAATTGGTACAGTCTTACAATCCAAGCAATTGTGGGTTAAGTGCCTTGCTCAAGGACCCAACAGTGGCAGCTTGGCAGATGTGGGATTTGAACCCTGGACCTTCTGATCCAGAGTCCAGTACCTTACCGGCTAGGCTACCACGCAAAGGTCCCCACCCGACAACGACTGTAACAACCGACCTCTTAGGAGTTATAATAGGAGAAAAAAAACTGTCTTATATACAGGCAATTCACGTCTGAATGACAGAAAACCAGTACAAGCGACACCTGCTGACGGGAAAGAGAATCGCAGGCTGAAAACAATGGTAACGTTCCTTTTGTTTTCGTTTTGAAAGTCTTTCCAGTTTGATAAATGATACAAATAAGAATGACTGTATTGTACAGTGCCAGTACTAGGTACTTCTGTAATAATACTGTTATTAAACAATACATCAAGCCACGCATTACTTCAGTAAGGAGAGGTCAATGGTTCAGACCCTATTGTTAGGATGAGAGTTAAAAGTCGCAGTTCTGCCCTGACCTTTATACGCTCAGTGAAGCTGCCAAAAATATCTTCGTACACATTCAGTAGAGCCCTTGCATAAGACATTTAAAATGCTAAACATCTGCATGTCTAATACTGATTTCCCGCTCATTTATTCAGCACGGTCTGATTAATGAGCAAGCGACAAATGGACTGCAGTCTGTCATAAAGCTGTGAAAGGACCCAGATTTCTATCCGATCCCAGCCCTGCGTTACGAGAAGGAAAAGAACTCAATTCAACCCTAGAAAATCTCTCCCTGTCTCTTTCTCTCTCAGCGTTCATATCTCCCAGTCTCTCGCACCTCTCCCCCATAATCCCTTTCCTGCTGAACCGATTCTGTCTGGCTCAGAGTCTGACGGCAACTCCGCTTTCCTCCTGCAGTGCTCATTTTAAATAAGGGTCACCGAGTCCCAGAGGCCAAAATAACTTCATGTACAATGCAAAGAAATTCAGAGCTGTTCCAGGTCACATGTTATGTTGTAGAGGGGTGAGGTAGTAAAGTGAGAGTCAGTAAGGCGTCATAGCAATAATTACAAAATGAAATGTAGTGCAAATAATACAGATGTGCAATATAGGCACAATTTTTATTTTATTTTATTTTTTTTATGGTGTGTGCAGATGAGGAGGGACGAGTTGAGAGGCTATGAGATTTTTTTAGGCTGCTGTATCAAAGAAACACTGAAATACAGTCATTACCTGAAAATAAAACAAGAACTGGTTTAAAAGATGTGGACAAAATGAAGCCTGAAAAATTAAATCAAACCTAATTTTCCGACTATAAATGACGTTCCTAATAAGATCAAACTATAAACCGTTCACCATTTGCTGCAGGGACAAATCCGAGGAAGGTAAAGGTGCAGCTGAAACGGTTTCCTAAGGAAACGAAGCAGCTCTCCAGCAGAGACGCTGAGACAAGCAGCTGAAACTTAAAACGGTTCTCATTTGGAAACGATTACAGCGATTAATACACCTTTGTTCTGAGTGATTAGTTATTGATTTAAGACTTTGGTTACTGTTCATTATCAAGCGCTAACAAACTCTCGGAGCTCAGCTCTTAAAGCATTTAATGCACACGGCCTTCTATTGAATCGCTCTTAGTCCTTATTTTACACTTATTTTAGTGGAAGAAATTGTTTTTGCTTTTGCACATGACTAGAATGGCATGGAGAGCTCGCATTAAAATTTTTATAAAAGTAAATATTTAATCCAGGTGGGTTTGTGTCCCAATAGTTTTGACCACGTGGGTTTGTGTCTCAATTCTTTTGACCACGTGGGTTTGTGTCTCGATACTTTTGGCCATGTGGGTTTGTGTTCCAATACGTTTAGCAACATGTGGGTTTGTGTCCCAATACTTAAGCACTGTGTAATAAAAGTGCTAATAAATATAATAAAGTAGAGATTATGAGGGAGGATGTGTGTTATTTAGTCCTGGATCTCGTGTCCTCAGTGGGAAAGTTTTGTTGGCATGACACTCAAGAGGGGAGGGGGCGTTACTGCCCTCTGATGTGGAGCCTGTCGGAGCTCGATTCTGTACCACGACCTTGTTTTCCTTTCACTTTGATCTCATCAGCTTTCCACTCAATCACCTCCTCGCTCGTTCTCCGGCTGATGATTCCTGACTTGCACTCAGCAGGACAGAAATATCAGCTTCAGTCTCCTGATACGTGAGGCGGGGCATCCACGCCACGCGGAATGAACTGGCTGATGCCAGGAGCGAAGCTTCACAGCACATCACGTCGGGTTCATCTAGGGGTTTGGGTACGACGATAAAAACTTTTTCAAAATGAGTCCTGGCCGTTTTTCCACCTGTGCGTCCTGACTAATGATAACCGATTCCATGTGCCAATTAATGCCATTTTTGAATGCGATATTTACACAAATATTTACACTTTTTAATTTTTTCCCAGAAAGATGTTGCTACTGTCTGATAATAACTGTTGTTAAGTGCAATAAAATGTATATTTGGTTTTTATTTATGAAAAAAATGCAAATGGAGACAGCGCATTTATAGCTTAAATAAATGCCCATTCAAAGTTCAGCAGTTTGGTGTCTCGTTTATTGTTATTAGTTTATTAGTACAAAAAAAGGCGTACTATTATTAGGCAATATATATCAGCCATGGGTCTCCCTGCTCTCTAAGTATCAGCATCTGCCATTAAAAAAACATATCGATCGATCACGAGTCCCAATTAATTCAAACAATGGTTGTTCAAATGGACAGCAGCGTACAACAGAATTGAGTCCAAATGGTCCAGACCATCAAGTCAGGACCAGTCAGGACTTTTTGTACAAACCTTAGCTACTTCCCTTAATAGGGAATCCACCCAAAAAACTGCCCATGAGTGAGAGGCACAGCTCCATGTCTGCTGAGAGACGGCAACACATTCAAAGTTTAACTGTCTTTATGAATTTCAGTGCATTAACCAATCTGTACACACTGTTGCTGTTTTGAAATAAGTATGGCCTTTTATTTGTTAATATGCACAGTTAGATAGAGTGAAAGACTAATTACACTCTTATAATGAATCTGCACTCGGTCAGTGGTCTTTAAGCGCTGACGATATCCTCGATAGGCTCATAAAAGCACATCATCTATGATGATGACAAAATGTATCACGATACAATCAAATATCGTCATGTTGCCCAGCCCTATGTTAAAGACAGCTTGACAACTAACCATGGTACAGAATATGAGGATTAGGACAAACTTCAGGAGGTTTAAACCAGTCACAAAAACACACCCAGCAAATCTTAGATTAATCATTCTGCAAAAAAAGTGCCTTACAACAAGAAAAGCAACCAAAGCCAAGACATAACAAACGCTGTCACCGATTACAACACATAAATCATGGTGCCAATTCAGGCCGGTTTAAACAACTTTTGAATCACTTAGACCCAAAATACACACTGACAAAATCGCAAAAAATATCGAGATATCACTTTTTGTCAGTACAGCCATCCCTTATTAACACATCTGCAGTGGTTATAATACCGGACTATGGACCAGAAGGCCGTTTGGACCCTTGAGCAAAGCCCTTGGTCCACATCTGCTTGGATTGTACACAGTAAGACTGTATCAGTTGTAGATATAAATGAATGCATTGTTACTAATGATCCATAACCAATTAGGGGTGGGCAATATGACGATATTTGATCGTATCATGATACATTTTGTTATCGTGATAGACGATATGGTTTTCTGATCGTATCAAAGAGTGCTTAAAGAACACTGACCAACTGATTTGATTCATTTTTAAGAATCTGTCACTACTGATGGATTTCTGTATCATGATAAATATCGTGAACATGAAAATCGTGAAAATATCGTGAACATGTCTTTTAATATCATGATATGTTTTGACCATATCGCCCACCCCTATAACCAATCACTGACGAAATTCAGAACATTCACAGAGCTTAACTCGTCCATCATGAACCGCATCTAATTTACGGCTAATTCGGCCACCAGGGAGTCTCTCGTCACGCCCCGTCCTTCACACCGCACTAACTCCCGAACTCAAGCTTCCAGCTCGCCATCCTCAGCATGAGGTAGAGTTTGATCACACTAACGAGCTCGTTACAAGACGGGTCACGCCCAGCTACCTTCCACTGGGGAATCCCGAATTTGTTTGATGAGACTGCTGCATCTCCATGGTTACGCAGGGAGAGGCTCTTCGCTTTGGGGTTCGCTCTGGCTCGTCCTGCTCGCAAACCTCAGTTTTGACTCGAGCTTTAGCGCCAGAGATGCCAACCAGATTGGAAGTGAGCACCAACAAAGCAAGGGACGGCCGTGCCAACATTGAGACCATTGTCGTGTGGGTTTGAATCGGATCCTCCACTGTACTTTTCATACAGGATTATCTGCATCAAACCCAGCTTGATTTTTGCAGCGTAAAGTCCTGGTGCCAACATTTGCAGTTTGATGAAAGAAAATGTTTCCTGGCACACGGCCCTGGCACAAGGTTAAGATGTCTGGGGATGACTAGGGAAAAACAGCTTGATTTTTTTTTCCCCTCACATTCTCAGGGCAACTTTAAATTACGTCCAAACTGAACACGTGGAGCGTTAAAGCGGGCGCAGCCAAACGCTTCCCTTTCACAAGAAGCGAAAGAAAGTCGTCACGCTTGAGGCAGGCATGTGTCATATGTGTTATTGCACCTTTAGTCCTTCCCTCGGGGGGGTTTCTGGCTCCCCTTTTTCGCCTCTGCCTCACCCTTCATCTTCTCTCAGGCAAGCCGTTGCTACTATTGCTTCCTCCGAGGCTCCGTGCTTGACAACCGTAACGCATTTAGCTCCCGGAGGGGGGCGGATCTGGTGGAAGCACGGTACGAGACGACTCCGCTGGTCTCAGGAGGGTCAGGATGAAGTCGGTAGGGAAACTCAGAAATTTTGGCACTGCCGCAGATCGGACTCTGAAAATGGAAAGGGAAATGATTGCCAGTTCATTAGATACACCTATTCAACTGCTCATTAAGGCAAATATCTAATCTGCCAATCAGCCATTGGAGACTCAATGTATTTAGGCATGTAGATAGACAAGTCGAGCTACTGAATGAGGGAAAAAGGTGATTTAAGTGACTTTGAATGTGGCATGTGGCAGTAGATCAATGATCTACTGCACTGGGGAACTGGGCTAACTTGGCTGTAAACAGGGTGTAATATGCCAATAATAAATTTATACCATTTAGCAGACCCTTATTCAGAGCAACCACCCAACAGCGACACCCGAGCACAGCAGGGATTTGTCATCCAGAGCCTAACCACTAAGTCACTACCATCCTGATATATAGTGGTGCTTAAAAGTTTGTGAACCCTTTAGAATTTTCTGCATAAATATGACCTAAAACGTCATCAGATCATCAGAAAAGTGGATAAAGAGAACCCAGTTAAACAAATGAAACTAAATCTTATATTTGGTCATTTATTTATTGAGGAAAATGATCCAATATTACATATTAGTGAGTGGCAAAAGTATGTGAGCCTTTGCTTTCAGTATCTGGTGTGACCCCCCTGTGCAGCAATAACTGCAGCTAAACGTTTCCTGTAGCTGTTGATCAGTCCTGCACACCGGCTTGGAGGAATTTTAGCCCATTCCTCCGTACAGAACAGCTTCAGCTCTGGGATGTTGGTGGGTTCCTCACATTAGCTGCTGCTCACTTCCTTCCACAACATTTCCATTGGATTAAGGTCAGGACTTTGACTTGGCCATTCCAAAAACATGAGCTTTATTCTTTTTTTAACCATTCTTTGGTAGAACGGCTTGTGTGCTTAGGGTTGTTGTCTTGCTTCATGCAGACCCACCTTCTCTTGAGATTCAGTTCATGGACAGATGTTCTGACATTTTTCCTTTAGAATTTTCTGATATAATTCAGAATTCATTGTTCCATCAATGATGGCAAGGCCGTCCTGCCCAGATGCAGGAAATCAGGCCAAAACCAGGGACACTACCACCACCATGTTTCACAGATGGGATAAGGTTCTTATGCTGGAATGCAGTGTTTTTCCTTTCTCCAAACATAACGCATTTTTCTTTTAAACCAAAAAGTTCTATTTTGGTCCTATCCGTCCACAAAACATTCTTCCAATAGCCTTCTGGCTCGTCCACGTGATCTTTAGCAAACTGCAGACGAGCAGCAATGTTCTTTTTTTGGAGAGCAGCGGCTTTCTCCGACTCTGCCATGCACACCATTGTTCAATGTCCTTCTGATGGTGAACTCATGAACATTAACATTAGCCAATGTGAGAGAGGCCTTCAGTTGCTTAGAAGTTACCCTGGGGTCCTTTGTGACCTAACCAACTATTACACGCCTTGCTCTTGGAGTGATCTTTGTTGGTCGACCACTCCTGGGGAGGGTAACAATGGTCTTGTACACAATCTGTCTGACTGTGGATTGGTGGAGTCCGAACTCTTTAGAGATGGTTTTATAACCTTTTCCAGCCTGATGGGCATCAACAACTCTTTTTCTGAGGTCCTCAGAAATCCCCTTTGTTCGTGCCATGATACACTTCCATAAACATGTGCTGTGAAGAGCAGACTTTGATAGATCCCTGTTCTTTAAATAAAACAGGGTGCCCCCTCACACCTGATTGTCATCCCACTGATTAAAAACATCTGAGTCTAATTTCACCTTCAAATTAACAGCTAATCCTAGAGGTTCACATACTTTTGCCACTCACTAATATGTAATATTGGATAATTTTCCTCAATAAATAAATGACCAAGTATAATATTTTTGTCTCATTTGTTTAACTGGGTTCTCTTTATCTACTTTTAGGACTTGTGTGAAATCTGATGATGTTTTAGGTCATATTTATGCAGAAATACAGAACATTCTAAAGGGTTCACAAACTTTCAAGCACCACTGTAAACAAACGAGCCACCAAGTCCACAGTTGTCGCAAAACAAACGGCACACGATGATGAGCTCACTTGCATGGAGGTCACATTCACCCTGACGCATGCACGGGGTTCGTAAGGGAAACAGATGTGACCCGTTCCCCACACCACTCGCCCACTCAGGCTCTTAACTCTATTTTTAGTATTCTACAGGCAGCCCTCACCTCATGTCAAAACCACGAGCTCCGAGAGGTGAGGGAGCAGCCAAGGGAACGCTGCAGAATACGAGTCTGGCCATATTGCTGTCATCGCTTTTCAGATCCCATAAATTAAACTCCGCAGTCTGAGGGCACGAAACACGAGCTGGAGCGCGTTCTGGGGAAACATTGAATTAAGTTGCGCCCATTTTCCGTCAAGGGTCAATTGAGAAGGACCAGGAATTCAGGCGTGAATACGAGTGATGATTGTCCGTCTCAGATCAAAACGAGTGCGGTCCGTCCGTCAGGTTCGGACTCAGTGTGAAGGACGGCGTTAATATACGTGTGTTCTTTGCAATACTTGATGTACGTTTTGTTGGAGCTCCTTCCCTTTTAGTTTAATTGGAGGGAACAGCAGCATCAACACACCACAAACGATGCCACGCTGTTTAGGATTTGTGTGGCATCATTTCCACAAATTATTTCTTTTTCTCCATAGTCAGCTGGACATGATTTAAAAATCTACATGACCCAGTGGAGGACTGTGAGCAGTGTCGTCATGCTTGTTCATGGCCGAAGCAAGCAAGAGTGAAAACATGGCGAATTCGCGGGGAACGACATCTCCTCCGTTCACTTGTATTTGTTTATAAGCCAGTCTTGCCTGTCCCAATATGGCGGACGTGTTGACGTATTGCAGCGACGAGCCGAAGCGGCCGATGGGGCATCTAGATATATATGTCTGCGGTATACAGTTATTTTTGTGGGTAGAATTTTTCAAAATGTCGCGCACAAATCAGAGTATTTTTGACGCTTAGTATTAAGCTTAGCACTTGACTAGATGCTTAGTATTTGACGTAGTTGCAGTATTCTCCAAAATCGTAGCTCTATGATCTCTCATACCTTAAAAAAACCCATAAAAGTACAGATTTTTTCTTTGAAATGTAGTAAGAAATAACCAAGTACCGAAAAAAGACTTAAGTACAGTAACATAGTGCTTGTACTTCGTTGCTTACCACCTCCGCCAGTGACTTTCCAGGGCAAGTTGCCCTGATGTCAGACACCCAGGCTTGTGAAACTCATGGCCATTGATCACTGGGGGCTGTTCTGCTCCAGAACTGTTTGCATTATCTTACCATATTTATCACAGCCAGCATATTGTTCAGTTTTCCCCCCTCGAGGAACCCAGGGCTCTTTGAGAGTCGTGACTTTATGAGGTGGAACTTTTCAACGCCAATGACAGTGCATTCTAACTCCAGGATATAGACAGTATAGGTAAAAGGTCGACTTTTTCAAGCTGTTTAATAGGAGTTCTGTGCAAACCACAAGTTCTCACTCAAAGTTGGCAAACCAGTTCTCGATGGACTTTATTTAAAGGTACAAAGTTGATGAATTGACTAGTTGGAGGCAGAAAACTATCCTGGGGATCAGTACAACCCGTTCCACTCCACTGTTTGTATATGGAGAATTCAAAAATGTATGCTTTATGTTATACACGTGTTACAAGTGAGTGAGAGTGCAATAATTAGATGGGGTGTCCACAAACTTTTGTCTACATAGCGTATTTGATGATTTTCCACGACTACATGAGGTAATCCACCTTGGATATCCCTTCTGGGGGTGTTCTTTAGCAAGACTCGACTCTGACGAGCCGCTGGGCTCATTTCAGAATCCGATAACGTTATGTGCTAAACACTGTGAACGTAAACAAGTCATAAATAATTAAAGTCTTTTCATCCGAATGGCACACCCATGGTTGGTTGTTAAGATTAAGAACCTGTGTCTTTCCCCCGAGCAGTTTAATCTGCATGGCTGTTAATTTTGGTTTGAGGGGCGTGAACACCGTGCCACCCACCCACCCACCCGAACCTGCGGGTCATTAAAATGTTAATGAGTGCGATCGGTTTAATAATGTCACTCGACCTGCCGCTGTAAATTTTATTTCTCTGACATAATACAACCTGGACATGATCACGATGAACGTTATGCAAATGGACTCCCAGCTCTTTGAACCTTTCATTCTCTGAAAGCAAACATGGCGAACGGATTCTTGAGAAACCAATCCTCCTTTTCCACAGTCAGCATTGTGTGTAAGGATGGACGTACAGT